>CM044555.2:18660984-19098484 GCA_024416835.2 Perccottus glenii
CTAATCTATTTAAAAATTTATATTTGATACATACAGTGTTAACTAATTGTCAATCTTACAACCCTTATTTTCACCACAGGTGTTTGACAACTATGCAGTAACTGTTATGATTGGAGGTGAACCATACACCCTTGGTTTATTTGATACAGCAGGTAAGAGTTTCCTTCTTGATGTCTTATAAAATTTGCTCTCTTAATATTTTGACATGTATGATAATTTGGAGTGTGGTTTCTCTCTAGGTCAAGAGGATTATGACAGGTTACGACCACTAAGCTACCCACAGACGGATGTATTCTTAGTCTGTTTCTCTGTTGTGTCTCCATCCTCTTTTGAAAATGTTAAAGAAAAGGTATGCTGTAGTCAACACTGTAAGAAATAAAACAATCAAACGGTACACTAAAATATGAGCAATGAGTTTTATTTTTCCATTTATCTATCTTTTAGTGGGTTCCAGAAATCACTCACCACTGTCCCAAGACTCCCTTCCTGTTGGTGGGCACTCAGATTGACTTGCGAGATGATCCTTCTACAGTGGAGAAACTAGCCAAGAACAAACAGAAGCCAATCACCCCTGAAACAGCAGAAAAGCTGGCCCGTGATCTTAAAGCAGTCAAATATGTTGAGTGCTCAGCCTTAACACAAGTAAGTTGTTTTTTAAGCGAACCTGAGCAATGCACAAGCTTTAAATGGGTTCTGAAATGTCCCACACCAGTTGTAAATGCATTGCTTTTGCTAACAGCATTTAGCTGAAACTCCATCTAACAACACATTGTGTGCCTGTTTGTCTTTCTTATTCTCCTCTTTCTGTAGCGGGGATTGAAGAACGTTTTTGATGAGGCTATCCTAGCTGCTTTAGAGCCCCCTGAAACTCAAAGAAAGAGAAAATGCTGTTTGTTCTGATGTTTTGTCTTACTTTGCTTCTTGTCTGCTGCTTTCCCGTTATAATGAAATCTGTCTCTACAGAAACAAAAATGCTCCTTTACACTCTGTTTTCATCAACTTTCCTTTAGTTCATGTATGCGTTCCATATTAACTTTGCCTATTAACCATTACTAATACTGCCTATATGAGAGTGCCAATTCTTTTATTTTGTCAACACCATGTGTGCAAATGTATATCAGAAATTATTATTTTTTACTGTGTTCAGTTTAATTTTACAATCTGGAAAAGTTTCAATATCAAAGTATTGAGCAGTAGTTGTAACTACAATGTGTTTATGCTATGCTTAAGAAGAATTACTGGACATTATCTCCAGCAATAAATTTTTTCCATCAGCTTTTTGTCTTTTCACAGACAGTATGATAATGGGTGAAAGTCTTGTATAATGCAATTTAAATAAAGGATAATTTTGATTGCACTGCTTTATTTCTTAAGCTGTGTTGTGCTGTTTAATTATATGACGATGTTGATTTCTGTTTGTGAGGCACAGCTGTCTTGAACATTAATATTTTGTTTCCACAGAAAGGATTAAAGAATGTGTTTGATGAGGCAATTCTGGCTGCCCTGGAGCCTCCTGAACCTAAGAGAAGGCGTAAATGTGTACTGCTCTAAAGAGTGGTCCTCCCCACACCACTACCCATATGGTTAACAATACTGAAGATTTTTGCCACAATGCACATTCCAGCAAGAGTGGAGACATAGATATTCCTCCTGACAACCATACATTTTTATAATTTGGGGTTTGAATAACATTTTTATGCTGTTTACTGCAATCTAACTGATCTTAAATAAAAGTAAACACTAGGGTAGCAAATAGTATTCTATAATAGATAGAATAAAAGGACCTTTTAAACAATATGTATTGTCCTTGTTTGCACAAGTGCTATTACAACTGACTTTATAGATTCCAGCAACAAGTTTCTATATGGGTTTATTTCATTCTGCTTAAGAATCTTTATTGTGCCTTTTTGGGCCCTTTAAATTATAATTTTTGTATATTAAATACACTATTTTGGTGTTCGCAACAATCATCACTTAGGGCATTTAAGTTTGTCTATGTGACTATTAAAGAGTTTGAAAGACACCGATTACCATATGTTTAGTATCAGTAAAGTTTAAAGAATACTTTTTTTTGGTTCCACACAAGGGACAACTTGCATAAGATGACTTAATGTGTTAATCATTACTAAACCTCAAATGTCAAAAACATTTCATGCAGGATATTTTAATTGATTTATTTTTGTGAACACCACTAAACCTTTTTAAATGTAAATACCAAAATTAACAGTTTTTCATTATTCATTAGCTTCATTAGTCTGTAAATATCTTGTGAATAACCACTTATTAGTGAACATGCTGAGATTATTCAATGTGTTCATATGATTAACCAAAAACAAAAAGGACAACTTGGCTTTGATTTTCAGTTTGTACTGTACCTTAACATAATACCAATATGAATATGTAATAAATATAACTTCAAATACATGTTTATGAGTTGTAGTAGACATTTTGATTTAGCACATGTATGGCATTACAAATGGAAGTTTAACAATTACTAGAGCACAACAAAGAAAACAATAAGTCATACATGAGTTGGACGCTTGCTGTTGTTCAATTCTCCCTTATTTTTTTGTTAATATTTATGAAATGCACAATCAAATATAATTGACAATACACACAGAAGATACATTTTTTATACATTTCATTAGCATAAGGCAATAACATTAAAGTGTAAGGTAAAGTGCAGGTAAATTTCAGGCATCAGGAAGAAGGTGGACAGACTTACAGGTGTATTTCAGGACATAATTCAACACAGCTGTCGGTTACACGTATTCCATACCATCCTGCCCAGAACTGTCGATCCATGCCTCCATGCATAAAACGAATATATCTCACTCCTGGACCATAGTTCTTGAATACATATGTCATCTGAAACAAAAAGATGATTCAGTCTTGTGTATTCATTTGTGTATTACGGCTTTAAAACGAACTCATTTATGGCAATAATGTTACATCCCTTGTAACTTTACCTGATTCCACTTCTGATCGTTCCACTGTTCAAAGTAAACAGTGTCAGGTTCAAATTTCTTGACGAGTTTTTTTTTCTGGTTTAGCAACTCCACTCTGACTTTATACAAACAACCACAATCCCAGCGTGGTGCATACCTGGAATATCACAAACGCAAGCAATATTTTAGACAGCTCAATCCTTGATTAGTTTATTTAATTTAACCAAGAGATAAAGTTGTCAGTTGCATTTCTATACTTTGTCTGATACTACACAATTAAACAGTTTTCTCACCAATCTGATATTTTGATGAGAGGCTGGAAACGATCCATAATTATTGGGTTGTAACCTTCTGATTCCAAATCAATCACTTGGGACTTCCAGCACATGCTGAAAATGTGTTTTAACCACCATTTATCAAAATTGTATATATTTTAAAGCACACTATTGGCAATGCAGAAGATGAATTCTCACCCAAAAGAGGTCACAAAGTTTTTCTTGACTGTTTCATTTGGATGTGGCTCCATAACCCTCTACTTTCCACTGATGACCTCCATTTTCCAAAATTTCCCAATCCTTAAATTCATCTGCATAAACAAAAGACATGGTTACTGGTTGTCAATCCCACCAAGCATACTACTGTGAATTTATGGCTCCATACCTTCTGCTCTGGGATTCTTAAGGATATTTCTCCTCATTTTGCACAAAAAGTAACATGTCCTCCAATCTTTGGGGGTTATGGAGGCATCACGAGAACAATAACCTTCTCTTCTACATCTTTCTCTCCACAGAAATTCACTGTCAGCCACTTCTTTCCATTGCTTGCACACTAATCGACAAAGACAAACTACCTGATCAGAAGGTAGATGAAGGAATATATTTTCCAGGATCTCCAAAGGAACAGAGAAAGACTGAAAAAAAAAATATTATAAAATTTAAAAAAATATAATCTGAATTTTTGGAGAACATTAACACCAAAAGTATTTAACTAAAACAACAAAAGGAGGCCTTGTTATTATTATTTTTTTACATATTCATTTTTTAAAAACTTGAAACACTTGTGTTACGGTATTGTGTCATGTTTCTTAGTGATGGGCAATCCGGCTCTTTTTCATGAGCCGGCTCATTTGACTCAGCTCACTTAAAAGAGCCGGCTCTTTTGGCTCACAAACGGCTCTTTAAATAATAAATGTTTTAACTATGACTTTGACTGCAATATGTGTAAAAACAGTTCTAATTAAAATATTAAATGAAATCATAGTCACAATGTCTCACAATTTTGTTTAAAATGCATTAATTTTGTTATAAAAAAAGAATGCTATTAATCATTATGGCAATGCATTTAAAACATTTTGCCAATGGAATATTAATTTGGCCTTTTTTCACTACAGACATTAACTTTTGCATAAACTGAAGACTGCGTTGCTGTGGGTTGAGGTAGGCCTACTTGAGTGAATACATCTCCAAATGTGGAGTTGCTGGCTCCAGGTGCCCCACCACCTTCACTAGTTTCTAGAAGCTCCGCGCACAGTTTACATAAACCGGTGAAGGTTGTTCATAGAACCGGCGCGTTCAGCCCTCCCTTCTAATATCATTGGCTGACACCTCGTGTATAATTGACTAGGAATAGACATTTTAAACGAATAAGGCTAAATAATAATCATATTTTGTGTTGTTCATTGGATTATTAGTATTTTTTTTACTAAAATAAAATAATTCAATATTTTTTTTTTATTACATAATGGTTTAATTACTATAGGCTATATTTTTTTAAAGATATGTTAGAGCCGACTCACTCGCGAACGACCCATGACTATCACCATGCGCAGTGCGCACTTAAGGGAAGGGGAAACCGAATTTGCGGTAAGAACATGAATATACACTTAGGTCAAAGTCCAACATTCAAATAGCTTATTTTATATAGTTTTATTACTTACAGATGCATATGAATCCAAGGATGATGTTAAAGAATCCTGAAATGAAGTTGAAGAGCTCGGAGCTGTACTCATCGTTTTTCTTTTCCTGCCAGTACCGAGCGAGACAAAATGTAATTTTATGTAATATCATACAAGACAATTAGCCTTCTTGCTAGAACAGCTAACTCAGCTGTTAGGGAACTTACTTATGCGATGTTGCCGTTTGTATTTGTTAACAGACATCGGTTAAAAGCTGTCCAATTGCAGCACCTAGCTAGCTTGTTACTTGTCAGAGAAAACATTCGTCGCTCAAATGTCTTCAATAAGAACCGTTACCATAATCATTAGTTCTTTTAGTTTCCTTTTTACATTAGGCTTCAGACTAGTGTGAATACTTTCTTAAAATACATTTCCTTCTTCCGGAATGTGACGTCTGCTTCTTCTAACCGGGAAAGTCCGCCCGTTTTTAATCCGGTTTTATATCACAGACCTCAACAGTAAATTAAAAGAACTTGCTACTGTGTTTTTTCAGCTGCTGTTTGTTTACAACCTTTTTATAAATTATAGACATCCAGATAAATTTTCGTATAGGCCTACTTGATATTGCAAATTTACGTTGTTTAAATGTTTCACTCACACACAAGCTATTCACACGAGGCTTACCACGTGATCGCTGTTGACAGTCACACAACACATTTTGTTTTCCCAAGAACACCTGGTTGTTTGGTTTTAAATATGCCACTTAAACATCGCCATTTCTAAAGTTTGGTCCAGTATTTAAAAGTGCCATTTATTTATTTTTCTAGTAAGAGATTTTGTGTTCATTTTCATTTATTATTAATCACATAGGCACTGCAGTTTGTGTACAATACAGTACATAGAAGTCAATCATATATTACAAGCTATACCACAAACAAATGGATACCAACAAGGCAAAAAATACCAGAAAGATAAGATGGTGTCCCTTGTTTTTGGTATCATATTACAAACTTAAGCAGGCATAAACACTGAACTGAATAATCCAGTTTGTGATGGCATTACTCCACTCTGTATAAATGACTAAAATAAAAATCACAAGGTAAATGCATTGTTTCTGTATAACAAGGATTTAAATCCATGTAATCTAAAACAGAGGTCTACCAAACTTCTGTCATAGACAGCAGACTTGTGTTGGTCAGCAGAGTAGTTCTTATGTGTCTGCATCAATCCTGTGGGCTGCAAAAAAACAAACAGGTCAGAAACACAAGGAAGCTGACCTAAATTCTTCTTATGTTTAAGCTCAAGAGAGTTTACATTGTTTTGGTATCCTGAGTGGTTCTGTGTCTCCGGACAGAACTTGATGCATGACTCCCCGGAACTGATACAGCACCTTAAGGCTCTTCTCTTCCCCCACACAAGGATCATAGAAGCCAGGAAGTCCTGACTAAAACACAACCCAATATCAACAACACACACTTTAGGAAGGTGTGAACCATTTTGTTGTATGCGTCATCCTATGATTGGGGATAGGCCCCAAACTGTAAAAATGTTTAATTAGATGTTTAATAAATATCTTGTGCAAACCTTTGAGGCTTCAGTTAGGATAAGTTTTGAGTCCTTAACCAGACACTGTAGTGGCACAGTCACATCAATGACCTTTGCCCTCTCATGTCTTTTACTATTGTCTGTCACAAACTTGCCATACCAGGCATTGAGGATGATGAGACCTGAAAGAGAACAAACATCAGAAGCCGTGACAATCATTTCATTCTAATTTAATCAGTAGGCAGATCATTTAAGAGTAGATTTCTAAACATTGTACATGGTTCTTTTCCAATTTTTCTTCAACTGTTCTTATTTTTTGTGTTTTATTTCTTTAACACACTAAAATTTAAAAGAAAACCACATGCAGTAAACCAATTATAAATGTACCTCAAACTTACAAATCTCTGCTCAACAAACTACTGCTACACAGTCCTCTCAGAAAAGTCTCGTATTAATCTAAATTGGGTACATAATGGATAATGTAATGTTATGACAGATTTTTGTTAGCATATTTGTGCAAAGCTATTTTAACCAAACTAACTGTGCCATTATATAAATAATAGAACTGAAGTGACTTGTGGTTCCTTTAATAATAAAATTTGGAGAGAATAGTCAGAAACATATAAGTTGGCCTAAAATCATGTTTATTCTGCCTTTAAAAGAACCATATTCTCCACCCTAATCACTAAATTTAAAGAAAAAATTAGCTCTAGTTTTAAAAGGTATTCAGAGTCTACTGAATAGCCAGATGTATGAGATTATACCCATTCTAGATTCCTCTGCTTCAATGATCCTGCGAACAGACTCCTGCATGAGCAAGACCTGTAAAAATGAAAAAAGCAAATGATGGGCGAGACACAAAGTAATGATATGGTACATGCATACAGCGGGAAGGTCTCTTGAATTTTACACTCGTACTATGTTTAGGAGCCTTGTGTAAAATGGCTCATTTCACAATGGCTCATGTAAAGATCAGTCTGACATTAGTGAGACTGATCTTTACAGTCCAAATTCTAGCATTTTTGTTACTGGTGAAAATGTTGGATGTTTGCCACCAACACTCACAGCAGATTCTGCCTCCTGTTTCTTCCTGGCTATGTCCGAAGCTGAGCTTTCCCGCTGCTTCTCCAAATCTCTGTAAGGTTAAATGATAAAAAGAAAATACAAGGTCACATAACCTGTCTATAATAATATATGTAATGCAGTGTTTATTTGTATTTTATATTTCTTACTGTTCCTTTTGCACGCATGTAGGGCCGGATAATAAGTTGCTGCATGGCAATGTAGAAAACAAGTGGTCCAACTGTAGCGTAAAATACAGCACTGGGAAGGAGTTGGTCTGTCAGATTAATTGGGAAGAAATACGTCTGGCTTGCCCTGTTAAGTCTGCCAAAAAGTTGTTTTCAATCATTAAAATGAATACTTACTATTTATACTTTTCTTGTTCAAACACAAAAAAGACGATGCCCTGTTATTACAACAAAAAAAATTACTCAGTATATTTAGTACCTAAAGACCTCTTTACTGTAGACAGGATTTTTCCCCAAGACAAATAACACTTAACTGACAACCTTCCTTACTTTTAAAACAATACCACAAGAATGGGAGAACTGCTAAAAGTTGTCATTTTGCTCATGCACAATCAGCCAAGTCTGAAATGCTCTGTCATTGTTCAGGCCTCAAACATCCATCAAATACTAAAAACTGCTTGCATGGTGAAAAAAACAAAAGGCAAAAATATTAATGATATGAAAATATCATTAATATTTAAAATTAAAATAATAATAGATAGGATATATATATATACCTTTTTTTTTTTTTTTTTAAAAGCACTTTACAGAGTGTTATCAATTTACTCCACAGTCACACACTGGTGGTGGTAAGCCACAACTGCCCTGAGGCAGACTAACAGACATATTGCCATATTGTTCCTATGGCCTCTCCCACCACCACCAAACATACTCATGCCACATAGGGGCAAGGTTGGTTAAATGTCTTGCCCAAGGACACAACAACAGTATGAACTGGGGAGAGTGGAGACGCCTGCTCTACCACTTGAGCCACTGCGCCCCACTATTTGGTAAATAATGTCAATATTTTTGTTTCATCTTTGTCTTTTATATGCCTAGCCATGTTTATATTTATTACAGACACCTGACAAAATATATATATTTTTAATGACTATAAGACATAAAAAAAAATAAAAATAAAATTTCTGCCCCTACAGATGAACAAATGCAAAGAACACTCACTTGATCTTGAGGGAGACACCTTGGGGCACACCCACGCTGACAGTTGCCCCCAGGATACTGTGTCGACTGATCTTCCTCTCAGCACCATATTCTATCACAGTTCCAAAAAAACCTGACCTACCATAAAAAAAAAGAAAACAAACGACACACACAATTACAACCATTACTGCACAGAAATGCAGTTGATTATATACAGTAACATACATGATTATTGTATATGAGCAAAAAGGTTAGTAATAACATACTTTACTGAGCCCTTTATCTTTGTCTGGTCTTCATCCTGGAACTTATATTGATAACTCATCATCAAAAAAGTATGAGGTATCCCCAGCTGCAGTGAGGAAAAAATACATTTTTGGAACCTGCTCAGAAGTTGTAGAATTTAACAATGTTTAGGTTAAATATAGCTGGATGCCTACCTGCACTGCAAAAGTGAAATGGCTGCTCTTCGTGTCTCTGACTATGCTGGTGTTCATAGAAGACTGCATTCCCCAGCGCCACTGCAGATAGCCCATAGTGTTCTTGTCTAGGTTGCGGGCTAACACAGTGGTAAAACCAGGTCGTACCCCTCTGGATGAAAACTGGAGCCCACACTGAGCAGTTACAAAGCTGAAACAGGCGCAAAATGATCAATCAACACTGAAATGCATTGCTTCGGTTGTAGCTTTGTTTTTCTTGCAATTCTGTACTTACAAACGTGGTGTAATGTTTCTGAAAATCTTCATTCCACAGAGAGGTCCTTGGGTGTCTCCAGCACCAATCTCTACCTGTGTGTAGATATTATAAACCTCATATCATAAAGTGATGAATTTGGTAGTTGTCACAACAGTTTTGTGCCACAAAATAGTGTGGTTTGCTAAAAAGGAATGTGGGATACCTCTCCCCATCCATTTGTTGAGGTGACTTTTCTTAGGGCCAAGTTTATGCTGCCACCTCCAGTCCCATTGTGGGTTGACAGGGAGCCAGAGAGAATGGCTGTATCTTTTCTGGTCAGAGGGGCCTGCAGACAAATGCATAACAGTAAGTTACACAAGAGCTTTTATTATCATCATTATTTTAATGACAATCAAGTGTTACCTCAATGGATTGTGAAATGTGCATTTTATTGATTTCGACATGTGGGACACCCCCTCCAACCATATCCTCATAGTCTTCCTCATATCTGTCAAATAGGTCCGTGGCATCAATGCCAACACTAATAGTCCCCTATGAATAAATGGAATGTTAATTTATATTTTAATAATGCATAGATACCTTAATCACTTTATATATAAATACTGTTTAACACAAAACCTGGTTATCTTTCATTGAACATACCTTGGGGTTGGTCCTTTGCTGAAGTCTTCTTTCTTCTCGCTCCCTCTGAAGACGCTCATACTCCTCTCGAATCTCAGCAGGAGTTCTTTTTCTTTCCACCACCTAGAGTGCAAAGATATGATCAAAAATGCAAAACAAATGACTGATTGCAGAATAGCCTGCGTTGCCCAATACAAATTGTATAACCAGTTATGTGAAAATGTTTAGGTTAGGCTTGAATCAAAAGATAACTTCAACTGGCTCCAAAGCATAACATACGTACATCAAGTTTATCAAAATAAATACAGAACTACCAGTGTTGTCAACTGTTTTAATGCGTTTCTCATAAATATGCAAATGTTGTAGGTAAAATGGACACATTTGATATGATCAAATAGCATCATAGACGAAAATTGTTGTGAATATACGCACCTCCCAGCCATCCACATCCAGTCCTCGTTTGCCATAGATATCATAGATAGCTCGAGACTGTGGGTCACTAAGGACTGAAAGGAGTTTGAAAACAACAATTTACAGAGATAATATTTAACAATATAAAACACATCTAAAAAGAAACCATAGCATTTACCTTCATAAGCTTCATGTACAAGATTAAAAAGTTGTTCTGCCTGTCGCTTTAGCTCAGGATCTCTGTGTTTGTCTGGGTGATATAACATGCATAATCGCCTGTATGATGCTTTCAGCTCATCTTGTGTGGCCTGCAAAAAAATGAATGACTATTTATTGGGAAGCTTTTCTTAACAGGCACACTAGTTTTTTGAACAGCAATTTATTCATTACATTTTATTTAAAGTTGATCGTAATAATGGCAGTAGCAGCATGCAGACAGTGTGCCACTTCTAGCATCCCACCCTAGCTCACAATATACAGACAGGTTGGCAATCATACTTTATTTTGGACATAAGCATTACAAGAATTACACACAACGTTACAACAGAAGCTCAATAAAATCATGTGGTAAATTAAAAGTATGTTTTTTATGTCCGAATATAACAACACTGATTTGATTGGTGATACACCAATTTTGATTCTTAAATACATATTTTAATGGCTAACGCGCTTTCCAATGTCTTTTTGTTGGTTTCTTGCTGTATCTACCCTCCACACTCAAATTATCTTACTGTAACAGAATATCTTTTCAGTTGCTTTAAAAACAGGTTTTCCTACTAAGGTTCAATTCCTTTAACCTGTTGTGTAGTATTCAGCACTGAAGTCAAAGAAATCAATGTCGTGGGTGTTACAAGCTAAGTATCCAGTGAATGTAAAGTCACATTACACGTGCAAGAGCAATATCCCGGCCGAGGAAATTTTAACAAATGTCTACTACAGGGATATGCACTGACACTCATACAAATCACAAATATATATCGTACCTCTCTTCTGACATTTAGCAAAGAATAATAATCATCATTGCAGAGCTCATCATCGTCCAAGGCTGACGCCATATTTACACCCGGTCATATCTTCTTCGAGTCCCAGTGCACATTGTTCTCTGTAGACAGGGCGCCCCCTTGTGTTGCGGGTTAACACAGCCGCGCTTTTATGAGAACTGTTTTTCTCAGCTGAAACTGCAAATAGTTCATTGACGGAAAAAAATAAAAAATATATAAATTGTATATATAAATATATAGAAAAGAACAACCAACCAGATATACAGTCTTTTTCACATTCAACATCTGAAATCAAATTACATTGCCATTTACAGACTGGTTATTGGTTCAATGACAAAATTTCTGGCGAAATCTTTGATATTGTCATTTATTTATATATATATATATATATATATATATATATATAACTTAATTAACAAATTAACGTTTGTTGCTTATGCATTAATGTCTGTTTCTCTTTTGGATAATCTTGTTACGTCTTTTTATTTCAATGCTTCTAAATAAAAAATATAAAAATGTATAATATAAAATGATTGTAGTAATAACTAAATTTATAACTAAATCATGTTGCCACTGCTTTTCTCCACCAGTGTCAATATGGAAAATACTCAAAATACAGTGTTTTTCCCCAATTGCTCCAAGTAGCTCATTAAAAACTATGTTTTCATTTCCTTAAGAATTAACACCACATTTTGCTTACACATTTCTGCATCCTAGCTAATACAATTCAGGCAGTGGGTGGGAGAATATCTGCATTAGGGCTTTCATTAGTACATTATTACTTTCTTTGCATTAACATCAAGCCGTCGACTTCGAGCAGCAGCAGAGGAGCTGTCCTTTCAGCACCACCACCTCAAACTATACTGAGCTCTGGCTGTCCACTGAATGAAAGCTAAGAGTGCCAGAAGCATCTTATTAAAACAATGATCTCCGTTTGATCACTCCACTTAACGCAGCCATTTCTATTAAAAAGTAGGGTTGTGTTCTGCGCCATAATGGTTAAAACATCGAGCGCCGTGGACAAGACATCCGTCTTAAGAAATAGCTTTTTTTCCCCCACTATTCCGTTTTTTCTATTAACAGGAGTGTTTTGGCACTCTTACACAAAAACTATTAGCTTTAAACAGAAATACATTGGACAATACACAAATATGTTTCCTGTCATTTTATAAAACCAGGGTTTATTTTGTTAAGCTGAATTCTAGTCCATTTTCATGACAAATACAAACCAGATAAGAATCTCTTGCACCTGACTTGGTTATATGTTTGTAAATATCCATTATACTCTATTTCACGAAAGACTGGTGCTAGACCTGCAGCGCGTCTAGCTGTTTTAATATTCATAGTAGAAAAAAGTAAACCAAAAGCAAAAAGCGTGCGGCGACGGCAAGGTGAGGGGAGCTGCGTTTTTCATCCCGGAGCTGTGTCTCTGTGTCAGTCAGCGCTCACAACCAATGGGAAGTTCGCCTTGGTCGGACAGACTCGCCGCGTGCTCCTCCAGTCCCTCCTCGTGCTGTCCTCGCCGTGCACGCGCGTGGTACCCACGGTCGTGAGGAGGAGGAGGATGTTGCGCGTGAAGGGGAAATGGCTGCCGAAAACAAGCCGGAAGGTAAGAGAAATATAATGGGATTAATTTAGTAGTATGACCGCGTTGTGTTTTTACAACACTCCCAACTCTGTGTTGAAATGACATATGGGTGAGAGAAAGTGGAGAAATGTTCGGTAGAAAACGGCGCCGCTCTTTTCCTCCGAAGAGGCTGCTAAAACGTGGAGACATACCTAGCCAGCTAATATTAGCTTACATAGCCAGCTACTATTCTCTTCGAAGCCCACATTTACTGCACGCCATGGGCACAAACAGTCGCCAACATTTTAGTACAGCATATACTGCGCATTTGGTCACAGGGTCTGTCTTAACACGACTAGTTTAAGTAGTTTTAACAGCGCTAAGTTAATGACAACATGTCATTGGAATCGACTAACTTCTTCCTTTATTACCGAGCTTCAAAAAAGCGTTTTTTTTGTTTCGTACGAACGCTTATGCAGTTTATTTCGAAAGGAAGTAACCTACCCACAACACCTTGAGCATAAAAAGCTATACGTCTGAGCATATTTTAAAAAATAATACATATTTCTAACAAACGGTCGCTCACTTCTCCGGCGAAGCGCAATAATTTTCAGGAGGACTGTACGCAAACATTGCTTTCGAGTCAAAAGTGATGTATGGCTTTAAAAACTCTTTCTTCCATATGTTTACTACTTGGTCTGTTTTAGCTTTGAGACAGAACACAACGTTGTAAGCCCGCTCCGCTTGTAATGCCCTATCGTACTCGAAATGAAATGCCATCACATTCACAAGGGATGAAGCAAGGTGGATGAAGAGCAGGCTTTTCTAACAGCCACATTACACTGCTACAAACATTAGGCTAAAATTATGACTTTTCCCACATTTAGCATATTTCTTACGGCTCACTAAGTTAAAATAGAGCGCATTATAGTTACTTAATTGTTATTTAGAAAGATATTCTGCTGGAAAACAGAAATGTAGCTCATATGGGTTGTGGTCTAATTTTTGCCGTGCTTATTAGATTTGTCGAAAAGTAATAAAACAAGTGCTTACAAGACGAAAATAGCATGCCTTTTCGAAGAGACTGGAGCTTTCTCCTCGTGTGTCGTATCTTCATATTTAAAACCTTTCAGAAAACACATTCATTACATAAAGTGCGATGTTTAGTAAAATATAGTTTGATTACAGTAAAAAACTTTTCCTTATTTACCGAGCAAAATTGTCCATGATAACGTTTTGTTCGTTGTCTTTCGAATATTTATTACATCCCTCTGAGCTACATCATATATCCTTTGAGTGTACCGTCCAGTGTCACCTTTTCTTTTAAAATTAGCTGTATGATTTAGATAACAGAGAATAAAAGCCTTTATAGAAATTCTTAGGTTTGTCTGTTTCCGAGCAGGCTTTTGAATGAACGTCTCTCAGACTTTAGTGTCAGTAACCTCAAACATGAATTCCTTATGATGTCGGACGACTTTAATGTTGTGAAAGCGGGTAAACAAATTGCTCCTGCAAATGATAAAACATTTGGGCTTCCCGTTTGTTTTGGATGTCAGTGTGCCAAGTTGGAAAGCAGAGAGTCCCACCAGGGGGTGCCATTGAGCTACAGACGCGCTCTTTACGTGCCCATGAATGATACGTCTGTGTCTATGACCAAAAAAACAAAAACAATGAAGACATCTGGCTTTATGATAGTAATGACTTCACTGTGCTGTGATGTAGGGATTAATGCATTCATCAACATCAGCAGAAGTCAGCTAACACCAGGTTCTGGCTGTAGGTGCTCTTCTGAAAGCCTCACTCTAACCCAGGGAGCTGTCACTGAAAACCCTCTCTTGAAAGTCCCATTGTTGAGCAGGTTGAGTTATTTTCAGTGCTCCTGTGAGGCTGGTCAGTGGGGAAAAAGAGAAGAAGAAGAAGTGCTTAGCCAATGCTTTCTCATAGTTTTATGTTTATTCAGTGTTGCGTAACCTGCCACTTAAAGCTTTAATGTAAAGCTGGATCTTAACTGCAGTTCTTTTTTCCAGACGTGTCTCTTAATAGAATTAATGTAAATATCCTTCTCAGCGTAGCTATAAATGACACCATTCTTGTCATTCATACACGAGGCAGCTACAGAGAGAACCCAAGTGTGCTGCCTTAACCTTTTGTCCTTGTGGTGTGCGGCCAGTGCTTCTTGGACTGATCTCTCCCAGTTGTTTGGCAGCTCTTATGATGCCCCATAACAACGGAGTGTTACATTTTGTGTTAAACCCATGGGCCATGACCCAGTCACACTCAGTGGTGTAATGTTTACATCCTGGGGTATTTCTCTCCAGCCTAACTGATTGTCAGGACTCTTGGGGCTAATATAATTTTCTTCCTTTGCACTCATAAAAAGCACCGTGGGTCTCTTACTTTAAGTACAAGGGCTGGAGGGCAGCAAAAGGCAGACTTGAAATGTTTTTTGATAAGACTATAGAAAAAGCTTTTTATGAATCAACTACAATTAAATATGAGTGGTATGTACAGTATGAAAAATTAAATAATCTAGCACTGACACAAATTAAATATGGCTCAAGGAATCAGTCATTACCAACTACAGGGATATCTTAATAATGTATTAAAAACAGATTCAAGGTTAAACATGTTTGGCCTCAGCTATACAATATTTTATTTCACTTTGCGACGAGTCATGTCCGGGCAAAGCGGCAGCACATCATCAAGTAAACACTCAGTCAGCCATTAACTTCCAAAGTGCTTGTGCAGCAGTGGTAGATAAATATTTGCCGTTTTGTAAAGAAGGATGACTTTTACCTCCTCAAACGACTTGCTCTTTCTCAGCGTTGTCTATGTTTTCCCCTGTTGTATTGTGTTAACCATGCAGCCTCTTAATTGAATCAGCGAGGTGTGGATGGTCTGTGTTTGCTGATACGTATCATTCCCCATGTCTGCTTGTAATAGACCTTTACTGACTGGCTTTGTACGGCCTTTCTACGTGTTGATCACATCGATTCATCTGTTTACCAGTGACACAAAAGGGAAAGTTTTTGAGCCTCATCAAACTGGGCAAGGGCACCATGCGTGACCCATATTACTGCATGCTTTTCTTCATAAGTATTCAATCAATGACAAACACATTTACTCTTAATCTTATTGTTGTTATTAGAATCTGTACAAAAAATATACTGTTGCCTCTTGAGATGTGTTTAAATATAATTTCAAACATATCCTATATCTAGCCTGTGTTTATGTGTCTTGCATGTGGAGTAGGCTTATCACAGGCTTGGAGAATGCTTCTTTTGCTCGATTTTTCTCTACTTTTCTCTTTTGCCTCCTGAAGGACTGAAGAAAGTTCGTAATCCGGATCGAATGTACAGATCAGCAGTGTGTTATGCTGGCCATGGTCCACCTAAGAGTATCAGTGATGACACAGAGACCAACAGTAAGAGTCAGTTATTAATACTGCATTGCTGCAAGAGGCCAATCGCTGGCCTATCTATTATTCATTCATTGATTCATTTATTTACTTCTTGATTTCATCCAACCCCCATTCTCTCTCCCCTTCTTCTCCTTTTCTCCTGCTCCAACACAACACCTCCTCGGGGCTGCTCTGTTGATTGAAGTGTCTGCTTTACGGGATCACGCTGTCAATAGCTGAAGTGTTGTCGTTAACCAAGAGTGATTGTTTCAGGTTGAGGCCAGGGGATCAGGACCTGCACAGACCCTCAGAGAGAAAGCTTACACTTTGAGCCATCAATTACAGCCCTGTACTTGCCTTTTCCCACTTTTTGGAAAACTTGGATTGACAGGCGAGGAGAAAAAAAAATGCCACTAAGTTAGCTCTGAATTAAGCCACACTACCCATTAACACACTACTGATTCACTTTCAATGGAAGAGAACAATGCTTGCTTTTTCTTGCGTCTCATTACAGTTCTAAACTATGGGACCCAAGAACAAAGACAACACAACATCATAGCTGAGGTTTTTATGACTTGTAAAACTCAGCTTCTGTGGGAATTGCTTCAGTGCATTTACAAGTCTGTGCGCCGGTGCTATTTTCTGCCACAGCCAAAACAAATCATTCAGAAATATAGGCCAAAGCCTTGATTTGTTTTCCTTCTTTTGATAAACAAAAGTGTCTGATTTTTAGGCCTCTTTAGAAAACAAGTGTCCTCTGTGAAGCAGACGGTTTCTCTCAGCCGAACACAACCCCTTCATTCGGAGGGAACATACTCGTCCTTTTTACTCCGGGAAGACAACACAATGCATAATTAGCCATGCTCGTGTATTGTCATTTTTCTATAGAGTGGGAAATCACCCTCAACCTGTTGTTAGACTCCACATAAGGTCCGTTTGAAAAGCTCGCTGCACTCAAGCATTTAGAATCTTCGTTTTGTTCAAAGATACTGAGCTCCTTCATGAAATCTGCTCTTGTATGTGAACACCAGACTGGCGTGTGACTGACAGTCGTGACTGACAATAGCTCTTACTGTTCCTGCTCGTATTATTGCACAGTGTTACAGTATCCCACAGCCATGTCCTGTTTAATGCGTTGAGCCTGGAGCTTGCTGCCTCCACCAGGACTCCAGACTGTGTGAGTAATTGTAGTTATGGGAAAGGGGGGCTTTGTTTGTGTGCATGCATTTAGGGAGAAAGTGAACCCTGAGCTCTGGAGAGCCAATGGGAGCCGCATAGAGAGAGACCTCACCTCTGCTCTCCTTGAGATGGGATTTTTATGGATGGCTGAGCCTCGTGAAGGCTGAGAACACATAAAGAGTCATTTTCGGTTTGTTGCAGGCAGTTAAGCGTGTGCATGTTTGTTGAACTTCCAGTAATAGGCCCAGGCCCTTTTTTTCTCTCAACTGTTTGACTTCTGTTGACAGTCTTACCTTATTACACTGTTCTATTGTAGCCTTACAAAGATGTAACACATCCTCTGTAGCCAATAAGCGGAATCATTGTAAACAATAAGTGCACATTGCATCTTGCCAGGCAAAATAAGAGGTGCAAAAGTGAGGTTTAGTGCGGTTGAAAAAAGTCTGGCGGTGGCAGCTTGTTATGCTCCCCTGGGAGTTAAAACACCTTTACATCCTTAACAGCACCGCACACTCACCCTCGACGTTCTTGCTAGGAGGCATGTAATGTTCTCTTTGTAGTTTGGTTTGTAACATAGCAACAGCACAATGAAGTTGAGGAACACTTTAGCTGGCTTGTGGGCGGTTTGTAATATTACCGTATGTATGAGTATTTGTGAGCAGGCTATAGGCCAAATGATGCAGATAATTGGTTTCCCAGTGCTACACTACACAACACAGGGCTATTTCCAGTCCACAACCTCCTCTTGAGTGTCCCTGTCAAGAAGAGCCATTCCGCTGTGGGCAGACTGGACAACTGCAACTCAACTATTGGCCAGTAGTTATAATCACTGCCACCTAAATGTGACACTCTCCTAGTGCACTTTCTGCCCAGGTTTGTGTTCATTGGATTACATTATCTACCTCTGACTTAACCAAAGTTTCCTCCGAAACAAATCACTAAGACAATAGCCTACCGCACTGTTTAACTCTCTCATCTTCTCCTTTCATTCCTCACATCCGCTCTGATCCATTTTAATTGACAGCATGTCCTTAAGAACTTGGCCCTGTCTGGCTCGCTTGCAACCAGATTTATTTTGGTTTCCATTTTTTCCGCCAACATCTTGTACTCGCCTTCACCGCCGTGAGCACCTTTAATTTCTGTTAAGAGCTGTCAGTCTCTCCGGTTTGACATCTCGCCTCCTTTGACTGTGCATGCCACTTCCCACGCACTTGTTTAAATTTAGATAAGTGCTCCCATATTTTTATTGTCGTGCCATTAGAAGAACTATTTCACACACAGCCGTGAATGTGAAGTGCATGCTCAATATTGCATGGAGATGGACTGTGTAATATATTTCTGTAACTGAATGGCATTTATGTCTTATATTTTCCTCCTCTTGTCCATTCTCCTAGACCTCATCTGTTGGCTGTTTTCTTTGTGCATGTCTTCTTTTTTTTATGAAATCCCCTGCTGCAGTTACTATGATTTAAAGTAATATGTTTTGTTCGACTTGCTCTCCCCCTCTCATTGGGACTCCATAAAAGTAATTGTGTTGATCTAATACAGTGATTAGGTGGTCCAGAAAAAGAAAAGCACACATTTAGTCTGAAATGAGGGACTCTCCAGACAAAACAACACAACCTTTTGATCATATTTATTCTTCTGCTTTTAAAAATATGTATTATGCAGTGTTCTTTTCTGAAAACATTTTGTTCATTAGATAAAGAAGTTTGTTTTATTTTTGAAACAGTTTATCTGAGGTAGTGCTTCACAATATATTGCAAACTTATTGGTCCCTCCCAAAATATCATGGGCCATGGTAAATAGAATTCTTTAACCTTAAATCCCATCAAAAGTGACCAGTGGAGGTTAGCCCCAAATCCCCAAACTTTTATTCTGCCAAAATCTAAACTCGAATATTCTTGCGTTAATATTTCAAATCCTATATCTTATCTTGATATTGTGCAGCCTTGAGGTCACCTATTTTGGCTTTCCTTTCCATTTGGGGAGCAAACACTTCAGTTGTTTTGATGTTCATTTTTATTCTGCCACATCATTTCTCAGTGCCTAGTCAGAATTGAAGATGTCTATTGTTTCCCCAGTATCAGGTGCGGTTGTGAAAGAGCATATGGTTCCACTGGGCTCCTGTTCTCCAAGCCTTATTAGCCACTGCTGTTTGGAGAAAAACGTTAGCATTCAAACTGTTACTTTGGCTATGCAACGCCAGGAGCCATTTGCGGAATGATCTATAGCCAAAACATTAGCTTGCAATTTCTCCACAATGTGGGCACAGATTAAAAAGAAAAACTGTCACTCCCAGAGCGCTCTCAGACAGAGACGGAGGAGAGAGGGTTTTGCGTTCAGGGCTCAGATATTGATTAAAGATTTGTTTTTGTCAGCCTTTCCAGTCTCATGACCCTCGCTCCCGTCTCTGGGGTGGGGCCAGAGCAAGCTAGCATGACAGATACCCTTAAATTCAGCCCAAGTGTTTGCTTAGCAGCCAGGATCAGTGATAATCCAAACATCAGCACACACGTATTCTGTGTATATATATATATATATATATATATATATAACTGGGAGCTGATGGAGCCAGGTTGACGTGAATTATGAAGGGCCACACACAGGCTGCCACTGCTCTGCACCAGTCATGGTAACATGAAAGCAGCAGACCTGTAGACTCCGCTCTGTTTAGCCCTTTGTATGTGCGCTCACTCATCAAGACCCACTATGTAATTGGCTCCACTGTGCCAGCTCAGCTCAGCACATCCTCTCATGTAACAAGCTCCGCTATCAGCCTGTCTTGCACTTTACTGTTTTACAACCAAATAGTAGCTTTGTGTGGACTTTTCTTGGCCAAGGCAGTCATTAAGCCCGCTGTTTAAACTCCTAAATAAATATTACACATTACGGGACAGGACCAAGGGAAATGCAAACAAGGAGAGTGCCACAGGGGCTTTGATCAGCCACTGGGAAAGCAGAAAGCTACATTTACAAATTCAAAGCCAAATTTACCGGTTAATTTGGCCTTCATGCATTTATTGGATCGGACAATTTGATTAAGAAGAGCCCCGTCTATATTCCGTAAACATATTCCAAACCTGGCATTCAAACCTCTCCCTTGTGGCCGCTTTAAGTTGATGCATAAATGACTGTGGATTTCCATGCCACAGTGGACAAATTTTTAATTAGTAAGCAATACTTTTTTGGCTCCGAGTTTCTTAGCGTTATCTGTGGAAATGCCCAGTGGAAGGGAATTGTGGGAAAACGGCATTGGAATTATTATTAGTGAGCAGAATGAAGCGTAGAGACAAAAACCTGACAGAACATTGGTGCAAATAACTTGCTTTGCTCGAACACAATAAGTTAAGACACCCCTCTTTGTGGTTTCTTAAACAGTTAATTTTGTATTCATCATGGCTGTCAAAAATAAAAACCCGCTGAAGTAAAAAGCAGTAATGTAAGTGATCATAACAAACAACATTGGGACATGAATATATTTGATGTGGAAGAGTGAAGATTCTCCTCAGTCAATGAGTGTCTCAAATCCTTGATCCACAGACACAGAAGACACTTGGCAGTTGTGGCTGTGATGCTCTGCCAGCCTGCACTGACAGCAGCCATATTCATTTCTTGCTTGTTTTTTTTTTCTTACTTTGTTTTTGGTTCCAGTCTGGTCTACAGTAAGTGAAACACATGCTCAGTTGGATTGAGGTCAGGTGACTGAATTCACAGCCAAACATCTTTGTAGCTGTGCCCTGTTGCATTATTAGCTCAATAGATCAGGACAAGGAGGTACAGTAGAGTGCGGATGAAAGCAGAAGGCTTATTGTGGTGAGTGTGCCGCAGACAGATCCCCACAGATCATGTCTATTAAGCTAGTTATACGTGTTGGACGAAGCTGTTCAGACCAGTTCATCAATAAACTAGATAAACATACAAAGATGTCTAATGTGAATATAAATACATTTTCTGCTATTTTAATTTTAAAACCTTGGGGGTGCCTTCATTCTTTTTTTTTATAAACACAAAAAATGCTTTTCTTTTTTCCAACATATTTTTTTCCCCAAATTGTTTTCACAAATAGCTTCAGCCCTCAACATTCATAACAAATATTTATGAAATTTTAGAATTTGTAACCCCTTAAATAATAATAATAATAAAAAAACATTGATTCTGAATTGTTTATGCACTGTTGCTTGTAATTGCTTCACCTGGGTCCCTAGGACACAAAAAAGTATTTAAAGGTTGCAGTGGAAACATTAAGGGATTTCAACACCAGGAAATGAAAAAATAAAAAACAGAAATGAAATTGCAATGATAGTGTATTGAAAAAAGGCATTTTGAATAGAAGTCAAGGGCACAAAAAATGCCTTTAGGACAGGGTTTTTCAAACTTTTTGTGTGTGTGGACCACTATTTGTAATCAAAACATTTTGCGGACCACCTCATAACACACATAATAAAATGTCTACACACAGTCTTACCTGAATTAATCCGCACCTCTAAATAGGCTTACTAGCACTACTATAACTAGTCATCACATCAGTGTGCAACAGGCTTGTTAAAAGAAAGTTTACTGCACACAACAGCTGCCTCTTTTCTCTTCAGAGAACCTGTTGCTATCCACCGATCCATAACGACACTGAACTTGAACGTCACGGCCGAACACCACTGGCCTATTTTAGTAATCGCACAATAACTTGACAATTTAATGCAAATGTTATATCAATATAGGCCTACATATTCTTTTAATTTTTTTATGGGAATTTCCTGGTAAAATGAAGGTAAAATTTTATTTTATTTTGCCTTTCCACGGACCACCTGCAGTACCCTCACGGACCACTAGTGGTCCGCGGACCACAGTTTGGGAATGACTGCTTTAGGACACACTATTTAGTTTAAAAGGCAGATGAAAGACAGCCAAAGTTATGCTAAAAACAAAAGCGAAGAGAATTCTAATAACTGCTAATTTGCCAGTTGTACATGTCAGCTAATCCGCCTGCTGCTGTGTCATGTTTTTACAATGATAATCAGTTTACAGACATGATCTTCAAACTATGGCATGAAACTTCCATTTGAGTTTGCTGGAAAGTTTTTATACTTTGGCAGTCGAGAAGTCTGTTGGTGAGGAAATCCTTTACATACTTGAGACATAGTCCCATCCAGCGCGGCCTCATGTTGCTATGTGCCAGAGGGCAGCGCTGAATCCCACATAACCTGCTGAGACAGACTGTCAGCCGTGCGCGGTGAAGACTTTGTCTATACGTCTTCTGGAAATCTGCTCCCAGATTTGTGAACAGCCTTTGAGATATTGAACGAGAAAGAGCATAAAATAGAACCACAGTAAAGAGATTATCACATTTTCTCTTTTCTCTGATCATCCAGTTGTGGCATGTTTTTCCAGGTCCGACAGTAAAAACAGCTCTGGAAGCAGATGCTGGATGTGATTCTTAATTGGGCGGATCAAATGAACACTTACCTGTCTGGCTCACATAAAAACACAGTCTACATGAGGAATTAAAACTACAGAGGGACGCAACAGATATATTCCACAACTATAGACGTATGTGCACGATGTTTAGCTAACACTCCCACCCAGACAGTCCTCTCTGTAGCCTCTGAGTTCAACCCCCGTGGATTTTCCATGTGCTTATATCTGCAACCCATTCTTTACTGCAGCCCTCAAACACTCCTCTTATATCCCCATAATGTTCAATGTTAGGCCATTTGTATTGGCTTTAAAGTGAAGTTTTTTGCTTTGGTAGAAGTTTTTTTTTGTTTTGTTATTTTTCCTCCAGACTCAACCACCAATATCAGCTACCTCCTGGGATGCATAGTCAGCACTCTGATGCATTTTATTATTTTATTTATTTATCTCCCTTTACTCGCACAGTTTATTCGCTAACAGTTCTGAACTCAGCAAGCTTTATTTGTTTGCTTGTTTTTTTACTTAAATGGTATTACAATTATGCTCAGTATTCAGAGTTAAAGCGTGCTAAGCTCATTTACATAGTGAAAAGCGAATAAAGCCTCATTTGCACAAGCTGAAACATTTCCTGGATTAGCTGCTACATCTGTGCTGCGTTACTGCCACTCAGATATATATATATATATCTTTATATTATTCATATTAACCTCAAACTCTAAATTCATTTGACAGAACAAAGGCTTTTTGTTTTATTTGGTCTCTAGGTAAAAAAAAAAAAAAAAGGGAATAGGGTAAACATCTGACTACAAGTAAGCCTTACTTCTGTTTGTGAAGTGAATGTAACTGATAGATTGAATGACATACATTATGATGTAAGCTTTGGTCCGGTAATTGTAATTATTTCTCTGAATACCATGGCACACACTGGAAGGCTGTGCACAGATTTCCCATATACTAAATCCCCATACGCTTTAAATTCACTGGAGGGTGTTTATTGTGTCTAAGTAATGAATAGAAGCAGTCTTCACAAGTTGACAGTGAAAAACCTTTAGTGAAGTCCCCTGACAGTGTGCATTTCACAGTGAAATAATTAAACCTATTAAATATTATAATGTATGCTGTGGTCTATTCTTAAATGAGTGTTCTCGTTCATTTGGTGATATTTCTTTGCCAGTGGAGAAACTGATAGACTGATAAAAGAGGGAGACGAGCAAGTCAACAGGCCACAAGGCTTGTGCTAAATAATATTCTGCCTCTGTCTTGTCTCATTGCAGATGAACACGGACATTTGAAAATATACCTGCCCAAGAAGCTGCTCGAATGTCTACCAAAATGCACGTCGCTGCCAAAGGAGAGACACCGGTGGAACACTAATGAGGTAAGGCCACAGCTCCTTACCGCAGCACTTTATACTCGATCCATCTCTTTACAAAAGTAACCGTCCGTACGACACGCTCTTCTCTGGGAGCCACACGGAGCCACCTGAACTGGCTTCAAAAAGAGCAGAGTATTTTCCACCCATACGTTTGCTAGTGCCTTCCTCACAACAGGAGTAAGCCTCATGTGCACCTTCAAAACACCTTGAGATCTGAATAAGGTGATTGGATTGTAGTTACAAACATCACAAATGTATTTTTTTTTAAACAAATATTATTTGAGAAGTATTATTCATGTCATGTACTAATCAAAGACGTACTGCTCAAACAAACTCACCAGTGCTGTATTTAAGAAGGATTACAGGGAGTAAACATGTTTAACATTGACATTAGGAAAGCTCAAGGAGGTTTACTGATGGAGATGAAAGTGAAGACATCATCATATTTATTTATTACAATTTGTGTTTAGACTTTTGGATTTATTAGGTTATCTTTATGTATGCATAAAAACATTATTTTTTATTTTATTTTTTATTTTTTTTATTATCCTTTATCTCATGGGGAATTATCATGGGGATATTCACCAGGATGTTTTTGATGTTGGCGTTGGAACTGGAGTACCCGGAGGAAACTCAGCTAAGCATGCATTTGATATACAATTTTATATTTCCAGAGTCTAGTTTTTATTGATCTTTTCTGAAGTTAGCTCAGGCACATGACCTAATATGTGCTTTATTCAAGTGGGGGGTAAATATGTGAAACTATCGCTGCTTCATTTACTTCCAAACTCATTTAGGTTTTCTCTCAAAGGGGGCAGCTTGATGAATTCATCACATACGTTTCAACTTCTGATACACCAAGAACTGATTCCTCCCGTCCAGAGAGTAAGCGCTCATAATTAGACCTAAACACACTCCACAACAAATCTTCAAACTAATATGCAAAAGTCAACCATCCATGCTTTTGATTAACAAATTGTGACCATATAAATATAGTCGTCTGCAGTGATGAAAGTTAATTAACTGAAAAACGGCCAGATGATAAGGCACCGCACGCGCCTTCCTTAGACACAGGATATTCCAAAAGGCAATCTGTCATTGACACATGAGGGATTCTGGGTACATTCAGCCTTCAAGACAACATAACAATAGCTTCATTTACTAAGTCAAGATGGTGATAAAGATAAAGACACGCACACATCCGTCACATCTTTTCTGTGGGGCCCGGTTATGACAAAAAATGCTTATGCGTCTCTAATTGACTTCTGTTGTTTGCCCTTTGTGACCCGCATTGTGCCGCTTTCAGTCGGAATGAATTAACACGCTTATGAAATTGATCTCAAAATGTAACTATAAGCATTACTGGGGCTAAATGCTGTCGCCTTCAGCAGTCAGCAAGATTTGTCAGACATTATTAGCAGGCATACGGTCTTAAGTAAATGGATGATGTCTGGTGGTAAGTTGTGGCAAGAACTGAAGATTGCAGAGGTGTGCCTAGAGTCTGCAGCAGGGTTGAAGAGAGTGAGGCAACCTTTTCCAAAAATCAAGGGCATTTCTTCTTTGTGCAGGCCATGCAAATCAGAGTGTTTGTGGCACATTGGTAGCAGACAGGCAGGAAGGGCGGGATCAGAGAGGCTCTTGTCAGTGCAATTGTGTGACTCTTAGTGAAAGTGACACCTCATCAATTCAGTGCATATTTCTGGCACCGGCTCAGCATGCTTAATGCACTAATTTCCCGCTTTTTACATATAAGGCAACTCAGTAGTCTGGTAAGCAGAGCGGTCATGTCTGGTGGGTCAGAGCCGCTTCTTTTCTCTCGATTGTTCATGTTCATTTGAGCAAAAAGAAAAGTGATTGGGGGGCATTTACTTACATTTTTTTCTCTTCTATGAATATCAAGTATGTAAAGCTGGGGCTGTGAATTGTGTTTGGGCTTCTAGGTTTTTGAACATGCACTAACACTAAGACAGACAATGAAAATCCATACAAGACTTGACAACAGTGGATCAGCCGGGTCATTTTAATTGTCTGGGAAGATGTCATTATAATGGCTTCAGCAAAAGACAAAATCATTGCTTGTGAGGTATTCTTGTTTGCATGAAAGCTTATTTATTTTATTAATGAATTGTGTTTTCTTCTCGCTATGGTGCAGAGACATCATTTGTGTAAGTTGTTATAAGGAAGTATGAGGCAGCTCTGAGATACATTTGAATCTTATTCCATAAGAAGTACAGACTTGATTTAGGTTTGAGTGGAAAATATTGAGGATACAACTCACTGCTTGGAAACTCTAATGTGGAAAGAGAGTAAGTGGGATTTGTTGGTGTGAAGCTAATACAGAAGTATTCATTTCTCTCTCTTTGGCATGATCCCCAAGTGTGGTCTCATTAGATGAAGGTGTGCAGGAATACATTTCAAGCATTTACGAAAATTTGATAAACCAATTGAATCAGAATTCAAGGGAGGGCCTGAGAGTTTAGGAGGCTGAATAGAGCTCTTGTCATTGAATCATGAGCGCCGTGCAATGTGCGGATGTGTTATGAGCCTTGAATTATCAATGGGAGAGAAGTACCTGGCGCTGCTTGAGAATTTCCCGCAGACAATACTCTGTTTCACTGAGATACAAAAGGTGGGGGTTTAAAAACTTCTTTGTGGAAGCAATCAGTGCTGTTTCTGTGATTTCTGCTCTGTTACAAGACAAATATGATAGTCCTTTCTGTACAGAGAGGGAGAATGATACGGCTGTATTTACATTGCTCTTTCTGCCTCTGATGGGCTCCAGTCGCTCGGGTGACACACAGAAACAAATCTTTGCTGAATTCCTCTAAGATGTGTAGCCAACTGCTATTGTCTGCCCGTTGCTCTAGCACCATGACCTCTATTTTGCGAGACATTTCAGCTGAGATTAGAATCTTTTAAAGAAGGACATCTCACACAGGAAGAGCTTTAGGCGTATATCCATTTCAAGATCAAACGGAGTCAGCCCCAAGTTTGGTTGCACTGGGCAATTGAACATTTACCAGTGCTATTTTACAAATACATTTCTTGGTCTCTGCTTCAAGTTATTGCTCCTTTCAGGTTCTGTAGAATTACAGTGTATGAGCATTAAAGAAAAAAGTAAGTTTATAAAGGCTGCACTATTGCCTTAAATATTTTATTTGTGCAGTAGCTTTTATGGCTGTGACACAGTCTGAATGACAGCTTTTATGAGTAGCAGGCGGAGGCTTAAGGAAAAGACCAAGCAATAATTCTGCTGTTCTTACATGCTGGTGTACCACCTTTTGTGTAGACTTCTTGTAGACATCAACCATGTGGACTTTTAACAAGTTGCGCGACTTGTGTGACATTTGAAAGCATTGACAAACAGAGAAAATGTCAGTTTGGAGAAGTGACTGTTCCCAGTCACTCAGTCTTAGCACACAGCACCAGAGGAGCAGCATGAAGCCTCAGTCGGGGGAGGACACTAGGCCTAAGCCAGTGTGACATTGCCAGCCTTTAATGAACGCCACAACGCTCTGAGTACTGTGCACATCCACTCAGCTGCTCTGAACTGCTGCTGAACCACAACACACAACAGAGCATAATCCTGTCTGTCTCACACCACCTCCAGCGGCACCGCAGTGTGGAGTCTGTGTGCAACACGCCGCTTCTCAGGACAGTGCAGTGCCAGGAGAAACAGCAGGTGTAACGGAAGCACTAGAAAAACACAACGAATCAAATGAACGGTGAGGCTGGATATTCTGTAATCACAGACTAATTCTTTACTCATTTTTGCTGCAAAAGACATCATTTGTATTAAGCCACTTGTTATCTTAAATACTGCCGCTCTAATTTTACAAGACATTACAACCTTTTCAGTGTAGTTACAGTAATTAAAGAAACTTTACTGAACTGAATTTTACTTATTTATCTTTTACCTCAAATACTTAGTGACTCCTTTTTGGCATGTTTTAATGGTAAATAGTTTTTTTTAAAGTGAAAATGACCATTGTAGTGTATGAATTTATACTGGGACTATAGTCCATTTTTTTGTCTTGTGTGTAGGTGTGAGTAAGGGATTGCTTTTTATATTCACCACTACACAATTGTGGCGCAAACGCTGGTGCATCCCCCTTTGGAGTATCGTGACCATTAAAAGCCTTCTTCCTTGGATTAAAAGAATGCTTATTAGAGAGATGAGACTAACCTGGACAACGTTCCACACATTTGTTTATTCTGGCCACGTTCTGAATTATTTCTGTCATTACAGCCAAACCCGAACTGTCGCTACTCCTTTTTATGGATGTCAGAGAATTCACCAAATCAAATACAAGGTCATGCCTGATTAAATGTTTATCTTCATTTGAGCTCCTCGTCATAGACAGCTTTCTCTACGGAGAGTAATTAAAAAGACTTCCACCAATTGCAAATGTTTAGAGAAATGTTCATTAGCTCCTCTAGGGCAATGAGCAGAAATAAAAGGTCATGTTTGTTCATCTTTGTGTTGATTTGTTTGTGATTTAGTATTTTCCATGTAATGTAATGATTCCTGCGGTTGTAAACATTTGCATTTGTATAAAAGGCAGTAAATGGAATATTGAAGTTTTCAGATATCTGCTCTTTAATGAACTGCTCAGTCAAGGGTTATCGTTTTCATGATAAACTCTGTGGCTAATTTATGATCTGTTGAGTGATCTGAAACTTTCTGTTGTTTCCAAACAATTACAGCTATAAATAGTTTGGTATTTTTTTTTACATTCGGTTAGGAAAGAAGAAAAAGTGTCCAGAAAGAAATTGGCGGTGCTTCCTTGGATGGCAGACTTGATAGTAACTTCCTGTGAGCTTGATAGCTTTACTGATTGCCAGTGTTGTCGCTTACTGTGAAGTGTCAATTGCGCTATGGTGAAGTGAGGCAGTTGTAATAGGAACCCACCAGTTGGGTCGTTTGAGGGGGTCTTGCATGCTATAAGGGGCCTTTAGCTTTTTCTTTTGGATGTGTGCATCAAGGCAGGGGTCCTCAGTATCCTCTGAAGACAGGGATATCCACTCAAAATTGTATGACCTCTATGGTAGCAGAGACAGGTCACTCCACCTCCTGTGGGAAGCCTCTAAATTGAACCCAGCTTGTGTCTTCGATTTCTTTCCCGCTCTCCCATCCTCCAGTTTCCCTGTTTCCCTCTTATCTTCTGTCTCTTCCCTTTTTTCCTCATGTGATCACTGAGCTGCAAAGCTGTTCAGGTGCAGACACAAAGATTTCTACCTTTCTCTTCAAATTGCTGGATCAGGATTTTTTCTGTGTGGAACCATTCTGTAATAGAGTTGAACTTTATTTACTAGATAAAGGAAAATGAGTTCTGCACTTGATGTGTGCGTCTATGCTTCAATAAACTGTTATATTGTTTCGTATTCTGTGAATGTTCATATGAGAGAATATCTCTTCTGCTACCTCCAGACGGGTTGGAATGGAACAGAACACAATTACCTCAAGGATCCACTTTTTTTTTATCTCTTTATTTTCCCAATGGGGAAATTAATTTTCAGCAGTCGCCACCAGGGGGTGTCACTGGCCGGAGACTATAGCATGTTTTTATGTTGGTGGGGGAAACTGGAAGTACCTGGTGAGAATTCACCTGAGCACGGGAATACATGCAAACTTCACACAGAAAGGTTTTGACCGGCCTGGGAGTTGAACTCTGACTTTATACTTTTGGCTACACTGATATCATTTTCCACATTTAATGCTATTTGCATCATTTAAATATTTAACTTTGTTCATGTTTAAATTATTCTTTGATCATTATTCTCATATATGTAGCTCAAGCGGTATAGAATAAGAAATATTTTTTTGAAAAGTGTCCAAAATAACAAAATGTGGAAGAAAAGATGTGCCGCTCCCCGAGAAGGAACATGAGAGAAAACTTATAATAGAAGCAAATTTAGTACCACATCAGCAAGAGTGGGCAAAAAGATACACAGGGGGAGATTGCAAACTAAATGAATAGCAGCCTTACTTTTGAGGCTTGTGCCCCTGTGGGATACAAGAAAGTGCTGTAACATCCAGTCAAAAGAGAAAGCAGCAGTGGCAACTAGTAAGCTTTTACTTTATTTCTTTAGATAAGGTAGTGTGAGGCATGTATGGGCATGTATAAAGTAGCGTACTTGCTATAATGAACACACTTTGGAACGACAAAGTCTTCTACATGGATTCACAGGATCTGTGTTCCAAGATGGCGTCATATTCGAGCTTTTGTATTATTTGGTTTCCCCTCTGTAGCGGTTGAGTGGATTGGTTTACATTTTAGGCACTTCTCATCTCTCTCAGATAGAGCTGATGGAATACATCAGTCTGAACAAACACTATTTCACTTAAAGTCCTTGTGGAAATCTTGGATAGAAATGTGTGTACTTGGACTGAGCTTGGGCTTGAGTTCATATCTGGGAGACTTCTTTGGACCTCTCAGTGATATTTTTGTTGTCCATTTTTAGATGCTCTGAGTTGTTTCGTAACGCTTCGTGTAGCTTAGTATTTGTTCGGCTCTGCTGCTTGTCCCATTTTGTATTTCACCAAGGTTAAACAAGAGCGCTGGCCGGCAGAAGAACACCATGTATCTTTTTATTTTTGTTGAGACTGAAAGCAGAGAGAGAGGCTACTTCAACTATTCCTCAGAGGAAAGTTGCTCTTTTTTTAGATTATCAAAGGAGCACATCATTTCCACTCTATAAAATATAACATGTTGGGATGGAGCTTAGGTCGGAAGATACTTCATGGCTCCGGATGGAGAGATGCTCTGGCTCAGAGTGGATGTTTCACAGACGATCTCCAGGAAATCCTTTTGACTGGTCTTTGGACTCAGTGGGTGGCCTGACGTCTGAGTAATCAGTGGAAGGCCACATGGGTTCTTCAGATTCGTGGCATCCTTCCTGCTTACCCCGCTCGCTTGCTTTGCTCTATCTCCTCCTATCTCCGTCTCTTTCTTGCTGTCTTTCTTGTTGTGTGTTGGTCTTTGATCTCTAAAGGTCCTTGAGAATGAGGAGCCAGCAACAACAGCCGGCTGGGATTCTCTGTGGGCCTGTTTGGATCCTTGCCCATCATGCCCTTTTCTATCTGATGGACAGCTCCAGGCATGGCACTGCCTCCAAAGTCCCGCTGCATTAGCCTGCCATTTGATTAAACCCCCTCTCATTGTTCAAGGCACAACTTCAACTAGGGCTATCATTGACCTTGTTAGCAAGCAGTAAAGTACAAGCTTTTATGTATTGACACATGCTTTAATGTCTAGAGGAAATGAGAAAAGCTGTCTGAACAATGCATACATAGCTCTTTAAATGCACACCATTAATTTGAACGTTTTACTCTTAGCTCTTAACCTGCTTGTGTGAAGCTTTCCTAAAACTGGCAAATGAGATCCCTGTGCATTTGGCAGGTTGACATGACTGTGAATATACAGCTGACTGTGCTGTCATTTTCTTTCATTAAAAACCTGGATATTTCTTACAAAATCACAGTGGACAACCCTAAGGTGTTCGCTTAGATTCCCACTCCTTCAATCTCGTGTTTACACCATAAATTACGTTTTCAAGTTTTATAAGAAATGCCACAGCTTATTAAATACAAGAAACTATTTTTACTGCATGTGATCTTTGGTATTTGCAGATTTTTCAAATGATTGTATTGTTTATTAATTTTCCAGCTGCTGCGTGGATGTCCTTGTGTTGGAATGTCCTTTTTACACTTTGTTCAAGTGGGCAGTTTGTGAAGTCTCTTTTCTCCCCAAGATGTTTACACATCAATAACACTAGCTCAGTTTGAAACACAGCGTTGACAAGGACATAATGATCTGTCCCACAGGGCCCAAGTCAGGACTCAGTGAGTTCTTAAAACACAAGATGAAACATCCAGGGTAAAGCTGTAGAGGAAGCTCTGTAGCTCTGTAGATTTGACCTCAGTATTGTTTGAAGTGATCACCTCTTTTTTTCCTTGATTTTCAGAAACACTTATGTAAAACAGAAAGGTCATAATTCACTTTGTGTCATTCTTCAGTTTGTCAGAAATTCTATAGGACCTATGTTTGCTTGAGTTGCCAAAATGTTGCTGCAAAATGTGTTTTTATCTAATAAAGGTTTTTGCTGTGGAGAAGGAATTATACTAAACTTTGAAGAAAGTGGACACTAAAATGATGACTGACAGTAGAACGAGCCTGTGCTTATTTTCTTTCTCAGCTTAAGATACATTGTTTTCTTTGATCTGTGCAGTTTTTTTTTCAAAGAATATCTCCTGCACAGTTTAGTTTATGGTATTATTAGGAAGACACAACCTAAGATAAAGAAACAACAAAAAAAACAAGTTTAAACATTCACAATGACACACATATTTAACACAACAAAACGTTGGCAAGTATGAGATATGAAGGTTATTTTGTGCTTGTAAAGCACTGAACCTTAAATGTATTTGAATAAATGCAGGGTACAAGCAGCCAATGTTCCTGACACAGCATTCTGACTTATGCCATGAATTTTAGTCCATCCTCAGACCAGTGACTTTAAGCTGTTGTCAACTTCTTATCTTTATTCCTTCTTTGCACAGCTGTTATGCCATAATTGACAGTGTTGCATCCAGTTGCTGAGAAGAGTGGAAGTTTTAGAAAGAAGTATTTGGAAGAGTTAGTCGATTTTTTGTTGAAAGACAGGCAGCATTTGCTCTCCATTTTGGCCTAAAAGGTTGAGGTGTCAACACAGTGTATTTCAACAGCCCATAATAAGCGGTCCTCTTCCCTCCACACTCATAGCCTGTCCTTTGGCAGAACCTTGAAGCACCATTGAAATTCTGCACTGCCTTTTGAAATCTCTGTTGATGAGGCAATGGTAGACCCTCAGTGGCTTTGCTGCTCTCCTGCAGGATATTTTTCAAAGTCATGTGTTTATATCCCATAGTACAAAGGAGCTAAACTGCTTTGACAGTATCTAACAATGAAAACACTCTTCTGGTCTGGGAGCATGGATGCATCAGTGTGACGCACGCACACACAGTCACAGCAGTCAAGGGCTAATATAGGCTTAAGATTAATGTCTGCTAAACTATCGGACGATAATGGGAAAAATACGTAATTTGAATCGGCCTTATAATAGCATTTAATCCATTAAGACTGCCAGTGGCATTGAAAACAACAATAAGCAGGTCTATTTAGTTGTGTGTATGACATCATTCCACTTCACCGCTGTCCTGTTCTGAACTGAAAAAAGAACTTTCCCCATAGAGCAGACTTTAAAAACTGTCAGATATTCAGCTGACATGCCACCTACAACTACCAAAATGGTGGGATTTTGTAGTGCCTAGTATCTATTTTTAGATCATAGACTTTTTAAGTTAAAGATCCTTAAATTTGCTAAAAAATTACTTTTAATCTTTCTCACGTCATTGCTCTATCCCACCTTTGCCCCTATTGGTTGGATCAGGTAGAACCCAATGGCGGATAAAACACAAGAACAATGCATGAGCGCCATGGTGTACCTGGTCTATGGGCCGCACAACATTTTTTTTACCTGTTTTTATTAAAAAGGTCAAATTATCGGTTATTGTATCGCCATGATAAGCACTTGATTATTGGTTGAAAGGTTTTTATATCGCTTTCTCTATAAATTGTATCTCTAAAATCCCGCAGCACACATTTTTAATAATAATAGTAAGGCCCATGCTTTAGGTAACTGATCATCTATATCCAGAATTATGCACATCTTGACATCATCAATTGCAAATCAAATTTTGTTTTAAATCTTCTTTTTTGCTGTCATCTTCAGAGGTAATCATATTTTACAATAACGTCAGCATCACACACACCTTTTTTGAATGTGGCATGATAAATTATCATTCTCCTCTACCCACACATTACAGCTCAGTATCTGCAATGTGTGATAATAAAGGCTTTTTATTGTGGACTCAACTCTATTTGTGTGTCCAGTCACTGCGGTGACCTGTAAGACGAGCAGCTCTGGATTGAGTTTCCAAGTATCGTGTAGAGTATGTGAATTGATCATCGGAGGAAGAGATATGTTCAAGTAAGACTTTCCAACTGGACCTTTGATGCCATTCATGCAAGCGTTGGGCTTAGGTCAATATTATATTAGCACAGCCACTGCGCCAATGAATAATGGAACAGTAAGACATCCTTTCATATAAATGTGTCATATTATCTCCGTGTTTCCTATCGTAGATTTGATTAAACATATTGCATAGTATTAGCGAGCAATGGCATATAGTTGTTGCCAGAGATAGAGCCCTCTCAATGGAGAAAGAGACCTTATTGTGACCTTGTTGGAGACAATCAATGGCCTTTATCTCCCCCAATGCATAATAAATCCCAGCCAAGGGTTGGTCCTCACATCCCTGTAATGTATTGACCTGCGCCGACAACATTTATCAACTGGACTTGCTAGCTAAATAATTTAGCTTTTGAGCTGAGGCCATACTTAGTCAGTGGCGCCCACACCAACTTGTCCTGTCAAGCTAGATTGATGCTCTGCACAAAAAGTTACAAATGAGGACAATACAGCTTTATTAATACTATCAGGCATTGGGTTAACCATTTATGTCCTGATCTTGCAGTGTTTATTTTATATCGCCAGGTTAGCAGTTATGCATGTCTCATCTTTGCCAAACAGAAGTTACAGCAAAAGTACCACTTTTAAATCTCTAACCAGGCTGTGCTCAAAATCCAGCATTTGATCTGTTGACTCTTGATTGGCCCATCTTATCTCTGAGACGAACTGCTACTTCATAAACAGACATGGTATATCCCCCTCTGCTTCATGATAACAGAAGCGCCTTCTCCAATATGTGTTTATGTTTACCCCGCTCACTTCTTTATCCCGGCGTTGCTCAAGGCCCTGCAGTCATTTGAATCAACACAAGAGCTTAAACTACTCTTGCCGGTCAAGGAAAATTGCTCTCATTTACACAAGCAAATGATAGATCGTTTGGGAAAGTTTTAAACCAGAATGCTTGCTTTGATTCTCAAATCTGAGTAAGTGTAGTGTTCTCTCTCTTCTCTAACAAGACGCAGTGGCTCAGTGGTAGAGCAGTCGTCCTATAACCAGATGGTTGGCAGTTAGATTCCAGCTCTCCCGTATTCATACTGTCGTTGTGCCCTTGAGCAAGACACTTAACTCACCTTGCCTCCAGTGTCCGTAGCACTGGTGTATGAATGTTTGTGACTGTAGAGGTGTGTTTGGTGGTGGTCGGAGAAGGCTGTGAGCACTGTGTGTATGGCAGCCCCCCTCTCTGCCTGCCCCAGGTGTGAATGTGTGTGAATGGGGTGAGTGGAAGCGCTTTGGGTGACCGAGAAGGGTGCAAAAAAGCGCTATATATATATGCATGCCATTTACCATTAACACATTTGGAATTGATGCCTTTTTTGGAAGAACATTCTTCAACAATAACTTTGAAGATCAAAAACAAACTACAGAAACTTTCAAATTCATTTCCCCTTTTTTATACTCAGTATCTCAACTCCTTCCTCTGGAATATTTGCACTACGTATTAATAAGAAATTGATGTTGCCGATGACTTTTAGTAAAGCAACCCCGGATTACCCTACTCAGCAGGAATACTAAACAAGAAGGAAGGACGTGCTCAGGCTCTGGCTAAACATCCATCCAAATTCTTCCACCAACCAAATTATATTCCCCCAGATGAAAGAGGAAATTGTTCTGATAGATTGATCAAAGTGGTGCATGGTGGAGGTATAAAGGAACACCTGCAAACCTAATGGAGAATTCTGGGGGAGCAGGAAGGGCACCGGGCGATACATAATGTATTTGTAGACCATGTTTATGTAAACATCTGCTCGGGGCTGTTCTCATTTATTTATTTGATGGGTTTTGCTCTCCCTGCTGGTGTGGCTGATGATGTGCTGTTCTTAATGACCAAAGTCAGGGTTATAAAGTCTGCTTTCCTGGTGTCCTTGACTTTTTGGAACCCATGCCGCATTTGAGTGGACATGCATTCTTTTAGTTTTTTATGTTTATAATAAAGTAGGTTATATCTAAAGACAGATCAGACTGACTCTTGCCTTGTATTTTGAATTGTCTGTCACATCCTTAATTCTTCAGTGTTTCCCCAGATTGCATTATTGTATAAGCCAATGATGACAAGTACACTGAGAAGTTTAAGATATTACAGTGTGGCAAAAGGTAATGTCAGCATTAGATTGGAAGAAAAGCAAAAAGCTGTGACATTTCAATACAGCTCCTCTCCGTGCGGTGCAATAAGGCATCAAAGAGAGAATGTACATTGTCACTGCATAATGAACTACATTGTGCTCCTTCCAGTGAACCCCAAAACCTGTTAGCACAACATGCTATCTGCCGCTAGTGTGCTGACATGATGGCTTTTTCAGTGAGTGAGCAGGGCTGCCAATAGTGTCTGAGGTGGAATGAGCTCATGGTGTAGAGAGCTGAGGCGTGTGTGAGGCACTATGCCATTCTATAAATACCCTTGTCATGTTTCTATCAAATCAGCCCGGCACAATAAAGGCTTGTGTTTAGGCTGTTGTTCCCGCAGACGCCTTTAGAGGTCCCGGAGGTCTGGAAAGGTCAATGTTATGCTCAATAGCACAATCGGATGAGCGCTATTGCTTATTGATGTTGATTGTGATGGCTGTCGCAGATAAAAAGTACAATTAGAATTAATTATCCAGCAGGTTATGGGACAAGGCTGAAATCAGTGCATGCCATGGTTCCAGCCATGGTTCTATTCATCTTTCTCCACCAGGCTGGGTGCTGTCTACATGAAGGAATTATATGGACCTACCGTAGACACGTGTCGTTGTTCCACAGAAATCTCTCTTTTAGAGCCACTGAGTAATATGACACCCCTGGGTTAAAAGGCAAATACACCTGCACCTGCACCTGCCTGATGCCAGCGCTCCTCTGCCGATGATGATGAAGTTTCCAGGGACAGGATGATAATCCTGACACTGCATCCTCCTAAGTCAGTGAGCCGTGCACTATAGATATGGATGTGTCGCTGGCAGATTGGGAGGTAGATTTCCCATCTACACCTCCTGTGGTGGCTGCTGCCTCGGGGGAACAGCTATGTAAATAATGAATGCCTGTGGGTGTGAAACATGCCCAGATAACCTTCAAGACAGGCGCGGATCAGTGCCTTCACATTAGCTGATAGGATTAAGGTTAAAATCTACAGAAACCTCTCCATAACAAAACGCAGGTCTGGCTCCAGTGAATTGCGGGTTACATGGGTACATTGTGTTCTGGCGATAAGGACAGGTAGAGGAAATATCACGGGGGACTGGTAATAGTTGAGCCGTCCGATGAGGAAAATGACAATGTTATGTTATAGCATTGATTCAAAACTTTCACAAAATAAATAAGACAAGACATTTATTTTTGTATATCCCAGTATCACAACAATAGCTGCCTCAAAGGGCTTAACAGACTGTACCAAACAACATCCCCTGTCCTTAGACCCTCCATCAGGGTAAGAAATAAACTCGTAGCCGTGGGAAAAAAAAAGCTTTAAACCTTAGCCATACGCATAAATGCCTAATGTCCAAAAGAAGAATTCCTGTTTATTGTACTGTTTGCTTTGGTTTGGAACCTTTGAAAAGATATCCTACAATATTTTCCATCAACATTCAAATATGGCAAACAAATGTTGCAGGATTGGCATGTTTCTAAACTCTTTGGAGAGACAATCAATGAACATATGCTAGCATTTTAATAGGGGGAAATGAGTAGGGAAGAAAACTCATTCTCTCTGTTGTCCCATCTGTCTGCAGAGGACCATCAGCAGCTTCTTTTTCAGTAGTAACCCCTTACTTTGTGGCAAAAAAGCTTTGTCAAGATGGAGGTTTTCATTTCCTTAGGTAGAAAGAAATCAGAAACATTTCGGGTAGTGGGTTGAATACTGTTGACAAGACTCACATTTATGAAATTATTATCTGCCATTAAGAAACACTGCTTTTATGGCGGTTTACATAAATATATATGTTACGATATGGAAGTCCAGGTTTTGTTTTGCTTAAGTTTTTTTTTTATATTCTTCTTCTTTTTTCTTCTTTACATTAAACCACAGAGCACTTAAAATATAGAATAATAGAATAAAAAATTGACATCGTCTGGAGTTTAAGAACTCAGGATGTTCTTTCTTTGATTCCCAGCTGTATGTTTATGTTACACGTTGAAGGAGGAATGGAGGAAATGGAGGGTTCAGGAAAGAAATGGGGTTTGGGCATCATTGTTAAGCTGCGCTACAGGTCAGTCCTGAAGGACAGTTAAACCTGAAGTCCAAACTAAGCTTAGAGAGCAACTGCATGTTAATCCCCTTCCCAAGGCACGTCTATCACAAAGGCTAAACATATACATAGGAAGCCTGACCAGGGGAGAATGTTGGGATAATTGAAGTCTGCAAAGAAATGAACATGTGCACCCTGAGGGTGAGACTGTTTACTTTGGGGTATTACTTTTTAATGTTATCAAGGTAAAAGAGATGGGGGTTTCATTGGCCAGTGCTTTTAACATTGTTTATTGCCAGCCAGCTCTGAAATTTAGGGGGTGAGTGAACGAGCTGCATGTTATACAAACTCCTTTCCGTTGACTCAGGAGTAGCTGTCACACCATGTTAGCTAATGAATTACAATAAACTTTGAGTTGGGTTCTTCATTGCTTATTGATTAACATGGCCAGTGACCACATTTATCAATAAAGATGCTGGCAACAAAGCATAAATGCCATAAGTGACCCAGTGAGAGGGCACACGGGTGATCATTTTCTGTTCCACTCACCTTAATCATTCATGACACCACCCGTAGCCTCGACAAGGTGTCTTTGTTTTTGACTGTCCTGACTCCCCACAGCAGCAAAACAGCCAAAGTCAAATTGAATCCAGAAAGGAGGATTTTAAACGGAAAGATAAGGGGGCAGATATGCCTTAATCATCATTTGCTCTTGATTAGAAAATCAATGGCCTTTGATGCCAGAGTGCATGTCTGCCTTTGGAGTTAAGAGTGTGACAATGACAATGTGGACTGGAAAATTGGCCTTTTAAACAGCTGCTATCTCATTGTTGTTTGGATCCCCCATTCTTTAATGCAGTGAAAGTCTCCTCTATCACATAATGTCTGCCTGTCAACGAAATTACTTTTTTCTCTTGCTCTTATGTGAAACTTTGTTCAAGAAATCCTTGGAAGCTTAGAAAGCACAGGGAATTTCTTAGTTTGTAAAGCTGCATGACTTTCACAGTATTTTCTGATTTATGTAACAGAGAAATAAAGTTGTCACTCAGTTCTCTGTGGCAGTTGAGATATGCCAAAGAGAGAAAATCTTTGATGTCTTCCCAGGTTTACCTGCCACAAATGTTTAAAGGCTGCATGTCCCGAGTTATAGTAAGCATAGACTGTTTCAGTCTGAGAATACCTTTGTACTTGTGAACGGCAGAGGAGTTTTTCATTGTTGATATATGAACGCATCATACAGCACCTCAAGAGTTAAGCCACTACTGCTGCTTGCTGGCTTCCTTTCTTGGAAATAAAAAGTTTTACCTCTGCAAAAGCCTGTACAATGCAACTATTGAAAGAATGTAAATTGTACCTCAGCCTACAGAGGAGCATATGTTCATGTCATATTTCCTACTGTGCAACTATAAGAGAGGATTAAATGCCCAGTATCTCTGCTCATTAATATTCTCTTGATGATGGTTTTAAACTGAGCTTAGCAGGCATCTTTCCCTCACTTTGCAGTCCTCGCTCTTCTGGTCGCCATGCTGTCGTACTTGCTGTGTTTTTACCAGCTGTGCATATCGATCTGGCTTTATCACTGCTGGCTCCTCTCTTGCAGTAAGCCTCCAGGAATATGGATGGAATCTGTTGGTGCGGGATGTGCTGCTGATTAATATGCTTGCTGTGAGAATAGGACGAGAAGTCTTATATGAACACTGCTCACTATACGCACTACAGCTGGAATGTGGAGAGGTTTAATGTGTTTAGTTGTGGGAATTTGGATCTGGAGGACAAACCCAAAGTAAATGCTACTTTGGGTTTGTCCTTGCCCCTCACATTTACCACCAGTGTACATAAAATATTGATTGCAATTCAAACACAAGACTGACAGCTTCTAATCAGAGAAAAGGTATTAGCTGTTGCTATCTGCAAATGAAAATGTCAGAATCCTGCACCTGCCTGATCCATCCAGCAAAAACTAACATGCACATCGCTCTAAGATTCCCCGTTTGACTTCATTTAGAGATTAGAGAAAAGGTAAATATAAGAAATAAACCATATAGTGTCCCGGTTGACACTTTTTTAAACAGGTGATGTCAAACCAGAGCAATTGCTGACCCTGCTTACGAACAAAGCAAATGATGTCCTCCGGTAATTTTTCCTGAAAAAGTGGCATGACCGAGTAAATCAACGGAGGTGTTCTTGCTCAAATCTTCCCAAGGTCAGTGACACTCGTGCAAATGAAAATAACTAGTTTGCAAAGACCAAAGAAAAGAAGACTAACACTATTAATCCCACTCCCATTTTTTTTTTTGTAGGGGGTTAATTGCTTGCCACTAATCAGCGTAGAATAGGTGAGAGATATCTAGCATTACCGTGCCTTTATCACATTCATTTTCAAGGAGACATCAGTGAATACATTTTTTGGTACGCTTTAGCAGTTTTGCCCTTGACTTGCCTCAGTTGGTTTTGTACTGAATAAAGGCATCATTTTAAGAGAATTACGTAGCCATAACAACCATCTCCTGTGTGGTGTATTGTGTCAGCTGGAGTTGTTGGAAGTGAAGTAGTGGCTTATTCCCTCCAGGGAATAGCCACATCCATCAGACGGGAGTGATACGTCTTTCATTTTTTCCCTCTAATAGTGCTGTTCTCTCTTGTATCTTATCAGATTACCGATTGAACGCTTTGGAACACCGGCCCACCCCGATGCATGCCTCTAAGTACCTGTGCTGACTAGTGTCAATTGTGGGGGAAAAACATATTTAAATTCTACTTTTCTACACACCTTCTGTTGTTGTCAGTGTGTACAGGTTACAATGACATTGTCACTCTAATTGTATTTGCAGAATGTTCATATCAGCATCATTTTGGAAGGGTGGAGAGTATAACTTCAACTTCTTTGTGATGCCTGGCTCTGGTCTAATCCATGCGGCACACTGAGCTCACAGTGTGCTGCACATAGTGGCTGTGCTCCACTGTGGAACCCCCACTGAGCTTGGGTAATGATTGCAGGTGTGTGCGGAAACCACTTGTTGGCACCACATGAGACAAGCTGCTCAGAAACACACATCATCATCATTATTATTATTATTACATGTTTATTCTGAATGAAGAGTCTGTTGCACCTCAAAAAGTTCCCACCCATAGAGATGTTGACATTACTACATGCATTCACACATGAAAATTAATATAAAGTGGTCACAACAGGCTCAGGTGGTTGTAGTACTGTTTAGCCTATGTTGCATTTCAAAATAATAATTGATCCACTTTGGAATGCACCTTAACCAGTAAGTGTCGTACAGAGACGGTTTGTTGTGGGTGTGGTACTTATATTAAGACTTGTTGTGAAGGCATTAGAGAAAGTCCGTTTTGCCCTCTGACAAGGCCTGGTTTAGCCCCGCCATGATGCGTGTGTTTGCTCCCAGGGCCAAAAACAATATGCTGTAAATTGTGCTACAGCCTCTTCAGGTTGATGCGCTGCCTGAGAACGTGATGTGATTGGGTATCGATTCAGAGCACAATGCTAAAATTGCCTGCCTCATGGCCCCAGACACCAGTAGTGACAGCTTGAGTACAGCAGGAGGAGTGCCACGGCACAGGCCTGCGTGTGGGAAAGGATCCCTTCCCTTTTGATCTTCCACCTCTTCTCCTCTGCGGAGAGCCCAGAGAGTGGGGGATTAGAGATTATAAGGACAGAGCCCCCCTGCTGTGCTGCATTAACCTATCACAGCTCTATAGCCCACAGCTATCTCACAACTACGTCCTGTTGGCATTTTGCAGTCCTTCAACAAAAAGGAAAGAGGCATGTAAACATCCTCTTTCATTAAATGCCAGTGGTATTTGCACATGGTCACTTTTTTATCTGTTGAGGTTTTAACATGAACAGTGAGCGGAGCTTTCTGATTTTTTTCTTTTCATTTGAAAGTAGTGGTGACACAGCAGTGTCAATCTGCATTCACTATGATTAAAACATGCCCTGGATGTTGTTGGAGGATGAATAATGCAAGAAGAAAAATGCTTGTGTAATGAATAAATGGAAAATAATCCCCCCACAATTAACTTTCTTACATAGAATATGCAAACCAGTCTTGCTCCATTTACAGTGACAAGATGTCCAGCCGTTCAAACTCCAAAGTAACATAGTGCTCATACATCTGTAAAAAATATCTACTCATCTTAACTTTGTTTTTCATTTTCTAATGAAGCAGAAATCTTATTTTTTAGAACGCATAATCAAAATCCTTCCAAGTAATGGTTTATTTTACAATTGCAAATATATAAGGATATAAATCCCTATGAACATTATTACAGATTATTAACTTTATTCTTTAGGGCATCTCGGTTTTTAGTTTATGCTTGGTGCGTACATGGCCAAAGATTTATTCCTGGCTTTTTAATTTTTAATTATTATTTTTTTTTATCATTGTCGGCAGCCGCCACCAGGGGGCACCCAGCATGTTTTTGATGTTGGTGGGGAAAACCGGAATACCTGGAGGAAACACTCCCAAGCACGGGGAGAGTATGCAAACTCCACTCACTCCACTCCCGTCTTTAGTATCTATACTAAAATCCTATTACTTTCAACATATCAATGTGTAGGGATTACTAAATTTATGGCATAGAGTTCCTTTTGGGCATAAATCCAGCCCCTAAATCTATCTCCAAAATGGCTATCATGGTGTTTCAAAAAGCAATTAAAAAAAAAAGATAACATTTGTGAAAGATTCAAAGTTTGCCTCTGACAGCAGCAATATAATAAATATAAAAAAAGCCTTACTTCTTGCAGTGTGTATGCTTTCTTAAGCTGTTCATGTCATAATCCATAGATTTAAAAGTAAGAGTAGTAATTGTTTTTTTCTTGATTTGAAAGCAGGCATATCTTTTCTTCCCAGTTGTGCCTGCCTCAGTCTTTTCCTGGCATTGTGAACGTGGATGTCCGGAGCCCAGGCAGTTTTCTTTTACACGCAGCAGAACAAAGCATGATTTAGGGAGGAGGCTGGGCAGCCGCATTTGATGTATGTGCGTTTTGCTTCATAGGTGAGAAGAATGATGAATGTATGAAGTCGACAGCCAGTGTAATGGTACCCTGGTGTACTGTGGCAGTGGGAAAAGAGGAAGGGTGAGAAGAAAAGTCAGCCTCTTCAATCAGGAGTACCTAAAAGAATTCGTGACAATATATCCTTGTTGTGCTTTTATGATAAGCCTTATGCTGGGAAATGGTTGAGGGGATATGAGAAGTGAAAGGGGGGGAGGTGTCAGGGGGCCATCAAATGGGGCGTAAGTCAGATATTTTTCAATTGAAGAAGTGAAGGAATAAAATCTGTTTACCTGACCAGTAGTGCCTTAACTCACAGAGGAGTTTGGTTTCTATTCCAAAGCCCATTTTTAATGATTGAACCTTTGAACAAAGCACCATAGGCATTTTCAAACGTTACTACCCTTTCTTTCTGGTGTGGCTAATAGTGACATGCAGCTAGCCTTCCTGCTGTGTAAATATCTTAACATTATCCTGTGATGCTGTGTGTATTCAAACTGTCTGTCTGCATGTTTGCAATTGTCCTGTCGGCCTGTTTGGAGCTAGAGCTGTTAAATCCCTCCAGTCCCGTGCTCCTGTTGTGCGCTCATTTCCTGATATACTCACTCTGTCATTAGTCTCTATGCCTACTCTGCATGTTGGCGGGAAATATTGACACGGTCAAAACGCTGCTCATTGTTTCCGAGCTTTTTTGTATCAAGTGTCAAGCGCCAAGGGTACATTCATCTGCGAATTCACACCTCAGTGATGTGGCACTTTCACTCCCCTGGGACTCAATTGGGAGAAGATGCACTTGGACGGAGAGAACGAAGTGTGGAGCACGATGCTGGAGCTGACCCAGCCATTTTGATGCATATGTTTCACAGAAATATTGACCAGCTCTTTAGTCTGTGACTCCCTTAGGGCTGGGTAATTGTCTGTCTGTGTTTCTATTGTTTAAACTAACTGCGTTTTGGCAGTCTTCCTCCTCAAATCAGCGATGGATACCTCGGCAGAACAATGATGGAAGACAGCCGTATCCATGATGATCAACAGAGCCCCTTTCCCAAAATCAATATGTTCTTTTAAATTAATTCCACAGCCATATGGAATTGATTTGGAAACATATTTATCTTTGATCAAATTTTAGTTTTTGTAATATTGAAATGGGTTTTAATATAGAGGCTTAATCACTGTAAAGACATTTTATATGATAAACCCAGTAACATAATTATAATTTTTAAATTGGCTTTTTGTATCACAAAATCTCATATAAATCAAGTAACTAATTATAATAAATCTGTTATAAAGCTGACATTTAGAAAATTGGAATTTGTGATGGGATGCCAGTATATTGTAGCTGCTGACAGCATTAGTTCACATACTTTTAAGTATTGAAACAACAAAGGCAATCATTTTTGGAGTGTGAACAGACTGACACTTGCCAATAGTGGTCTGTCACGTAGACATGGCGGCGGACACTGTTGTCCTCTTGTCTTGGCAGAGACAACACTCTTGTCTCAATATGGACGTTTTATTACACTGCTGCCAGTGTTCAAGTTGAGGTGCTGATAATGCAATAAATGCTGCCAATTGATGGCTTGCTTCTAAAAATCAACAGCACATCAATATGTGTTGAGCAATACAAGCTTAGCATCACCAAGTAAGCATAAAACCCTCTAGCAACAACAACACAAAATCAGGCAGTGATGTTTTGTTAATCTAACTAGAAAGTCAGCTTCAAAGATTAGATTCAAAACTTTTCAGCTAAATATTACAAAAGCAAAGCATTAGTAGAGGAAATGCATTAATAAGAGTGATATATTTTGCCCATAACAATCTAATTATTATCTGTATTTCTGTGGAACTCTACTGGGGATGTGGAAAGTACGGAACAAAAGAGGCAGTGCAAATTCAGGGCTTTTATTTTTAACAAACCTTTCCACTGGAGAGAAAGCACTGTTAAATACTGCTGTGCTATACTACCACATAAGCCTTAAAGCATAAACCACCACAGTTAACCAAAGGTGACTGGCCAAAGGGAATGACCTTCAAAAAGTAGAAGAGGACATTGCCACAATCAAATTATACTGTATGAATTACTGTGTCCTGGTTCTTTCCCATAATGCAGTTTAAGATATACTGTATGTGTAGGCCTTAATGTATACATCTCGTCTATTTGAAAAATCCTATATTAGCATTAAAAGCTGTTGTGAAAGTACATTTCCAATTTGTAAATGCAAAATATTGCCATGCAGATCTTTTGATGACTTGCATCTAATTTAGAATTAGCATATCCCAGTGAAGTGTGCTGTAATTTGTCTTTGATGATTGGTTGGTGTGTAATAGATAGGGGGATTGCCTGCGCTCCCCACTGCCCAGTCTCTTTCTATCCTTCTTCCTCTACTGGAGAGGCACACGGCATCTTTGAAATGTGCTTTGACCATCAGAGCAGTGAGAAAGCACTAATATTTTACTGACCTGAAATGAAAAGGATTAGGTGCAAAGACCCTCTGCCAAAAGGCTATCTGGATTTACAGGTGATGTGTTGTTTGTTTGGTTTCTGCTATTGTTTAAAAAGAGAAGCCCTGGGTATAATCAAAATGTGTAGTCCTAAGGGTAAAGCTTAGGGCTTTTGAAGATTTTCACATGGTTTGTTGGTAGAAAATTCAGAGCATTCACAAATCCTTGTCATCAGACTCCTTCCCCTCACTTCTGCAAAGTCTGCTTTTTCCTCAAAGCAGATACAAGTGCTAGATAATAAATGAGTAGAAGACAGAGACTAGACGAAGAGGATGGTTTAGATTTCAAAGCTTAGATTGCTTTTGTTTTATCGAGGGTATAGGAGGCACAGAGAAGTTTGCAATTATTTGCACAATTAGTGGTAATTATTGTATAAGCATTTATCTTGTGTGCACAATAAGTTCCATTGTGCAGAGGAGAGTATGAGGAATTAATATAGATTGTTTTCTCCACAAAGTGCTGCTTGTTCAGTTGATGGCAATTAGCATCTAATACCTGTGAGATCACCGTCTGCTCAAACCCGTGCTGCCTTCAGTTCCACCACGATCAGACGATTAATGATGGGTGGAGGAAGCCTGGCAGGACTAGGGTTTACGCTCGGCGCTGTTGCAGTGGTAGGCTATAGCGTTTAGCAGTTGTTGCTTTCTGCTTGAGTGTTTCTCTGCATTGGTGACATATAGATTATGAAGAGCTTACTTTTGCTCGGCATGCTTTGTCTTACGTAGTGGAACTAATCGCACACAGATGCAGAAGCCTTTGGAACCGTCTTCTTAGGCTCTGGGCTGGGCTTCAATATTTCATTGTGGTACAAAAGACTCATATAATGGAGAGTTGGGGCCTCTTTTTGAAGTGTGAGATACTAGTAGGTGTAAGCATGGTTTTGAAAGGGGTTTCCTCTCCTGTTTCAATCCCGATATTGACTATTGCCCTAGGGTGAGTTCAAAAAGTCTTGTCTTACATTTAATGTTGTTTGGATTTCATGTTCGAGATGTGTTAAAGGTTTGGGATCATGTATTTCATTTGTTGGTTTTGCTTCAACACTGGACAGACCGGGTTTTTGGGATGATACTTTAAATAGTTGTGGTCATAGTTGAGGTCCGGTCATGTTAACACTGTTAACACAAATACATTGTTAGAATCTGCTTATAAGAAAAAGTTATTTTATTTACTTCACACAAACACTATCAAATAAATAAAAGAGGATTTTATGTATAACAATATATGCAGACTTAAATAGATGAGAGCCTTTGCTTCCATTGTACTCCTAGTTGTTCTTTATTTGGCAAAGAGTAATACCTTTGTTGTCTTCGGTGCTGGTGCCTCACACACTGTTTACCAGGCTTCTACAAGGATTTTTTTTTTTAGTCCAACAACAAAAGTCCAACACACTTTTTTGTCTTCTGTGTGCATGCACTGCGTTTGAGTGAGTTTTGTGAGTAAGCATGAAAGCGTAAAACTTCAAACCCAAGTAATGTGTGAGCCTCGCCATAGTGTCTTATTGAGCCTACTTCATTTTGCTGAGAGCTTTTAAAATGAGCTAACACCTAATTTATGTTGCGTGTGCTGTTATGAGATGATAAAAAGATGCCTTGTAGCGTTTTATATGTGTGTCTGTGATTCACTAAAGCCTGAAATAGCCCGGCACCACTTAAGGAAACCGAGCTTCATCATCATCCGGGGCACCACTGTGGATCTGTGCTTACTACAGCATTGTGTCACATTAATATTTGAGTGCTACACATTGTCAAGTGGATGCCGGACTTAAACGGCACTTATGCTAAAGTCTACTTACACCAACTCCCTGTTTATTTCTTCCACAGACATCCAAGCAGACGCCATAATGGTTTTCCTGTTTATGTTGATCTTGACCTCTGACCCCTGACCTTCTGCATAGGCTTGGTAATCATTTCATTTTTCATTTTTTATTTTATGCATTATTATTGATTTGAGCCTTTTACCATTATCTAAGCTTATCACTGTCATTATCTTTCATTATGTCATTATCACTTATTTCTCTTCTTTCTGTTATATTCATATGTTTTCTGTATTTCCAACCCAGTCTTTCAAATGTTATGTTTTCATATGCTTCATTTAATATGAATGTTATTTTGATCAACTGTAACTAGGGCTGAATAATTAATCACATTTGCAATTAAATCGCAATATTAAAAAACAAGATTTTCAAATCGCAGAGGCCGCATTTATTGGTCATGTGACATAAGATGTTTCTCTGAAAGATGTGTTGTTATTTCTGAACATGCAGGGTCGGCTCTAGAAAGGTGGGGGGCCCATGGGCTACAACCACATTTAGGGCCCCCTTTGGGGAGGTCTGTAGGGCCCCCAATCTCATGTCTTCTTTGAGACTCGAAAAAGATAGGAAATGTAGCTTTCTTTCGTCGACTGGCACTAAATCGGAAAAAACTAAGACACTGTTACTGACCAAACAAAAGGTTTCATTGGTCGCTTGAATAGAAGACAGAACAGAGACCACACAGTTTGAACTAAAGACCCATGACCAAAATCTAGTCCTGTGATTTAAATGGTTAAAACAAATACGTCTTTCATATAATTTCATTCATTATATAATTTCTTAACAACAGGCCTGGCCACAAGAAACACGAGTTTGTTAATTGTTCATGTTTGTGTTCATGTTCATTTGTTGTCGAAAAAAAAATTCTACTTTCTATACTTTCTAACCACATTTCTATTGATCTATCACTAAGAAACTAGAAGTCCCCGTTTAATGGATTCATCATGTACAGCAGTAAGTCTCTTTTCTTTCTCTTTCTTTTCTTTTTGTCTGTGTGTGGGCGCCGCTAATGTTTGGAAGTAACAAACAAAGTCAAAGGAAGGAAAATGTGGCGACAACAATGGATTACCGTATCACGTCCCCTGTGTGCGTTAGCCTATTATTTCCTAACATATTAACCAAACACCCACCAGCTATAGATGATATTCTCAAAAATGCCTGTGTTTCCAAAATCTGACTTTGTTGCAGACTGTATATACGCCGTGGCCGAGTGGCAGGGCCGGGGCGAGATGTTAGGAGAGCTGGCAGCAGGAGGGAGAAGAGAGTCACAAGGTTGCAACCCAGAGCAGTAGACTTGCTTGTCTCAGCAGAGTAAACATCACCCCTCGTCTGCACACAGTAATGACTAACAGAGGAAGACGTGCACAGAAACACTATCAGGACTACTGCCTTGTCCTGCCAGACCCCACGCATGCCACTCCTATCATCTCCCAGCCTTTGCATTCCTAAAAACAAGCACCTCGCAGCTATTACTAAAGGTGCTTTGGCTCTTGTTACTTGTGCCCTTGTTTGTTTGAGCCAACCTCGAAGCTTTGCCACCTTTTACAAGAACAAGACGGAAAACACGCGGTCCAATCTTCAGTGGATGCAGTTAATTATGTAGCTATTCCAGCCACTGTCCAATCAGGAGTAGTGGAAAAGCAGCACAACAACGGGAAATTATGAGTGATTGGGAGCATCTTGAGATCTGACCCCCAGTTGTTTGACTGATTTTCTTTTAATTGGTTGTCGTCTCACACTTGACACCATCAAAGCTGTGCGCTGGAGGTGAGACAGACAAAATGTTACTTTATTACCATCAGCCTGATAAGAGACACTGCATTATAACATTAATTTGCAATTGCAAACAAGCCACCTGATTATTGCTAATGAAGTAATGGAGCATTTACAGCCGTCTCGGTGTACTTCATTTCTCACAAATGTTTGAAGAATAGTGCATGGATGTGTCAATGTTTTAGTTTCCAAATGAATGACAAAAGAATCTGATTCAAATCACCTTAAAAAAGAGTTGTAAAAATGTCTGGAGTGGATTTATGTAGCTTCAAATATGTGTATATCTTTATTATTTCTTCAACGATACACGTTTACATATTTAGCAGCAGTTAGCTTGTCTCTGTTGTGTGTGCTATATCAGACCATCTGTTTACCTTTATAGTTCCCAAAGGGAAGTCTGTTTCACACAAGAAAAAGGCACAACAACTTAAACATAACCTTCAGTAAAACAAAGTAACCCATTTAATGTTGTCATATAACTTTGTCAAACATATGTTAAAACAATCTTATTTTACATTTATGATCACATTGAGAAACTGGATGAGCCCACCAATAAATGTGTTGTAAAGAAGTAATACAAAGCAACCCTGAAGGCACCACCTTCCAGCATCAGCTAAGGTCCTTCCAATTAAGAGTGCTATGCACAGAGTGGAATCTACAAACACAGACAAATTTCACAAGGGTTGCATTTTATTTATCCAGCAGATTTTACTGCAGAAACATTTGTTATGTCCTGCTTAACAAAAGCAGGATAGAACTTTTTCTTGTAAGGAGTTGTTACAGGAGTGGGGTATTTGTCTAGAGAGTCTTAAAAGGTGGCAAAGAGAATAACTGCAATTAGCCACAGGAAGAGCAAAAGTCCATTCAAGGTTTTTTTTGTACGAGTTACATGAATGGCGAGCTAGTGTGTCAGGGGGAGAGGAACTTGAAAAGGTTGAGGACATTGTTGAAAGAGAGCGGGACACAGCCCTTAAATTTGAATGGTGAGGTGCAGCTCAGTGAAGTGTTTATTCTGCCTGCTGATGTGCGAGACAGAGCCAGTTAGAGATTATGTTAGCATACTGACAAAAGATCTTGAATTCCAATGATTCCTCAAAGTGCGGGAGTAAGATTTTTAGAGAATATGCCTTTACCCTCACATCTCTGTATGTCACTAGAGAGTGTTCGCGATGATATTAGGTTGAGGGTATCCCCCTGTGCAATAATGCAACATCTGGTAATGAGCAAGAAATGCTATTTCTGTGAAAAGCACAACATATTTTTTGGGGAAAAGATTGCAGATACTGTGTATGATACTCTGAAGGCATAGAAAATTTGAAAAAAAGATGACGGTGAAAAATTCATCCTTTGGAGCCTGTTTAATATGTGTTAAAGCGTAGCTTGTGAGACCTCTCAGCGCCAGTAATTTCAGCACATCAAAGACATGCCTCCTCCCTAAGCTGCTGTAGTCTTAAGAAGGGCTCATCATATCCAATCACAGATTCACCCGATGATCTTGAAGAATACCTCCAACCTTGTCATTTTGTTCATTAAAAAGCAGACTAGTGCCAGTTGGTCAACACAAGCTCGATTGCAGCCCATCCTCTCTGTCCCTTGTTGAACTCCACTGCTATATTCCACTGCCTGATTAGATGTCACTCAATTAAAAGCACATTTCTGCAAGGAGAGCAGCCTCCCTCGTTGCCATGGATGCTGTGAAAAAGGTAGCAGAGCTGCGTAATACGCGTCCCAGAGCACCATAATGAAATATCCACACCATAACAGCAGAAATACACCGACAACCCAAACTTTCACACCCAATCAATGAGAGCTGTGTGGCTGACTTTTTTATGTTGAAAAATTAAAACGGATGTGCCAAGTAAGTCACAGAGGACCCACCCATTTTATAGTCAGCTATGAGAAGCTCTAGGATTAATAGACCTCTCCTAATATGCCTCGCATTGGTGGTCCCTGAACACCCTGATCAGGTAAGGCCCAGCGAAGCAAAGATCATTTATAAGTGGTTCATTATTTTACCTTCAGATTCCTCTGTCTGGCATTGATTTAATAAACACTGATGTATCTCCTTGTAGAAGAGAAGTGCCATTTTTCATTTCCCAGATTTGCTATCTTTGTTATCGCGCTTATCTGTGAGCTGTGGCATTTTGGCGTTAATACCCAATCTTAGCTGTGTATGGGAAGGAGCACAGGAAAATAGCATCATTCTTCCAAAGGCAGATATTCCTTTTAATGTTTACTGAAAGATGTTTAAAAGAAAAAAAGTGTCTTTTATCTCGCTGTCTTTTGCTTGCTCGTCAATACATTGTAAATGAATAGCCTGGTTAATAAAGTTCTGCCAAAGTGCTGTGATTATTCATGAAAGGACGCAACAACGCATGACATCAGCAGTGAGGTACAATAATTAATGATCTATCCCTGGAATCTGATGATTAATGTATTTGTTTTTGCAGTTTGATGGAGCCATAAACCATTTGAAAAAGACATTGAGCTTTGCTATCATGTATTCCCTGTGGCGCAGAGAAGCCACAGCGCCAAGGCTCAATATAAAGTGCACAGAGAAAAAAGAAAAAAAAGAAAAGAAGGCTTTTATTATTAAGGTTAACTGTCAGGAAAGACTCATGACCCTGCCATCTCGCCTTTTTGTAACCGAGATGCTTCTTGTTCACTATGCTACGCTATGAGTGTTAAAAGCAGTTTGTGGTCAGCTTAGGTGTGAGTGTGTGTGTGTGTGTGTGTGTGTGGCGGCACATCAAATCAAGATGAAAATGAAATGGAATGATCAATTTGCCCTGCATTAATCCCTCCTCTCCAGCTGCATCCTATTGATTTTTGTGTTCAGCTTCCGTGATAACAAGAATCATTTAAAGGTCACACTTTGATGTCTGTCAAAAAAGAAAACATTCTTAATGCATTGTGAGTGGCCTTTGAGGCTTATGTTTGTCAGAAAGCACAAGAGTGAATGTTGGCACCTCGGGCAGATTGTATAGTAAACAGCTAAATTGCCTGGGTTAGAAATTGGCAAAGCACAGGGTTACACCACTGAAGTATTAAAAGATAATTATTAGACATAACACTCCTCTTTTTAAATTACATGAGTTTCCCTTTAAGGTAGTAATTATGATGTATACCAAAATTATATGCACCCAAGCATACATTTTTAATTCATCACAGGACTGCAGACTGTGCAAAAACTTAGTGGTGATGCATGTGCTTTAAATAGCTTGGTGCATGCTATCCTGATGGACATGCAAAAATATTGCTAATGAAAGTGCCAGGCCCGTTGAGCTATGTTTTCTCTTAAGACTAAAACATTCATCCCCGTGCAGTATTAATTAAACGCGCTACACTTAATGCTTTGTTTCCTATTGTGAATGGACCACATATGCTAACGGTGCAAATACAGTTAACCGTTCACAGATTACAGTGGGCTCAGTTGCTGCCATGCTTTTCACAAACATCCGGCAGTGACCTTTCCCTGCTCCAGCTCCAGGATATAGAGCCGTGCATCATGGGCCACTGCCTCAGGCACTTAGGATTCTGGGAGGAGTTGTCTTCGGGAGATGCTGATCAAACGGAAAGCATGCCCTCTTATCAAAGCATCTGTGCTTCTGTTTGTACAGTTTTGTATCAAAGACAACAATCCCAGTCAATTCGTTTACATTACTTTTTCATTTTTTAGAACATTCTGCACTTCACTATACACTTAAGTTACCTAAACTACCTCTATAATGTTGTTGTATATATAAATGTAGGCAATTATTGTGTGGCCCAAATACAATAAAAGGGTGTGGCTAGGTGTATATTCTCATCAGAAGGAAAAAAGGTTTTGTTGCTACATGCTTTGGTAATGGCCAATCCCATCAGCTTCTCCTGCCGGCATTAAAATCAGCAGACAGTTTAATAGGCTGGGTGGAGCATAAAGGCTGCCATCTCTTAGTGCAAAACTAGCCTTTTAAGGAGAAGCACTTAGGAGCACAAAACAGGAAACCAAATGACACTTAAGATAATATAACTTTTGGGTTTGTATTTTTTAAACAGGCAGTCAGACAAATAAGGTTATTTCTGCAGGTTTACTTTAGGATAATGTGCTTATGTTGATACAACACAACACTTTTAGTGTAAAATTTGATCCTATGAGGAGCAAGTACAAAAATGTTTTGCTGGAAGGAAAGATTTTGTGGGACTGCTTAGTGGACCTGATGTATTTGGGTGTCACGTGTCTGAATATACACTGTTTTCTGTAAAGGGGCCCTAAAAAGTGGCTGAAGAGAGTTGACTGAGTTTAGGAGAAGAGGAGCAGCGAGTCTTTCCACTCACTGTTCCTGGGTCAATATAAAACCTCATTACTGGGGTGTCATAGAAAATTTGTGCACTTTCTGCTCCATCTAGCAGCAATTTTGCTGGATAAGCACTGCTCTCGTTTGGCCCGTTTTAAGCATTTTCACTAAAGAAAGGCTTGCAAACAGGAAACCATCGCTTCCCCACAGGGGCCTGGCAGCCTAAATTCCCCACAGCACTGCCTCTGCTCTTATATATGCCTTTGTGTTTAAGTGCAGTATACAAATGTTAGGGGAAAATAAGCTGAGACCATCACAGAAATTGGTACCACAGCAATTGTTGGTTATGTACTTTAATAATTATTTTGACTTGATATCCCAGATATTAAAACCCGTTTGCACCATATTATTGCCTCATAAATTACTTTCACCTCTCCCTTGTGTCAAGGATACACTAGAATACATCTTTTAGGTAAAAAAATGAAAATAAAAACAGCTCCAGTTTGAGCCATTGGGAAGAGGATTGTAACTTTGGCAAGCTATTTGCAAGACACTAGAACCAATTTTTTTCTTCTGTTCAAAATTGAATTTTTATGAAAGCAAACAAAATCAACATGCTTATAAATATGGATACTTCCTGGACAAGCTTCACAGTCAGTGCCACATTGGCTCTGTCGCTTCATGGTGAACCTTGTAATTTCAGAGACGTGGGAGCAAAAAATGAAACGGAAATGATAAAGAATAGAAGTGGCGTTTGGCAATCCTGTAAAGTGTTTTTCTTCTTGCCCCTCATAAGCGACACTGGCTACACACAACGCACACAACAAATATCCTGAATAAAACATGATCCGATAAAAGCCAAACATGCAGAAAATAGCAAAAAGGTCAGAAAGAACCCTGGCCATAATTATGGATGGAGAATTTGCCAGGAAGGCACTAATTAAACCACAGACAAATCTCTAGTCTCGACCTCCCCCTTGTCCCTGTGGCTCCACCATAAGCCTGCATATTAATCATCTGGAGGGGAGTGAAGACTTGGCTGGCTACTGCTGTTGTACAAACACAGTTTACTTTTAAAACACGCAAAGGTACACACACACTCAATATTTCAATGAAGCCCCACCCAGGACAAGAGGATGAAGGACACAAGTTTTCAAGTGTTCAAGTTTCTGTCTGGAACAAGGGCCAAGACTAGTGAAAGCTATGAAGAGCCTCTTTAACTCACCTTCCTACCTCTGAAAAGAAAAAGGGAAGGCAGGAGAGGTGGCTGTGTTGGTGTGCATCACAGGCAGCTCAAGTTAAAGCTGCTGCTTCTCACCTGCAGAGCACTGTGTGTGTGTGTGTGTGTGTGTGTGTGTGTGTGTGTGTGTCCCTGACTCAATGGGTCATGCTGTGGACCTCCAGTGGTGTGTCTGTTGGTGTCTCTCTTGTTAGAGATGGCTGACTGCTGTTGATCTGACTGATTCTCTTTGCTTTGACATTACAAAACTACTACATACTACCTAGTGGGACTAATCAAATACTCCTTAGCTCTAAATGTTAGCTTGGTAATATTAGTCTGCTTCAAAATGACAACAGTCCATTAGTTTTTTTCTATTACACAAATTTAGTAAATTGTCCTAAGGGATAATTTGGGATTGGTTGTTAAGAATTCCATATTGGTTTTGATTTGATGCAACAAAGGAACAAAGGGGTCCTTTAATGCAATAATACAACTTTAAAGGATATCTTGAAAAAAAAAGGTTGAAGTAAAAGCATCTGAACTCTATACTGAAATGCTGTATTTTGAATAATGTCCATTTTTCATTCAACATGAAAATGCTGCTATTTCTGGAGCAGTATAGATTCTTCTTGAAACTCTGCAAATACACACAATACCAAAATACGCTCAGACACACATGGTTTTTCTGTAGTTCAGACGCTCTTTTCTGCCTGGTATCAGGAAAAATGTTTTACAGTTCCCCAGGATCCAGATGGCCAACTGTACACAACCTCCAGCACTGAATGATAAATGGCAAAAAAGCACATTTCATCCATCGCCAGCTTACCTCTTGCCTGCACACTGCTATTCCTGCTGAAAGTGTGGTGAAAAGCACAGTTGGATGTATGGATGCAGGCTGCACTGGAATGAGGCTGATATACAATGATCTCACTCAATAGTCTGCCTTTTTGGTATTCACAGGTGTGGCTTCACTTCTGAAACCTGGCAGCCAATCCTAAAATGGTGTCACCTTTTGTATTATTCAGATTAGGAGCATCAGTTGCATATTTTCACTTGACTGAAAGTCATATCAGATGTATGGTATGGTTCAGGCTAATAGTAGTAAGATGCTGAGAGAGAAACAGGTGTGTTTCTCCACCACACCTGCCATAAACACTGTTCAAGGAATTTGCAGTGTTAATTGTGTGTTATACCGCACCCAATGGGGCGGCCTATAAAATAAGCCATCCAGTGAATTAGCTTGTTCATACTACAACACAGCCTGAATGCAGTATCTGAGGCTTGTTGTATGGGGTTCTCCATAGGCCTGTTCTGGGAGTGGAACCCTGGGGCTCGTTGAGCCACATAACCAAGCCTGTCAGAGGAGGCCTGCTGGCTGGAGCAGCCAGAGAGAGTTTGTGGCCTTCGCAGTTAATCATAACGCCGACTCACTTTTGCCTGATTGTATTGGCGGCTCCAGGGATCTGCCATAATTGGATCCTTGTAAGTGGGATGGAGGAGCTAAACAACCAGATTGCTGTTTGTTTATACCTTTTCATATATTAGTAACGTGCGAGACTTCTCAAGCAGTCTGGGACTTGTCTCACTGCTTGCTGCTCTAATTAGTAATTCATTCTTAACATATGCCTCAATTGTGGCCCTATCCAGCTATTTGTGATTAACTCCACTTTAATTAGAGTTGCTCATGCAGACTTGGGCTCTGCACGGTGGTGTAGTAGGCACTTGAAAACCACCAGTAGCTTGTGTGGGTTCATGTGACAAAGGGTTGCCTTTGTTTCAAAACATATTGAAACAAAATTGCACAAATTTCAGGGAAAGGGAATCAGGCGAAAATATTGTACATTTTTCTGATGAAAACCACAAGCAGTTAACAGTAAAGTAATGTGGTTGGGAGCTGTGGATGCCTGCTGTTTATTTAAATCAAGCAATGCAAAGCATGGCAAATGTGGCAGCAAGTGAAGTGTGATACAGCTAAGCTTGTGCTTGATTTCAATGCATAGTAAATACAAACTTAGTGTGAAATTGTCACATCCAATCCACTGGCACTGATTTTAAATGAATGACTTATTAACTGAATAATTACAAATTCCAATTTTAATAGATAAAAAAAAAATTGAATCATTAAATTTGGTGTCAGTGTGCAATAAATTGTAGTGTGGGTTCTTGACTATGACACACAGTCAGCTTTATTTAAGCATTCCTCACCTCTCATATACCACCTTTGACAACCTACTGTAATTAACCAAGATTACATGTGTCTTTAAGTGGCTCCTTTGCTTTAATTATCCAATACATTTGTTAGACAACTCCCTCATCACCTTGGGGAGATAAGTATGATGAGCGTATGTGTCCAGTTAAGACATTTCACTACGTCTAAGTGCGCCCCTGCTTTTGGGATATTTTTTAACTGCAACTTCTGAAAATCAATCAAATAGTTTCTACATTAGAGCGCTTCAATACCAGAGCCAGTAATTAAAAGGCGTCAGCTTTGCAGATTAGCAGCAGAATGGAGTTTTGGGGGAAATGCGCACAGGAAAAGAGGCATTTAGTCACATGGCCCCATGTTCCCCCACAGATAAAGCTCATTTTCTCTAGCAGTGGGGTAGAAAGAGTGGAGAACACAGCCCATTTGGTTTGGACCTCACATGGGGCCCACAGGGGTAGCCGGCATTTTATTTAAGGTCACCGGGAATAAATGGGATTCAGGCTGTGTCTGGCAGGTTGCAGTGGACAGGGCCCAGGCTGGGCCCTTCACCCCAGCTGCCCCAGGCTCCTTCTCCATTTCTTTTCACAAGAAAGCACAGGTCTTTTCCTGCCTCCTATTTCACTGTCTGGAGCGCTAGCTAAATACCTCACAACTCTCCAACTTCCAATTGCAGTTCTGTGTCAAGGGTAATAGCATGTTAAAATCCCCCTCATGTTGTTCAAAGGTGAGTGCAAAAAATAAAATAAAACACTGGCTCTTAATGAAAAAGCTCTTAATTCTATTTAATGAGAAACAAAGGAATAAAAAGGCACAGGAAAGGCCTTTATTATTTGGTCTACAGTACAGCACCCGTGGTACTCCACATCAGATGATCCAATGTGGGGTGACACTTTGTTGTAGCCACTCTGCCATAAAGCCCATGATATGCTTTCAGCGGAATGAGTGGCCATCACAGTTTAAGGGCTTTTCTCTCAGGTGGAGGCACCAATAGCTACAGAGATAGCCCTGGCTGCCAGTCAACGTTTGTATCCGTGTAACTGTGCTTTTGAGGGAATATGAGAAGCTGGACTGCTGTCCTTACACAGCGGGATTCAGTGAGTCGGGATTGGAGCTCATGCTGAAGCCAAGCTGCTCTGCAGAGCTGTGAATATGTGAGTGGGCTGTTTGTTGTAAAGAGGAAGGCCTCCAGACTGCTAAACCGATTCTCTTATTTCTGTCAAATAATCAGACTAATTACTTCTCACCATTTCTAATGTGTTATTTCCTGATGTTTTGTAAATGTTTTAAGTGTGAAAAAGTTAGCACGGGTGGTGCTAACATAAGCCTGAATGATGTAAGTGATGTACTGGCTTGTGCTGTTTACAGTTTAGCAGGTTCTGTCCAACTTGTACAGCCCAATGATTGTATAGTGGATAGCGCAAGCTCATTCACTGATATTGGCCTTATTTTAGGGCAATAAAATGGAGGTTACATCCGGGCTTTTCTGCTGTTACTGCATAGTAAAACAATAGTTTTCAGATAGCATAAACGGACGTATTAATCAAAATCCCCTCCCACCAGAGCCATCTTTTGTACCAGGCTGTAAACATAGTGGACAGAGGTATATCGCTGTCTGGTAGCGCCCTTACTAGAGGCCCTTTTAAGGGGTTCCATGAGAGAGGCTTGGTCCAGCCTCTACATCTTCAACATCTACATGAATTTATTACAGTTTTACTCTCACATACTGTATTATAAGAGAATAGAAACTTCGCACATCAATTCCTTGGGATGGGTGCGTAGGAGCGAGGGAGAAACCCAAAAACATATCAAGGAAAAAAGATTCCCACACACTGTCTAACTTGCAAATGTGAGACTTTAATAGGACTCAACAAACAAACTCACATATATTACAGTTATATGCAGGTTGACAACACTTTCTGTAAATATTGTAATAATAAAACATAATCAATCAAAGCGGTAGAAAATGAATGAATGAATGAATAATTTAATGCTCTGCTAGCTTGAGCTAAACTGATAGCATTTATAGCAATTATAGGTACTGTAGGAACTCAGTTTATTCTATTTGTTATCTCTGCTTTGTGGCTCTATTATAGTGGACCTTTTACCACTGACGCGCAAGTTGCATATCTGCTAGGGGTGGGACAATATAAGATTATATCGCTCATCATAATAAAAACGGTAAAGTTTAATTGATTGTGGCAATTTATTTATTGTGATAATTGTACATCGAAATAATCACCAGCCTTTTTTTTTTTCTCACCACAATGCCATTTGGGCATATTTGTTTTAGGCCTTAAGACCATCATCAGTTGGTGATTTAAGAAATAGATATTCAAATGCTGCAACGCGCTGTCCTGCTCGGTTTTTATTTTTTTCTGTTCTGCGCAACTGAAGAGAGAAGGTTTCGCTAAACTCTTGCTGAAATTAATCTTCAGTCTGTATCTAGCAGAGAACAGGGCTGTAGACAATAGTTTGTTAAAAAATAGTTAGCGAAGCAGCTTTATTTGCCTCGAGGCTGTGTTGATTCAGGAGCAGTGCTGTCTGACAGATACGCTGAACATAAACGTTATGCAGCAGGGAACAAGGAATGTGGCGTCTATGAGCTAAAACTATATTTGGGCCCCCTTTGGGGAGGAGGGTCTTGGGGACCCAACCACAGAACATGTTTTAGGCACAATGTGTCCATTACTTTCAATAATGTTCTGAACTAAAAATTTAATTAAGCTTTCTATGAATGAATGAATGTAATTACCAATTGTGCTAAACTGTAAACAGCACAATTGGTAGAATTAGAATTACCTAAATAACTGAACAAGCTGAATTTACACTAGTTTTAGATATACCGGAAAAAGAAGACTATAAAACTAATATCTTTAGGCTTTAGCTAACCTTTTTTGTTAGCTAAAGCCTTTTTAAAAATCAACATTTTTGAACAGGTAGATCTTGTTATCTGGGCACGGTGGGCAAGTGCTTAAAAGCGCTTAATATTAAGCCCTGATTCATGTTATTTTCACTTTCAAGTGCAATTTTGTTTTATTACAAAAAGTAGTATAAAGTAATTCCAGTATGTTTTAGTGACATTTTCGAACTGTAAGCATGATTTTATAATTATTGTGATATCATTAATCACAATTATTGTAGGATAATCGTGACACAAAATTATAATTTTGTCCCATGCCTAATAGCTGCATACACTGTTTTTTTTATAATCTCAAAATAATAATTGTTTATACAGAGACACTGGTTTCAAGTCCACTGGACAGAGGTTTCTCTGAAAGCGATTACTCTGTCTCAGTGCTCGTTCATGGGTAATACTTACTGCCTGTGTACATCATTAGTGACAACTTGAATATTGTCCAATGCCTTAAGGGTCCTAACACAATTTGAAATATGCAGTGTGAAGAAGGAAACTATATAGTTATGTGCACATGCCTGTGCATACACTTTATTTCAGTATTATATTGCCAGTGAAGCGCACAATGCTCAAAATTCAACCTCATTTTTCCCCAAAACATATGCATGGAAATTAGGTTGGAATGTGATTATGCAGATTAGGAGAGGAGCCATGGGTACCAAATGTCAGATGTCAGGTATGCATTTTCAGACCCTTGTGGGATGGAGATGATTATCATGGTAATTATTCAGCATTTGAACAATCGGTTGTCTGTGCGAAACACTGGGAAGCACATCTGCCCAGGGACCTGATGTTTGTGTTTGTCTGCCACCATAAACATGAGTGTGTTAGTCAGAGATATAGGAGGAGACAGAGAGGCAAGGCGGGGTGAAGTGATGAAGAGAGTGCCATGTCTGCAATTCAACCCAGATAAACTTGGTCAAGGGAGAAGAGTTGCTGTACCTTGTGGCCAATTCCTTCTCTTTTCGCTCAGTTCCTATCCTCGGCTCCTCTTAGCATTAAAGAGATTGGGCTGGAAGTGGAGCACCTATCAGTCATTTTTATCTCCCAGCTGGGGAATGGCTGGCCAGGGTCCGGGCTTTTTTTTTTTTTTTTTTTCACTCTTTATGGTTTCTCTCCCTCCTTTTGTTTTCCTACCACGTTTTGGGCATCACTTTATGCACTCTGTATTTTCTGAGGCCAGCCTTGTGGTTTAATATGCATGATAAATTTTATTCCTGTGTTCATACCCATTATCTGTTGGACTGAGCACCCCATTTCCACTCTATGCCTCGCAGACACGGAAACACTGCTTTGTGTATGCCCAGTGGGAAAGTCAGATGGCCTTTCCTTTGCTAGTCGTCTTTAACCCCCAAACCTGAAATTCTCTGTACATTATCACATTATGCTCATTATAATCCCAGTTAAATTCAAAAACATCCGCTTTAGTACTCTAGACCATTTTTTTTAGTTAGAGTTAAACTTTTCAGTCTTGTCTTGGAGGCAAAAAAACAGGACAACATTTCTTACCGAATATGTTGCATAATTCCTTAGAGTCAATCTTTGAGGTTGAATTTTAGTTGAACTATACTGTAGCTCTATCTGTTCTTGTCTCTTGATTTGTTATGGTGCTTGAATAGAGAACAAATATGGTGGGGGCTGTGGCCTGAATACTCCGTGCTCCACATCTGTGGCACTGGGACCTTGACCCGCAGGTCTCTCCCGGAACACAAGCCCAGACAGAACAAGAGGAAATGAAAAGGACAACAGGAACAGACAGCTTAAAAGCAGGTTGAGTGAGTGCACCGGGGCAGACAGTGAACACCTATTGGCTCCACATGCATTTTGTCCTGAGTAGGAGCAAAAAAAACACAGAAAAAGTTCCATCATGAATTGTTAACTAGGGTTGACCCAGGACAAGTTGAGCATGTAAACAGTAAAACTGGCTTTCTAATAAGCACTACTCTTGATTTATATTCATCCCTGCTGCTCCCCTTGGCTTCCATTAAACATGAATTCCCTTATGAAAAGTCATGAAATGAAAGAATGTATTTAGGATTTCAGATTAAACAAACTAGGTATCTCTTTATGCACCATGCTTTATTGTACATTGTCTGTCATATAAGATTGTCATGGAACACCATTGTACAAGCAGCTTATTTGTGTTCTAGACAATAACAGTTGTACAGGCCAGACAGTATTAATATCTAACTCTTTAACTGGATAGTCAGAATTAAGTTGTTGTTACAGACAACAGATAGAGGATCTAGTGTCATCCTATTCTTTTTGCAATAACTAAACAAGAATTGAATTTGAACGCATAAACCTGATCAGAAATGTCTTATGGTGGCTTCTGTGGATTTCTCGGTTGCTGACTGTGCATGAAGAGCGTTAAACCAGTTCCTTATATATATTAACTTTGAGGGGCTTTGCATCAAGTTTATTTTTGTGACAGCTACATTTCTTCTCCGCTGCAACTCAAGCTTTATCTAATTTCTATTGTTGTGGCATAAACATGAGTTTGTTTTTTTTTGTGTTAGAATTCAATTACTGGGGCCTCTGGAAATTCTGCAAACAAAGACATATCAAATGTGTATTTCCCTCTCTCCCAGACCTAAAAGTGGCTAGCCAGTGGAGTTTCTAATTTATTCAAGCAAAAGCGCTGCTACCTTGTTAATCATGCAGAGTGGGCTGAAAGGCTCGGATCAGCGCCGACTGGCAGTGCCTGAAACACCCAGGCTTTATTTATTGAGGTTTGTGTTTTTGTATTCCAGCGTTGTGTAATGCATTCAAATGAAGGTTCAACAAGCCAAAGTCACAGCAAGTTGCAGAGGGAGTACGTCAAGCAATGTGGCAATGTTTTTATTCCCCTCCTTGCCTCTTCACCGCTCACCCTGCCATCAATAGATCTCATTCAGCTCAAGCTTTTGTTGCATTGTGGCAACAACAGGCTCTTGACGGCAAAGAAAAGATGGCTTGTCAAGGTCAGAGCTATGCGCTAATTAGCGTTCACCACTGAACTGCTGGGTTGACTCCTGCGCCCTTCACCCTTGAGGCCTTGAAGCATGTGTGTGTTGTGTTTTCTCTCATGTTTGCCCCTGCTTTTTCTCTCCCACTACAGAGACCAGCCATCTGAGTCTGCCTATACAATGCATTGTCCCAATATCACGTCCCATGCTTGACTCACATCATCCAGTCAAATGTGAGGAGACAGACACAATAAGAAAAACAGGCAGTTATACAGAGAAGTTGAGGTGGCAGTGAGCATTAGCATCCCACTGGGCTTTGTGTGCTTGTTATAGCAGAAGATCACACAGCCAGGAGAGGGCAAAACACATCGAAGGTGAGCGCAGGAATGAAAGTGTACTGCCACAATGGCAATACAAGGCAGCGGACATTCAGTTGATTCCAACACAAACAAGAGGGTTTACTGGCAGGAGAGGATGCAATGGCAAAAGTTCAGCCATGACTTAAGGGGTACTTCTAGGCCCTTCGGCAGGAACTGTAATTTCCTCCGGCTCTGTCTCAGAGCGATATTACTGTGGAATCATTAGACTAATTCATCATCCTAGACTTCTGCGTGTTTTCTGCTGCACTAGTGGGAAAAATGGTTGTTCTAATTGCAGGCCATAGAATTCAGATGTAAACTGTGAATCTTGCTCATTGCTCCTCCTCAACTCTGCTCAGAAAACTTGCTGAATTAGTGGTGATCAGTTGTAGCTGGATAATACAAGCTCTTTGACATCTGCTCCGCTAAAGACTTTCTGTTGTGCTAGTGTTGAGCCATTTCCCTTCTCAGCACTGTTTAACACAAGGCTTTAAAGTCTTCCTACATTTAACCAGAGATATTGACCCAATCTGCCATTAAGATCATTCTTGTCAAGATTTGACCCCATTATTTTTTAATAGCAAAGACTTCTTTTGTTGTTGTTAGACATGTTCTGTCTTTGTGTTGCCAGAAGCAGTGAAGGAAGCATGTTAAAAAGTCAGTTATCTAAGCAACATCCATATGGATGGTTCTGCCCTGCTCCAGTCACTGTAGTGGTAACTCAGACCGATGAAACACTGGCATGCAGCTTGCCTCCATTAATTTTTGTTTAATATGTATTTATGCTCTAAGCCTGAGATTTGCTGTGATCAGATGCATCTGTTTCGGCATGGATCAGTGGATAGCTTTGGCACAGCACCACCTCTCACACTTCCTGCTCTCCAGCCACACCTCTCCTCTGTCTGATGATCCCTCTTTTGCCCTTTCCATCCCCTCTCATCTCTTCCTTTTACTCCACAGATTTTTATTGGTGTGTTTGTGGCTGCATAATCTGTGCATGAATCAATTGTCTTTTACTAAAATTAAAATCTCATCACTTTAAAGGCCATTTATTTAGAACTTGAAATGACACATTTACGGATTTGAATGCCTAAGTTTTGTAAAGAACACAATATTTACATCTGTCAATGTTTCATCTACAGTTTCAGAGCTTGTATTTCTTTTGAAGTTTGTCCAAAGAATAACTTTTCTAAATAATTTTGTCACAAAGGCATTTTCAGAAATTACAATACATCATGAGGTAGCAGTTGTTGTTGACTTCATATGAGATTCATTCAATGATTAAAATCACATTAGATGATTAGATTACAAACAATTTTACACAGGCATCATCATTATGCAAACTAATCAATTATCTATGTCATATTTGCAATGTCGTACATAGATTAAAGATTTAAGATTACTTAAAATAATTGTTGTGCCTTCCTATGGAACAAGGCTTTTTATTATTTTGCTGTTTTAATGCTCTTGTTTGATGAGGATGATGTGTGGGCCCAAAACTAAACTGAAGCACTGGTTGATGTTGGTTTGGAACGGGACATAAATGTGTGGCTGGCTTTTTGACGTTATGCAGACTTTGGGCAGTTTGTGGAAGAAATCCATCTTTATCATAATGTCAAGGTCATGGATGGGTAGCTGTGCTAATCTTGTTCTTCTTCACATATCTCTCATGGAGACGGTGGGGCTTCCACATATTAAGCTCTCTCCAGCCAAAGACAGAATATGATGTCTGTTTCACACAAGGAACTGTGATAAACTACAACAGGACTGGATTCAGAATCTTCCATGTCCCAGTATTTGTAAGTGATGTACGATACACATCGGCACCCAGACACCAGCTGCTAAATCAAATAGGAGATTATCTATGCATATTCAAATTCTGTGCCAAACTATATAATCTTCGGCATCTGCTTCATTATGCATGGAAGACACTTTTTTTGAACACATCTTTCTACCCAAAGCCCACATCCCTGTAAGTCTATGAGACTATTAATTTTGTGTGAGCCGCAATCGGGGGCATGATCAAAGCACAAAGCAGTACAAGTGAGTTTAATAATGATAGACTCATGTTGACAGATGAGATAGGGTAAGGCTCTGAAGTACAGAGTCTTGGCTCCTCCTCTCTCACAAATAGTAGTCCCCTGCACATGGTTTATCCCTATTGTTCATTAGACTTCTGAAGGAATAATTAACAAGGCTTTAAAACACAGCTTTTATGGATCACCTGCTGTCCCACCGATTTCATTTTTGTGATTGCACAGCAGAATACAGTGAGATGCATTGATGCTAAAGTCTGGCACTCAAATGCCTTGCAGGATCAGTAACTCTCCAATTAAAGCAAAACCTCCCAGTCTTGGGCCTGGCACGGGGGCTGTGAGCAGTGAGCAGTGAGCTCACCACAGGACACGTCCATATACCAAGACCAAACTTCTTTATAATAGGCCTACATCCAAGATAAAAATAAACAACCTTAATGCACTAATGTAACAAGCAGATGCATTGTGTTTTATGGGGCTGAACTGTATTTTATAGTGGTAAGCCAAAAGCATGGTAGCGTAATGGGAGACAATGACATTGTTCATTTAAAAGTGGGAAAAAGGAAACGAGAACGTTTTCTCATTTTGAAGTTGCAGATTATGCCAAGAACATTATGCCTTATCACAGAATGGAGCCGTAAAGAGCCCTGTCTCCTTGCAGCAGCACGGCTCTTTACCTGAATCGCAGCACCTCCTCAAAATGCACAAATTTATTTGTCATGTCTGGGGCCAAATCACAAGGTAAATATTATCATCCAACAAGCAAACAAACAGTCTTTTGTTAGGTAGATAAAGGTGAGGCGTGTGGTGAGGTTAATGGGACTGAGCTATTAGCATTGTCACTCAGCCTGCCAGGTCTGACAGTGCAGCTCAGTCTGGAGGCCTCTCCTCCCCTCGTCCACCTGCTTATCACCCAGATAAATTAACTCCGGCAGACAGGAGAGGCAGGTGGAAGGCCTATCGCAAGACAGGAACACCAGGCACAGATCATTGCTCTGTTGACTCGAGTTAATAGCATGGGGCCACAGTGGATGTCACATTTTTTAGGGTTCTGAGAGATTGACGTGTTGGGCAGGAGCGTAAACACTTGATAATTAAACACAAGCACATGTTTGTCAAAGGTGGTGACAATAGTCGTCGACCCTCCCCCGACACTTCCAACTTTGTGTAAAGTATTTCACTCACAGGAGTCCAATCTATAACTCCCGTCTCTGCCGTCATGTGATTACTTGATCCTTGTTTGTTTCTTAATGTTTTTAAAGTATTGTATTATACAGAAAGTCTTTATTTGCCCACACAGCCACAACAGGTTGTTTGTATTTAAGTTGTGATAAACCCCTCCCCCCCAAAGAAAACCAAAACAGCGTTAGTCGTTTCTTGTTAATGTTCAGTTTCAGGTTTCTAATCAATTTCTTATTAAAAATCAAGCCCGTTAGTAAACTGTGAAATCTTTTGGAAACATGGATTATTGATGCAAGACTTAAGTGGGACTTCTAGAAGGGACTTGTCAATTGGAAAGCATTCATGGCTTTATAGGGCTTGGTTTGCCTTGTGGGTGCTCTCTGCTTAATTGAATACTCATTAGAGAGTACACTGTTATACCTCACAGTTTATAATGACATTTCCCCAAATGTAACGTAATTAGATCTAGGCAAAACGGTATTTTCAATGGATCGAGGTCGGAAGTACAACTGCATACAGTTTGTGCCGTCACAGGCTGGTCATAAAAGAAATAGTTTTTGGGAAAAGTGTGTGACACTGGCTGGCACCCAGAGCACATGACTGGAACAAGAAGATTACAGGCGCGGCTAAAAGGGAACAGTAATTGAATTCCAGAGATCCTGAGGCACATTATACTAGACCAAGAGACAAGAGAAAGCTTTTTTGCTCAATGAGGGAAACTGGAGGGTAGAAAGAGGTGAGCCCTCTCCTTACACAACCCCTCCCTCTGTTAGTGCCACTCAGCAATGCCGAAGCCACTGCTGTGTTAACAGTTTCTGTTCTCATGGGATGAGAGAGCCCTAACAGTCACCCACCTCCATTTGGCTGAGAACGATGAAACCACTCCACTGTGTCTGTTTTATGTTGGTGCTTAGACAGGACACCACTGCCAGGAATGCCCTTTCCTACTGGTGAGCATTTAACACATCCAAACCATGTGCGAGTCAAACCAGGGCTCACTAGAAATAACAATAAAGTCATCTGATAAATCCTGCATGCAAATATTTTTTTTTGGTTTTAGTATTCCAAACATTTAAGCATAGTTTAGCCCCTGAAAGCAAATAAATATAGTATACCATTATAATAAAATAAATCATACCCAAGATTAAGCAGCTCAAATGGATGTGATACATTATCCAGATGAACCTCTGTTTCGTTTATACCAATACAATAGTGCCACGTACACTGGCAGTTGAAATGGATCAGTATGCATCAAAAACACTTGAAGTCAAAGTTATGACAAATGTTTTGATTGGAGATAGAAGAGGAAATTTTTCAAGTGCCCATCTTCAGCTTGCTCTGTACAATCCATAATATAAGGCACTGTGCAGTTCCATCTTTCAATGTGATAAGTGCAGCAGAAATGAAACAAAATAAAAGTCTGAACATGTATAAAAAAAGCTAAGATTGGATCTGTCTGTGAAAATCTTCCTCTGGGTTTTAGCAGTTCCTTTGCTTACATGAAGGCCTTTACTGTTACAGCTACATCTCTGTTAATTGGCTAAGACTAAAGAAATCTAATTAAAACACACTATATTCCCTCTGCCTGAGATAGACAAAGACAAAAAACTCTAAATCAAAACAGAGAAATTGAAGCTGATAAAAAGGCAGAAAGCGATCATTTGGTCAGTAGCCTAAATGGTGCTATCAAATCACTGACCTACTAATTTGCCAGCTCCCAACAGTCATTGTGTGTTTTGCAGCAGGAGAAAAAGTTTCTGTGGCCTCTTTGTAAAGTTTTCTGACAGCGTGGAAGCATACGTGTGGATATTGAGGTGGGTGAGTGAGGTGGAGGTTGTGGGGTGCTTGAACTCTCTGTGGTGCAGGCAGTAAGTCTTTCCATTCAAGAGGGAAAAGATCAAAGAGTGTACGTTTAAAAAGGCAGGAGGAGCGCTCCTCAAGTCTCCCCTCTGTTTGGGAGGCATCCAGGTATCTGTGCTGTGTATTGATGTAGAGACACACTTTCCTATCCTTATTTCCTCTTGTCCTGTTGAAGCTAAACGGGCTGTGCTTCAAAAACACTGCTTTATCAAAGACACCACTTAAATTGTCTCTCCCTTTTTTCTGTGCAGCTCCTCTGTTCTTCTGATAAATATTATGTGTCTTTCTGGCTGAAGCGCTGTAGAGGAGCCTTCTGAAAGTGACTGGTTAGAAGTAATCCCAGAGAGAGGTCGAAAAAGGAAAGATGCTGGTTAGCATTTCTTTGGAGATGCATTGCAGAATTGTGAACTGAAGTCACATGCTTCTTCAGCATGCATTGTGTGCTTTTCCCAGAGTATTTCTTGGTTTGACCCACTGGGTCTAATACAACACTGGAGCAGCTTCTTTCAAGCTGCTCTACAAATAACTTTGTGTTACAGCTCCACCTCATGCACTTTTCTTCTTTTTCTTTTCATCCATAAAATAATCAGATTAGTGGTAATGTAGTGTCTTGTCATTACCATAGATGTTATTGGAAAAAAAAGTTTAGTGAATGTTATATAACTAAGACAAATATTGCACAATTTATATAGTTTTAACATTTAAAAGTCAATTGGCAGCAAGGGAACCTGTGTACAGAAAATAGCCTAAAGCGCAAGGAGAATGTAGTACAAAATTTTAAACTGTGTTAATGCAAAAAAAGAATGTATATATATATATATATATATATATAGTGTAAACTATGACATAGTCCAAATTGTGACACACACAATCTACCAATCTTTATATGCATGCTATTATACTTATAGCACCTGTCCTGCTAAAATCCACTTTGTATGCCGATCTATAGCCTTTCACAAGCCCCCATTAAAAGGTGCACTCACATGGATTAGTGTCTGTATCCTGAACAGATTGGAGCAGTGTCAAAAGAAAAGAAACCAAAACTAGAGCAGGGGTAAATAGGGGCTGGCTGAGAGAGATTATAACAGCGGATATAATAAGGCTGGTTTCCACTCTAATTGTGACACCAAGCCAAAGCGTTGCAATTACAGTGCAATGCACAGCTCTGTAAGTCCACAGAGCAGCGGGGAAGGAGGGGGGGATCAAAAATACTCAACAACTTTAAGCTAAAGTATCAGATTATGTCACAATTAATTAGGCGCTGTATGAGAACAGGCCTGTGCTGTGTCCTCTTCTCCCTACATGTAGCCAGGCAGGCAAGTAAACTTAGATCAATAATTACACAAGGCCTGTCCTAGCGACTCCACCGTTCTGTCACCAAATTTCACACTAATTGGCCACACCAGCTGAGAAACCCAGAAAGAGACTTTTATTGAGTCAGGGTATGACTGTGCATACTCTAGAGGGACACTTCCAGTACCCAAAGTAGCTACCTGAAACTACAAGTTCCTGGGTTTTTTCCATTTGAAATTGAACTGCACTGTGCATTTGTTATGCAAGCATTGTGAGCATTGATCTCCTCATGCACATACATACATATAGAAAATCATAATTATCTGATTTATTTACAATCCAGGAATACATTTTTCCACTGGTTGTAGTGAAGGCTGTGTAGCAGAGCAGTTGTGTGTATTTTGTGTAGCAACTGTCTAAATTGTAATGTCCATGTTTATTTGCTCATTCATTCATTTGGCTCTTGATGCTGGCTGTTGTTATCCTGCGTATTGATTGAGTAGAGTAAGAGGCCCAGGAGTCCTTTGGTTTGATCTGTTTAACATCCTTCCCTTAATTCTCCTCTGTGAGTTTAACACTGAACACAGCCAAGGTCCCCTTTGACAAAAGCCTGATCAAGTCGAATGTTGAGTTATGGAAACTTTGGGCCATGCAAAGCCAGAGGGAGCAAGAGGCCAGAAACAACAAAACCTAAAAACAAAGCTTTGTTCAGACAGAGACAAATGAACTTGTGTCTCTTAGCTGTCGTGTTTTGACCACAGATTACCATCACAGCTCTCTCTGACCTTCACATTCAATGACACTATGCATGAATGAAAGACCTTAGTACTTCCGGTATTTATGGTTTTGTGGTTTTCGTCGATGCTGCCGTAGTCCAGACACCAATATTGTAAAGCAGCATGTCTTTGATTGGCTTAGTGGTATATAAAAAGCTACACTGGCTACACATGGTAGACTCTCAAACAGCCATTCCTTACATAAATGTTTCCCTCTGCAGCTGACAGGTGTGATTTGGGTGTGTTTTGAAGCGGCCTTTTGAGGTAAAGGAAGAGATCAAAAGCTGGGGCTTAAGGTAGCATCACTCTTGCTATGATGTAAAGCCCACTGGCTTTAGATGTTGGGCATCTTATACTCTTCTTCTATAGTGCCACATCTCTGACAGAATTCAAATAATAAGCTTACAAAGACGAAATGGCTTCCTTAAATCACAACATTGCCAACATTTCATATTGATAACAGATATCCACACCCTAAGAGCTGAACAACCATTTTTGACACAAAAAATTCCGTCTGTTTATTGGCCAGTCTTTGATTAGTTGTAGCACTTACACTTTTAATAGTGAGAAGAAAAATGCCACTAGTGCTAAGTGTTTTTGTAAGGTTGAAGTGCTGTGAAAAGCACTATGCTCTCCCTGAAGGGACACACCCAACGAGCAAGGGCGAAAAGGAAAAGAGCTAGTTTGATGGTCAGGGAAGCAGACCTCTGTGGCGCTGAAATTGAATCCGGTCCCAAGTTTGAAGTAGAAAAGCCGAAGTGACAGAATAGTAGATAATAGGTTTGCTGTAGCGTCACGCCTGAGTGTATGTCCACACTTGGGCATTTCTGGAACACTCCAGATTCTGACGTCCTCATGACAGGCCTCTTCCCATTTCTTCCTTGTTACACGCTGAGCAGCCACAGCCCATTTTACTTCAGCACTTTCAGAATGCTCCATAGATTGGTTTGTTGCCTTTTACTCGATTGCTGCGCCTTCAAAAAATGTCTGATTTGTTATTGATAAAGTAATGTTAAAACGGTCGTAAAAATGAAACAAAGCCTATTTCTGTGTCGGCCTAGTAGGATTCTGTGCATGTGCTCTTTCTTCTCGCACTGCTTTGTTTTACTGTTGTAAAGCCCATGTAATCCCTCTGCACTAGAAAAGATAAGTGAACTGTGAAAATAAAGAATTATTTAGGAACTATTACATTGTCTTTCTCTGTCGTTGGCTGTGGTCTTTTAGTGTGCTCTAAACATTTCTGTACAGTTCAGATTGGTGATCATCTCATCAGTTGCTCTCTCACACTCTATCACTAGTTTTTTCTCCAGGAGTGACCTTGAACGTATTCTTCTGCTGTTTGTTCAGACACTGGCCTCTCCCTCCCCCTCCTTTGTTTTCATTAGCCAGCTCAGCCAGCCTGCCCAGGGACAACCGCGTGCTGTGCTCATGTTACAGGCCTATTGACTTGGGAAGAACCAGAAAACACTGTGGACATGATTACCATGCATGAATCTCCAGATACCACTTTTATCTGTACCTTGTTTCCAACAGAGACAGGAGCAGATACACCACCCTCCATTTTTATCTACCTCACTTCAGGCATGTCTGGAATCAGATACACAGACAAGGCTAATTAAGATTGGAAAACACTACCACACAGTCACTGGCACTTCTGTTACACAACAGCGAGTTGACACCTCTTAAGAAATGTCTAAGACTTTTCTGCAGAAGCTCTGGAGCCACTGATAATATGCCATTACCTTTAGTTCTGGATATTTTACAGTAGTCATTACACTATGTGGACGTCATGCAAAACACTTCATAGAGTTTATAGATGAGTCAATTAAACATCATACAGAGCCTGTATACATGCGGAAACATCACATGTTGTATGTAAGCCTGCAGTTAGCAATAGGCAATTCATTCCCGGTTCACAGTTTTTAAAATTACTAACTGACTGTTGATCATTTTTTTTCTGCTACAGTAAACTGTACCTGTTGACTTTTTAATAAACCTAAAGCTGATAATAAATGATAAACTCTCAATGTTCCAAATGTTATACATCTGGGACTTTACGCTGTCATCTGAAAAGATGAAGGGATTGGCAGAGAGTAATACGCCCGCAAGGTATATAGGTGTTTTATCACTCTTCTACCCCATTAATTAACTGGGACTGTCCTGAAATCCACTGCTTGCTTTCATTTTAATTCTCCTTTTGTTCTTTTGCTCTAATATTGGAGTGGGGTTTGCTTTGACTCTGTTCACATAGGCAGCTGTACAGTCCCCTTTTTTAAACTCTGCCACAGTGGCAATGAGGTAATCAAAAATGGAATACATTTGGAAGAAATGTTTAATATATACACGCTCATGTTTTGACCCAGTGTTTCGGAGAGGAATTGGGGACATTTTTGTGGCCTGCATAGCAGCCGAGAATTGAGTAGTGATGCACCTGATAGGTTGGCAGCCACGCAGCAATCAGTTAAATGACAGACAGACAAGCTCAGAGCACAGCTGCACTGTGCAGTCTAAGCCAATTGTGTGACAATCAGAGGCTGCTATTTTAGGTCTCCCTCCCCCTGTAGAGAACAGATTTCAGTGAATTAGTTGGCCCTCAGGCAACGTAATTATGCAAAAACGCTCAGCCCGAGAAAAGTTGTTTTGTTTCACCATTGTTTTGACTTTCTTTCTTATCACTTAATCATCTGAGGAAAGTGGTTGTGGCAATATACAGTATATAGAGGTATGAACTTCTCTTGACTATAAACATTATGCTTGAATGCTGTCTGAAAGTTAGATATATATCTTTTCTACCTGAAAGTGCAGGCATGCAAATGACTTATATTTTGCAATTCAAATTGATTTTTTTACTAAAAAACCCTCCAGTTGAGCCCTATATTTATAGTTTATCATGTGGAAATGACTAGAACAGTCCTCTCCGAGTGCACATTGAACTTACAAGGAAAGGACACTCATGCCCACAAAATGTAGCACACAGAGGTCAGGTGATGTCACTCACCTGTGGCTCATGCTCAGGCGCTATGAAGGACAGCTTAGCTCCAGGTCTAACTGGTAAGAGGTCTCTGAAAGGAAAGGGCACAGGCTGACACTTATTTGACTAGCTCTTGCCTCCAGTGAAAAGCTCAGCTGAAACAATTAGAGGGCACTGAGAGGTTTCTCATATAATGTTGGATGTACATAAACACACAGGCTCACATTGAGGAGGAAAGTTATTAAAACTAATTAACTGGAATTAACATTTCTTCCTGGCCTTAAGAGATTTAGTTTGACTGTTGTAAGTAACACAAATCCATCCAGACCTACAGGACGTGAGTGTTAAGCCTCTGGTCAGTCTATCAATGCAAAGTGAGAAAAGCTGTTTCACTGTGTGCTGCACTTACCCTCCGGCTGCACACAGCACTACAAGTCCTTTTCACACCCATGAAGGTGGAAGACTTATGTGTTAATCCTGAAGTCCCCACCTAAGCCCCCGTAATAAAGCACGCTCTCAATCAGGAGCTGTCCCCTCCCTCTAGGCCAGGCAGCTTAGGCCTGTGCAATCACTAGCTGGTGAGCTGCAGGAAAGCTAATGAGGCCCTTGTCTAGACGCCCAGCACCTGCATTCTGAACTGCTCCAGTGGCAGCTCTCTGGGGTGTGGGCAGACTGCAGGTGGAGATGATGGAGGTCTTGAAAAGGCCAGCACTGAGCCCCACCAGGGGGCTCATCTGGTGACCAGCAGTTTGCTGCTCTGAATACATAGCAGTCCAAAAACGGTGTGGCCACTGCCCCAGCGGAGGATTTAAGCCCAGAGCCAACCTGAAGCTGAGAACTCAATTCTACAAGACATCACAGAGACTAATTCGAACCAAACGTATGCTGTAAATACATACAAAATTCATCCTTCTGCCAAATACGCCACTTTATTAAATAAAAAGCAGTACTGGAGTTTTCAAGCCTTTTTGTTCCATAAAAGTTACAAATACATGCACTGTTTGCATTTTTTATTATTATTCCACAATAGTAATTTATTCAAATGGCAATGTCACTGAGTGTGAGCCACTTGCTTGATGGGTCATTAAAAAAAACCTGCTTTTACTTTTTTATACTCAATTCTTATAAAGTCTTGAATAATTAGGCAACATAAATACAGATAAAAACTGTGTTTTTAGTAAAATAATATTGGTATTCTCAGCACTCTTGGAAGTATCCGTGGTTACAGTCAACCTCCTGCCAAAAATGAAATATATTAGCAACATGATTTAACTGAATTATTCTGACTACGTTGGGCCTAAATAATAATTTCAAGACAATCTGTGGGCATATAAGAAATCTGATCTATTGCTGGGATTAGCCTCAGGCCAGGTTTTGGAAACAACTAATTCCTAATATTTTATAACAAAAATGTGAAAATGGGATGTAACTAGAATATGTTAGTCAGGTGTGTTTTAACAAACTGAGCAAACTATAAGTAGAGATCAACTGCCGTCCAGAGGCTTCAGTTCTAACTAACGCAATTCAGGCCATGGATAACAGGACCTCATTTTATGTTGGCCATAATTGTTCAGGCTCCAATTATATTCTCAACACAGGAACAAATCCACACTGATTGAGGGGCTGGCTAAAAGAGCAGCAGGCCAGTGTCCTGGATGTTTTCAGAATCCCATTCAGGAGGGTAGAGCTCTTGTGTAAGTGTTTGTTATTCAGGTTTAATTATGTCCACGGGGCCTGCGAGTGTAGGCCAATCTACACAGCGCCTCTTTAGCCCAAGCCACAGTGGACTGGCTTGATGTCTTCTTTTCTCTGCACTCAATGAGCAATTAAAGGTCATATCAATTAGAGCATGTTGTGGTCTCAGGACTCATTTTGAAACAGCTTGCTCCTGTAGCGCTGTCAAGAAGGAATAAGTATACAAGTGTAAAGCTCAGCCTCCTTCACTTAAATGTTATTTTATCAACATTTAGGAAATATGGTAATGAGCTTTCTGCCTTGGATTTCACACTTCTACCAGCCGTGCACAGTATGACAAGCAAAGGGCAAAGACATGTACTGGCCCTGTTTAGACCTCAAGGCAAAAGTGGCCAGCAATAATACCAGGCGTTATACCTCCAGAAGGCTTTCTCAGACCAACTTTGCACAAACATTTTAAGAAGTGATTTAGTTGCTTATGTTTGTTTATTGTTATAATGGAAGGATTAAAAGCTGTTACTTATTGAAAGATACAGATAAGGGTAACTTTAATGACATCCAACTTTACTCTGTGGGCCAAACTGCATCACAGAATGAAAAATGTCAATAGGAGGTGGAATGCACTGATATCCACTGCAATAATTCAGTGGGTGGTCTCAGAATCCTGTATTTACATCTCATTGATTCGGGAGCACAAATAATAACATACACAACCCCAACAGAGTGCCAATCAACTGTTGTCATTGATGAGCCGTGAATCCTGCACAAAGACACATATTGCAAAAGGTGATGCGTGCTGTTGCCATAGCGAGCCCCCCTTGATGGTGTACTCTGAGATTATGCTTTTGTTTGCCAGCACAATACTACTGACGCCGCTTTCTTGGCTTTCCGGCAGAAGTGATGAGTGTGTGTATGGGAGTGGGAATTCCTGAAGTATGATTAGATGAATTTTAATTCATTCATTTATTCATGAGATTCAATGGGTCTGGTATCTTCTAAGAGACAGCACACCGAATGCCCTTGCTCATTTCATCATCACTCTTTGTATTATTTCTAAAGAAGAAATAAATTGTATCCATCTCATATGAATAGGAAAAGGAAAGACCAAAAAAAAAACATTATTACAGCAAGTGCAAACATGATGTTGGTGAGACAAGTGGTTTTGCATCAGTAACCTACATTAATGGTGTGACACACTTTTTAGTTTGTTGTTGATAGCAGGCTGTTTGTGTTGACAGCAGGTGCGGTTTCTTACACACCAAATGTAAAAAACTGCGGCACCTGTAATTTAAATGTAGCAGTAGATTAGTGGGAAGTGTTGAGGGTCTCATGTAGAGATAAGGAGCAGGGAAGGCGGGGGCATGAATAAATCAAAGGTTATTTTAACATATAGAGGGTTAGGATGTCTCTGCATCCTTGTATCAGCTTCATTCCAAAGGCTATTAGGGTTTCATAAGCGATTTCCTTGTGATTATTATCATCTGACAAAATTTGGATGGACTAGAAGTGTAGCGCTGATAGAACTAGCATTGAGGAGAAACATAACAATAACATAAACAAAGACATATTTTATATAAAAAGGGGTAAAAATTCTTTATGAAGGACATGAAATGTGTTAAGGGGATGTAAAAAAAACAAGATTTCCTTAAAACAAGAAATGCCCTACAGAAAGAACAAAAAAGAGGAAACTTCACTTCACACTGACCTGAACAAAAGCAGGAATATAGATTGGCGGTTGTTTTAAATCCAAGGTGAAGTCATGAAATAGATCTGTTCTTTCATCTTTTACTGTCTTTTACAGTGTACTGTCTTTTATTTGTCTTGAAAAGGCCTTACATACATCAACTCGTGTCACAAGTCTTGCGTCAGTAAAGTGAGTGCCTACAGAAATGCTGCCTCACTCTGTTTTCCACTGTCCTTGGGTACGTTTTTCAAGGTCAACTGCTATCCATTACAGGCAAACAAGCAACATTTGATTTGTTTCATTACACCCAAAGGTTGTTTTTATTGTATAATATCCATATACAATCTTGTTGTTTGTTCTATTGTTACATGTCAGTAGAAACAGCAATGAACACATATGAGTAACTGTAAAAGTATAGTTTGCTTCACTTGATTTTAACAAGAAACAGGGAGCGCAGAGTTTTTAGCAAAACCACAGAAGTGCCTCTCATTATCTCAAACACATGTCACAGCACATTCATTTTATGAATACCCACACACTAAGCAAGAAACATCCTTTTGGCTCCCATTTAAGTGCCATCATAACAAATCTTGATTCATCATTATTTGAGGTTTCTAAGTACTCGGTTTAACCTCTGAAACCTGAAAGTGGTTTTAATAGTCTGACAGTAAATTTTGATGGGCTTATAACCCAACGTCTCAAGGGTACATAAAAGTAACAAAATGTTTTCTTCTCCTTTCATGTCTGCAAATCCGCCATAACAACAATGAAAAGGTAAGGAATTGATTTTGCCTTTTGTTAGAGACCTAGTGTCATTCACAGAAAAAGAATCCACAATGCACTTGTAAAGATAGGATTCTTTTCACGTCAAACTCCTTTTTGCCTCTGTTGACCAGTCACACTTGATATTTGCCACTGAGTGCTGGTGGGGTCCCCTGCTGTCTAAACAAGCCCCCGCCTCCCGTCCGCGCAGCCTTTCCCCGAACACTGTTGTGGAGAGAAAAGGGCATGAGAGCAGCACTCAGGCGAAACAATAGCACCGTGAGGAGATGTCAGGGCCCTGCGAGCTGTAAGGTGGAAGGATGATATGAGCCCACTGGTGGTGTTGTTTCTCACACTGCTGAATGCTAACACGTGGCCCCCCGTGGTTAGGCAATGACCCGCTGTGTGGTCAGAGCCCTGGTGGTATTGGTGGGAGAAGGGTGGGTGGGATTTAATGAGCCCAATCTGCACCACTGGGTCGTTGTCTGTTGGAGCACAGTTTGTATGTGTGTGTGTGTGTGTGTGTGTGTGTGTTACATGTGTGTTTTAGTATGCCACTGTTGAAACAAGGCACCCTCCTCCTGCGTCCCCTCATGTTGAATATTAAAGGCTTCTTGTTGTGTGACTCGTCTACAGACACTTACTGCTACCTACTGACATTATCCGATTCACATAAAGGCATGGGCTTTCATGGGGTACCCATGAACATTTGTTCCCAATTTAAAAATGGTGTGTAAAAGTCTATAAAATGGAAGAGTACAGTATAGCGATATTGCAATACAAGTCATTCTTGGCAAATACAATTATTGCGATAACAATAATATCACAAAACCCAAAGCTAATTAGTTCCTTGATTTTAGATTATGTTATTGTTGCTATGGCTTTTGTGTTTTGTTTCACCATGTTTTGAGGCCCCATAGATTTTAGTCCTGAGTGTGTAAAGATTTGTGAACAAAAACCATATACAGTAATGGAACTGTCCTAAATAACTGTCCTACAAAAAATGAACACTATATTTGTCAATCTTTATTGGGAACATGTTACTCTTTTACACATGCAACTCTTCCAGATAATGACCATACACACTGATTGCTAATGCCATTAGACTTTTGCCAATCATCTAAGCAATCGGGAGAATTTCATATGGACTTATTTTAACAATTTCAAGACTATTAAAGATGTAAGAATCACAACCAATCTGTAGTAAATATACTTAGTTTTTATTGAGATGAGTAATCGCAGACTGACATGTAGAGGCCAGTCTTTCCTTTTTCATCCTGTCGTAGAATCGTTCTACTTTCCTCCCTCCTTTAAAGTAAGCCAAAGGAGAGCTGGCGGACGGGCAGGTATGCAGAGAGGTTTACTCTCGTAGTACATGAGTGAGCGAGACAGATGGAGCATGCCAGACAGTGGTTTGTGGATTTTTCCAGATTTATGATGGGAGGAAGCAGCGCTGGATGTGTCCAGGAGAGTGGGAGAGAACGAATGACCGTGTGAGGCAGGAGGGACAGTTCTGATGGCAGGATTCAGGGAGAAACTGAAAGGCTTCGGATGGGGAGGGGGTCCCAGCACAGAGGTGGCGTAGTTTGAATTGACTGTATGTTTTGCCATCTATAGTGTTATAGAGCGTCCTTGCCTTCACATTGAACCCTATTACATCCCTTAGAGGAATTAGCTGTCTTTTACGTTGTATGATTGGCATCTGACTAAGCCCTTCTCTCAGAAAGTCTATTTTTTTTATTCTCCATAATTTGACTTTTTGGGCCTTCACTTTAATATCAACATGACAAGACTGTTAAGACTTTCTGCCTTTGTCTCATCAAAGAGTGAGCTGAAATAATGAATAAAATCCAAAACAATTGCTGGAATGTGATAAACCTCACTGTTTATCAAGATAACAGTGCAATAAAAAATGAATAAAAATGCTTGTGGGAGAAAACCGGTGTATGAATTGATCCTGAGATATAATTTGACGATAACTTATCTTAGCAGATGTTTGTTTTCATAGGAATATCCCTTTGATAATCTCTGTTTTATTCCAAGTTTGGTTGATGTTTACAATGCTTCAAGGTTGTTAACTGCTCCTCGGGGGAAAAGGAAAACAGAACAAACATTCTGCATGAAAGGAAATGGAGAGGGTCCTTCTTCATTCACCATATTGAAAAACCTCAACGTTCTTTTGTAAGGGCACTCTGTCATGCAAAGCTGTCACAACATTTCATTGTAATATAGTGGTTTATTTGAGTGAAAGACCAAAACACAATTTAAACAACATTGAGGAGGATGAAACTGGTAAAATGATGCACCTTGCCCTGAAAAGTTTAGCCCATTTCTCACAATAGCGGCTGCACTTCTGAAACAAAAAGGTAACTTGATGTCACATAAGTGAGGCATGTACACACATTTTTTTTATGCGTGTTCACAAACAATTTCTGTCCCTTTGAGTGGACCAGTGGCTTTCTGACAAATGATACCTTTCATCCTTCATCCATTGGTTGAGAATACATGGGATTCATTGGATCGGTAAGAATAAATCAATTTTCAAACAGCTAAAAACATTGTGCAAGGCTCCCTCTCTGGGCTTGCCATTATTCCACTTGCTTGCCTTTTGAGCTATCGAGGGGAACTCTTCTTAGTCTTGCTCATAGCTAATCACAGGGAGGCTTGTGTTTGAGCAAAGCAAGAATATAATGGAGCATTCCCCCCTGTAGATGAGTCACATACCAGTGGATTTTATTCATTTCATTTGTTGACGTTGGGGAAGGAATGACCCTCTCGAAAGGCCCTGAAAGCAGTTGAGAGAAAGAGTGGAAAAGAAAAATGTTGTGCAGTCGACAATGAAAGGGTCACAGTGAAAAAGATGTACAGTGTGTGGAAGGTAAGAGCGTGGGTATCCAGAGAACTACAAAAGAAAAGAATGAATACCAAGTTTAAAAACTAAATTGAATATTCTGACTCATTTGTTTTGGTTTGGGAGTGCAATGACACTACAGAGCATCTTTCTATGGTGCTAAGGAGCAGAACAGCCCACAGGGTGAAAGGGCTAGTTTTACCAATTCACTTTGTAGGCCAGGCCTGACAAGAAAAGCCCATGGCAACTGCAACTTAAGTGTGCAGAAGCTGGATGAAGGTCAGAGCCAAGGACGTGGTTTGGGAACGGAATCCATGTGACAGCGGATCCTGTGAGCACTTCGAGCTGCCATGTATCATAGAGATGGAAGAACCAAAGAAGGAATGACCCTCTGTTAGAGAATAGATTTTGGGACGTGTCTTGACGCAGACCAGTGGGACCTGGCAGGATCTGGGATGCATGACTTTGTCAACATCTTGATTAATATACTGACTCCCATCCTAGAGTTGCTGTACAAACCAAACCATCAGGGACAGCATATGCAGCGCAACGATGAAAGAGACAAAACAAATCACCTCGTTCTTTATTATACCATGTGGATGCCCCAGAGTATAGGCTAAATAAATTAACCAGCCAACAAATAAATGACACTCATCAGAGCCTGAGAAGCAAAAAAGGATAAAGGAGCAAATGTGAAAAGCAGATTTTTCTTTGGTTTACATTCTGTGGAGACGTACCCTTCTTTTTTGTGGTTTTGCATTTTATTCTAGTTGCGTAATACAAACAAGACAATTGCAGTTTGGAGGTTTAGAGAGACACAAGTCCTTGAATGGAAAACAAAGCACCTTGATGACAGAAAGGGAATCTTAATTACCAAACGTAAATCTGAAATGTCTGCTGGTAATAACACAAAACATGACAAAACAAGGCTTGTTTGAACCTTCCACTGCCATCCATTCTTGTTACGTGAGCAAAAAGTTTTTTTATGGTACTTACTTGTATCGTTACTTTTCTATCTGTGAGGGGGAAAAAAACACCTTGTGCTCTGGAGCGGCACACTGCCTGATGAGCCGTGCTGTTGATGAGAGGAGCTCTATTGTCAAAGCCCCCTCTGTCACAGCACCTCCCTGTGGCTTGTGGCTGCACCAACAACCCAGCAGACTGGAGCATGCAAGAGTTAGTTTCCCAGGGTGAGGATTATTCTATCAAAGTCATACTTCACACAGGACTTTACTCTGTTACTGTTAATTTCCCTTTTTTCATAGACAAAAAGCCTCTCCTCTGTCTATTTCTCCTGGGTTTTCCCACTTCTCTGGCCTCACAGGCAGATTGGCTTTCTTCATCTCGCCTTTTTTTTCACAACACTGGCCATTTTCAATTCTTCTCCTTCTCCCTCAAAAGAACCCCCCTCTGTTTTTTGCCTATACCCCTCTCTCTTCCTGAACCTCGCTACCCAGTCTCTCTGGGGAGTTTTGAAAGGAGGAAAGGGGCAGTCAAAGGAGATAAAGATGAAAGCAAACAGTGAGAAACAAACAGGCAAACAAATAAGAGCCCAAAGTAAAGTAGCTTTTTATATCTCCGTCACGGCGGGGGAAGACACTGACAGGGAAACTCTGCTGATATGGATAGAGAATCAAAGCTAGTTAAAGGGAGGGTGCTGGTATGCTTAGTGGACCCATTAGAGGACTAACCACAGCTGCAGCATGGATGAATCACTACGTATGACATCGTGAAGAGTGTTCATCTCCACATTGTGCACCCCCTTTCCCAAGACTAATACATTTTTGGTGAACACTTAGCTGTGTGCTTTTATGATGTATTTCCTTACATGTTTTATTGTCTGGCTGTGTCTGCTTTCTTGCCCATTAGGAGGAGCATAGTGTCTCCTTCTGTGTGCACGGTGCCTCAGTCAGTGGGACTCTGTAGAATCTAATGAGGCTAGGCTCTCAGCCATTGCGGCATCCCAGCCTTACTTACAGGAGAGGCCTGGATGAACACAGGGCCAGGGCAGGGAGGTAATTAGGCAGGGAGTGGTGGTCAATGACGGTCCGCCCTGGACCCCAAGCCTCCAGCCCCCCAGCTGCTTTGTGCACGACAAGGCCTGCACAAAGGGCTGATGAGGGGGCAGGCTGACCTTCAGGCCTGGCACACTCTTCCAAGGGTGTCTACAAAAAAAAGCTGAGCCATTGGATGTTTAGCTTCCACATGCAGCTCAATCTAAGGCACAAGCTTCTCATATACTTTCAAAATCTCCGGTTGGGAGAAAAATATTGTGAGTAGAGAATAAAAATCAACAACATGACCATTTGGATTTGACCGTTGGTGATGTTTCCCCGAGCCGTTTTCATTCTTTCGCTGCTGTATTTTAAACTTTCATTTGCCCAATTTATCCTCCACTTTCTCTTCACAACTGGCTAAGGTAGCAAATGGCTATGTCAACGTTCTGTCCCCAACTGTGTGTAATGTCTAACGCTGCGCAGACAGAGAGTAATCACCGCATGGAGAGGCAAAAGATTTATTGCACCGCTGTTGGTATTGTTGTTGCTTAAAAGTAAATTCTCATGCACAATTGCAGAATGAATCATTTGATCTTTAGCATCAAATAAGTTGTTGCTCGCCGTGGTTGTGACATTGGAGAATTTATTCCTCCCGGGCTGTAAAGCTGGCCATGAGCGGACAAGCATCTCTCTTGGATGGCCCACATAAAAGCACAGGACCCAATAAAAGTAATGTCACAGGAAGTGCACCGAGTGTCATGAATAATAAATCACAATTGTCAGAATCTGACCTGGCAGCAAGGATGGACATAGTGGAAAACTTCGGCACCTCTATTTATGTCAATCACAGCCTCCAATCTGGCCTTTTATTACTACGAGAAGCAATTAACCTTTCAGAAAACAGTGTCACTCCTGCACAGACAAAAGAGCATTTTAGAAATGTTCAACAAGTCCTCAGACAAATGACTTTGATAAGGTTGGTGTTAATGGTCAGTCTGTAAAAAACAGAGTCAAGTTCGGTTGCCTTCTTATCAAATATCCTTCTCCACAACCGACATGGCTTTCTCCTTTTGTGTATCCCTTGGCTTATCTAGTTGTAGTGGAATGTGAGAGAATGCCATGGGGATGATGGCAGATAACTTTGGTTGGGATCTGATCAGTGATGCATGGACTCACATTAGAGAATAATTAGGATGTTGTGCTATAATTTCCTTTCCTCAACATTGTACTGCACTTCGATTAACATATCAAATACATGCACACTTTTAATAAGTACACCATGTAACCTTGGAACAAAACTCCTGTGCCTATGTCACCAAACAGCTGGATGCAGATGAATTTCAGCAATTACACCACACGTGTAAATAGATTTGAAACTAGGCTTTGACACAGCAGGAGGGATGAAACACAGAAACTGTGTGCCTCTATCTAAGTGAATGTAATTCATGTTTGCTGGTGGGGTCAGTTTGGTGAAATGCTTTTGTATCTTAATTGGAAGGTTTCCGGACCCTGGGGTTAGCACACCTGCTCCTCTATCTGTGGCTACAGTGGGAGCCCGTTTTCCAAAAATCCAAAATGAGCTCACAGGGTGTAAGTGCATGTACAGTTAAAAAGGGAAGAAAAAAGGGAAAGGGAGTTTTTAAAAATGTGTTCAGGTCCAGAATTTGGGTGAGATGGTTGTGTTTGGTATAGTATTAATACCTAAAAAGGTCCTGCACAGTTTCTGAAGCACTCTAGAATCAGCTGCTTCAATGTGTGGATTACAAACAGTATATTATAATTGTTAAACTGTAATTTAAATAATATTTTAGTAGCCATACATCCTTATGCGTTCAGTCCACTTTACATCACTCTTGCGGAACAATGTAGGCACTAGCCTTTGTCAAAAATAGTGTCAAATTTAAATAAAAATGTCTTTCTAATGATAATAATGAATTTTTAAGCATTTAACTTTTTCCTTTGGCTCTATACACAAAAGTGTGTGCCTAAAAGAATTCTACCAAGAAGATGAGGAATGTTTGAAATGTGAGTCACCAACAAGGTTATTCTAAAAGATAACGGAAGGTTTAGTCCTGAATAAAAGTGAAGTTTATGATTAATTTAAAAACATTTTCAGTGACACTTCTCATCTTTCTATCCAACTCTAAAAATATGCCCAGTTTTAATAAACACAAGTCAAAGATCCTGCCTTTTAGCATGTGATGTTCTGAAGCTTCAAAGACTTGATTTAACTTCTATTAGTCTAACAAAGTCATGCCTTTTTTTGCTTTTTATCATCTTCATTCTGGCCTTTGTTGTACATATAGAACAGTTTTCTAATGACTGTATCTCAGTATCTACAAAGACATCTGAATTCAGACCAAGGCTTTGAAAACCCCTAGTACAAGAATTGCCTCTGCCTTTATGTGTTAGCTGGTCTATGTGCTTTATTTACAGTATTGTTCAAAATAATTTCAGTACAATGTTGCCCAATTGCACAACCTTAAGAGCGTGCATATTATGAATGCTGGGTCTTGTTTGTTTTCTGAGAATCTACTGCACCAACTTGTTTGCCATTTAGCAATAAAAATATACTAAAAACATGGTTTTATTCTGGTTAGGCACATTGTACTGCTATTATTTAGAACAATACTGTATGTTTGGCCCTACAGTCAGCACTAAAAAAGGCTCTGCTCTAAGAGACTGAGGCTGCCAAACCTTCACCTCTCCTTTTAGAGTAATTACGCAATTCTGGTGCTTTGAGAGTACAAGAAAGAACAGCACTCAGATTCAGTAAAAGCTCATTTAAGCAAGGAATTTATAAGTAATTTACATGTTTTCCTATTATATGTGCAAGGACAGGACGAAGTCAAACAATTGCCAAATATTTTGCTCTGTTCGCACAAAGACTTCTCCCACACTAAATAAATCCACTGCAAATAGGATAGGTCTTTGAGGTCAGGGAAAGACATCATGTCATGAGGCCTAGTTTTTATTCCGTCCAATATATAATGGATGAGATAGAGGGGGAAAGCATCGCAGTCTGGCTGATCCCTGGCAAATATTTTGGCATCTGGATGCTAAATATTTGATGTGATGATGGAACCTAGGTAGATGATGGACACCATGCAGAGAGACACTGGTATTTGTTTCCACTATATATAGCCTCTTATACTCCTTGTTTTATTCCATGGGCTTGTCATAAGACAGCCTTTTACTTCTTTTTGAGATGCATAGAGGGGCAGAGAAAGCAAGTGGGCTGACTGAGGCAATTAGGTCTATTATTAGTACGACAGTGGAAGGATTGATGCACACAATAGTCTGTGTGTAAGCAGAAAGCCTGACTACGTGAAGGAAATTCTAATGGTGAGAATTTCCTAGATTATATGGGCCTTCATTAACATTTTCACACATGGCTGCCTAACAAATGAGAAAAGAGCCCTGGCATACCAGCAGATTTATCACGTGCACACAACAGACCAGCTAACTACTTCTTTCTCTTTACGGTGCACAACACACTCTGCACTGCTCTCCCAGCAACACTGGCCATGGGCTCTGTGTGTCTTTGCATTTTGAATAATAGGGCTCCTCCATATACATAATGTATAGTGGTGCATATTGCATACCTGGCTACCACTTTTTGTGTATGTTCCCTAAAGTGAGGCTAGTTAATGATGGGTAAGTGCAGTTGATGTTTGTCAGATTTTCCCAAATGAAGAGAATAACCACTCCAGTACATTTTTCTGGAGCTGTTCCTAAATTCTCTATTCCCTGCTTTAATTTGGGATGAATTGGCCCTGTTAAGAACTGATACACAGGCAGGCCTCTTGCCTGCAGGGCAGGCCCACTTGAATTAACTGTGCTGCACACTTTACATTCTGTGCTCCCTGACATCTTGAGAAATGTTCCCTGGGATCTTTTTTCCCACAGAGAAGTTCATTAGAATGACAAATAGCATCCTGCCATAAAGTGGAAAACATCAACACGGCACAACAGAAAGTGCGATCTGAGGGAAGTGACACGCAGGGAGGGGAATGAATTAGACTCCATTTGATTCTATGTGATATCAGTGGCCACGACATTACCATCCTGGTGCTTTAAACATTCTGCTGACTCACCTGTGTTTTTCAGGCTACTTCTGCTCCACACACACTAAAGCTGGAGAGCTTTGTGTACCTTTACGATAGTTTCTTTTAGCTTAAAGCTGATATATTTGATTTAACTGATCAGTGGGATGACATTGAGGGTTTGTATTTGAAGAGTTGAGCCTAGCTCTCTCAGAGAGGTCTAATCTCCTCAATCTTGCTGTAGGTGCTATGTCAGCAGCAGCTTAGGTTGGGCTAGAGTAAAAAGGTCAAAGTCGTTCTCTTCACTCAGCATGTTTTGAGGATGGTTGCATGAAAGACCTGTTGCCATGGAAAACACAGCATCTAAAAGAGGTCTTTTTGCTTTTCATCTTCTTCATGGTTGCCCTGGCTGTCTGCCAGACCGGTACTTTGTATCAATAATGAACGTTTTAAAGAACAGCTTAGTGAAGTGCAAGCCTACCTAATGTCCTTAAGACAAAAGAAGATATTGCCACGGACAGGGGGGCTAGAAATCAATTTCCCATTTGCGGGTTTAATTTCAGTGAGATGGGCGGAGAGATTAAGGCTGAAGGCACCTGTAAGCCCCTCACTGATGAGCATTACCTGGCTGTGCTGCACAGACTGGCCTGACCCCCCGGCTAATTAAAGTTCTCAAATTGATCCACAAGCAATGATACAGATCTGTCCTTTACCACCCCTAGCAACACGTGTCATTGGGAAAGGGCCCCATAATGGGATACTTGAGTTTGATGTAATATTGTTGCTTTCCATTAGGGCGTTGGGACAAAAATGAAACTCAAATTAAATAAAAGTTTATTTGAAAATCTAAATTTACCAAATCTTAAGAAGTTAAATATCCTAAATAAATTATAAACTAAATCTTTACAGTCCTGGAACCTAAGGGTATATGTTATATGTGTTATAAACAAATAAATAAATAAATATAAATCAGTTTACACTAGAGGGTAACAACCTGTAAGGACTGTTTGGCCAATGCACCGCTGTGTGTTTTCAATCATATCCACAATTTGACCAATTGAAGAGAGACACTCTCCAGTGAGAGGACAGTACAAGCTTACACTTCATTGACAGCATTTTAACATTTTGATATTTTCTTAAAAACAAAAGATGATTGAACTGTTTGATTTGACTTTTCAGAATAAATGTGTTCTTGCAAAACCAGGATAATTTTCAAGACAAAACAGCTGCTTGACTACTCAATTTAGTCATTTTTAAACATATTTTACAAAAAACCTTTTGGGCAGCCTGTTTTAATTTTAGCTTTTGTCTAGTCTTTGTGTGAGTCTAGTCACGTTTCAGTAAACTAAAAGTCTGAGCATTTTAGTCTTATTTTAGTCAGAATTATCCATGACTATTTTAGTCTGGTTTTAGAAAAAACTAGTCACACACGTTTGTCTCAGTTGTTTTCAGCTCCAGTGGCTAACGTTTAAATGAGACACATTAACCACAACCTCGTGAAAGGCATGAGCTTTCTAAAATTCAGTCATCGAAGCCCTGAGACTGGCAAAGGCAACATCCAAGTCATCAGTACTCATCTTACTTGATCTGTCTGCTGCCTTTGACACTATTAATCATCACATCCTCCTGTCCTCTCTCAGTGCGTTGAGTGTCTCTGGAATAGCGTTGCAATGGTTCAAGTCTTACCTCTCGAATAGGTCATTCAGAGTGTCCTGGAGAAACAAGGTCTCTGAGTCCCAACATCTCAGGGGGCTCAGTGCTTAGACCGCTACTCTTTTCCATATACATGACATCCCTTGGCTCTATCATTCAGAAGCATGGCTTTTCCTATCACTGCTATGCGATGAAACTCAACTCCACTTGCCATTTCAACCTGACGTTCCGACGGTCTCTCCTCGATGAAGGACCATCACCTGCAGCTGAACCTTGCAAAAACAGAACTGCTTGTGATTCCGGCCAACCCAGGGACCTGCCATAACCTCTCCATTCAACTAGGCTCATCAAGCATTACACCGTCCAGCACTGCCAGGAATCTGAGAGTGGTAATTGATGATCAACTAAACTTCACAAGTCATGTTGCCAGCACCACCCGGTCCTGTAGATTCACTCTCCACAACATTAGCAAAATTAGACCTTTCCTATCAGAGCACTCTACACAAATCCTAGTCCAGGCTCTTGTCTTGTCCAAACTGGATTATTGCAATGCTCTACTGGCTGGACTTCCTGCCTGCACAACCAAACCTTTGCAGATGATCCAGAATGCAGCGGCAAGAGTGGTCTGTAATGAACCGAAGAGAGCGCACGTAACTCATCTCTTCATTAGACTACACTGGCTCCCGGTTGACGCCCGCATCAAGTTTAAAGCTATGCTCTTGGCCTACAAGACCACCACTGGTTCCGCACCCTCAAATCTTCACTCACTAATACAGACCTACGTTCCTACCAGATCCCTGCGCTTTGCAAATTAATAACATCTGGAGGTACCGTCCCAAAAAGGTAAAAAGTCACTCTCAGGTACCTTCTCTGGATCTGCTCCACAAGATCAGATTCAGTAGCCATCTTTAAAAAACACCTAAAAACACATCTCTTCCGTCAACACCTGACTGACAAACACTGAATTCTACTTCCTTTCTATCGATTCATTTTCTTCTTCTTCTTCAAAAAAAATCTCTCCTATCCTTAGCTTTGTATACTGTGCTGGGTTTTAACTGACTAGTTTTTGCTACCTTGTGTTGTTAAAATTGCTTCCATTGTTTTCCTCACTTTGGATAAAAGCTTCTGTTAAATGACTAAATGTAAAAATGTCTTGACTTACCGCATTTCTCACCATTGTTTTCCACAACACATTCTAGGCCAGCCATCAGTCCTTTCCTCTGTGTCAGACTTAACTTTGTTTGTTGTCTTCTAAATAATGCCGCAAGTGTCGCTTGAGAAAGTGACGTTGTCTGTGTCTGCGCAGTGCGACCTGATTCAGACACAGGAAACAGAAATACTGCAAAATAATCATAACGCAACTGAACGAGACAAAACATTATAATATTTTGTTCTCGTTTTGGTCAACAAAAATGAAGAAACATTTTGGCATAGTTTTTATTTTTTTTTATTTTAAACCATATTTAGTCTTGCTTTTATTTGGCAACAATATCGCACTATACATTCAATTATAGTCATCGTCACATGACCAGCATTTACGTTGCGGTAAGGTTCAGTGACGACGATATTTAGTCATAATTTTTGTTGACAAAAGCAACACTGGTTAGGAGTAAATTAAACCTGAGTGGTGCCACCCAGTCAGAGTCTGCAGTAATTATGAGCTGGTTTTGTGCTTTGTTTTTCCCAGAGCCCTGTGTACAAGGTTGTTCTCAGGACGTTTTCATTTGACACAACCCCCCATTACCTCGGTCCATGTCTATGTTCTTGCCAAACACTGGCTACGCTCTGTCCTTCTCTCTACAGGGAAGGCCCGTTGAGGCAGCTTTGCTGAGGTAGCATTAAGCTCCATGTCACTGAACTGAGTCGGAAAGTCCTCCACACTTAAGTGGCCGTTTACTGTAGCGTACAGTGCTGTAATCATAAAGATATCACAAGAGAAGATAAACTTTGCCATCTTTTGAATACTCCAGAATGAACACATGTAATTGAATCACTTAGATGTGATACTAGAATTTACTCAGAACTTATGTCCTTTCCTTGTGTCCTGTAGTGACTTCTTTCCTTGTGAGTTGAATTACATAATGACCTATCTTGGCAGTCATGTGCTATGCTTGGAATTGTTATTTTTAGCAACCTGCATGTTGCCCTTCTCTCAAACAATGCTTGTCGACTCCATTGTGGAGAATTTTTAACAAGGGCCTACTCCTAAGCCCCTCGGAGGAGTTAATTAAAGTAATAGGGGCTAGAGCTGATGAGCCACACCACCCTGACCTTGAGGCTCCACTTCCCCACCTCCCCACAATTATACCTGCATAATCAAGACTCACATGGACACCAGCACACATGTAGAGGTAGTCCGGAGGAACTTCTACCACAGTCCCAGCTCTGTTCCCAGAAGTCCCCAAGCCATTGGATTACCATAAAGCAACAACTGTTGCGAGGCATGATTGCTAGAGATAGTACAGACTGCATTTTTTGTTTGCATAAAGAAAATTCCCTCTCCTTCATCCTTTCTGTCGCTTTTCCCCCTCTTTCCATGCTTGTCTCCACACTGATGGTATGGCCTCTGTGCAAAACAGGAGACGACTTGGTATTTGGGGATGTGGTGCATGCAAATGATCTTTCTGTCAAGGCTGCTTATTCTAATATGACAGCATAGTGAGGTATCTGGTCGGTTCTATATTGGCAACCAGATCTGCAGCTGCCAGCTCGAGGGGAGAGGAGCCTGAATGCTTGTGTGTCTCTCTCTGTCTGGGTGTGTGTGTGTGTGTGTCATCAAGCCAGACAGTCTGAGACATAGAATAGATGAAGACATGCAAGAAAGAGAAGCCGGCCAGGACAGGCATCACATAAGCAAGAGGTGGGAGAACGGCTGGGAGTGAGTGAGCCCCCACCCCTCCCACTCTGCCAGTGTTGCTGTTTAGTAGAGCTGTCTCTTTCAAAAATGCCATTGAAACATGAATAAAGAGAAAATGAGGAAAAAAATGTTTTGGTGAGAATGGGATGTCACAGCAGATAAGCATCACAGGCTGCTCCATATTTATTATGTGCAACAATTTGACTAACCAGAGAATTTAGATTAATAACATTGGGCCCCGGGAAGTAATTTCCTTTTTCTCAAAAGTGATTTACATGGTGCATCGCTAAGAGAACAGCTCTTGTGGGCCTTTTTGTTGTGTCAGCTAAAAATAATGACATTTAAAGTACCAACCAAGGTTAATAGGCTTCCTCTCTGGTTATGAACTTTTCTGCCTGGCCCCTCCCTTTCTTTTCTCTTCAAATCGACCCAGTGCTTTTATTGTTTCACGACTCACAGTAAAGCACCTAGGACACCTTTTTAGCTAACCCCCCCATGCAAAGGGGTGTCCCTGTCTGTAACAAGAAATCTTGTAACCACATGGTTTGTAGAATAGCTTTGCTATGGAATTTGGAGGATTTCTTCTACCATTACCTGAGATATTGGTGTATTCACTGTGCCATGGTCCAACTGAGCAAGTAATTGCACATTCTCTGGGAACAAACACTGCAAATTAAATGTTTCTATAGGCAGCTGCCTGACGTTTTATGTTTTTTAAAACACATTTTTGTGATAAAACACAAAGTTTGCTGGAGGAGCACTGTTGTTTCATGATGTGTAAATGTGTATGCTGTAGCAGCTCTCAGCGTCTCTGTGGCCTTTCTGAGGCAGCAAAGTCAGGACAGCCTTCCAGAAATGTGTGAAAAACTACATCAGTGGAAAAACTGGCATTACACTGTATAGTAACTGCAACTCCTACATTCACTACATACACTTCAGGCTTTGTTTGTGGTGCAGATAGGGGAGTGGGCGGCGAGGTGCTAGGGGCAGCTAAATCTTCAGCTGTAAAAGCTGCTGCATGGCCGAGACCTGTCCATTCCCACCCACATCCATGTTTTGGACAGATCTATTTTTGATGTTGGGTTGGTCCCCTAGTTGGGCAGGTGTTTTAATGAGGTGCGTTCAGAATCCCAGGCAGTCTGCAGGAGGCTGGAGTTATTGATAAATCATTAACGTTGGTAGAGAAGGTGTGGAGGAGTTGTAGCTCGCACTCCTCTGGAGAGCTGTCTTTCTTGTGAATATTTCATCGGCACACAGATGTGCTGCTGTCTGTGTAAGCGCTCCTGGCTGCTCAGCTCTCTGCTATTACGTGGCAGAGCGTAGTAATCCCTACACCTTAGCCACCAGACAAATCACAAGTGTTTTAGTACAAAATTGTACTGCATGCTCCTGCCTGGTCTCAGCTGCCACCTCTGCTCTGTTTAGAACCACTTCCACATTTGCTAAAGTTTATGTAAAGAAGCATCTCTAAAACATGCGCTGTGGTTTGGAGAGAAGCAATGAACAAATCTGTGTCATCATAAAAAGAGACGAGTTGTGAGTTTCACTCAAGCATAGCAATGCGTCACTTTAAATGCTGCTTTTCCATTGGACTTATCTCCAGTGAGGGAATTGGAGAAACAAGTGCTGAGTCAGACCAGAAGAAGGCAGGGATTTGTTTTTCCTGGTGTCATCTGTACAGTTCATATGTTGTGCTTATCCCTGCTTCACTCTCACAGGACCCTGCTCTCCTGTGATGCCAAGCCATAGTGCACATCTGTCTTCACTGTGTAACACTGCCACCTTCTGTCTGGGAGCCCCGGGGCAGAGGAAAACGCAGCCAAAGTCAGAGCAGTGGGAAGGAGAATAAAACAAAAAATGGTGAGGGTGGTAAAGAGGGGAAAGAGAAAACAGAGGAATATTGGGAATAGAGAGAAGCAGATCTCAGAGCTCACCCAGCTCTGATCAAAGAGCTGCCTCCCTAATCCTACACATTCAGCACTCCGCCTGTCTCTGAGCATTTCCAGTAGCCAACCAAAAAAGAAACAAAATCACTTGCGGCTAAAACTGCCCTGAAGAAGTGCTATTTTTAATTTTTTAGAAAGGCTAAAAGTGGGAACCCCTGCTGGGGATGTGTGCACAAGGACCGGGTAAAATTAAAAGAACAAAGCGCCAGAGATAAAGGGAAGGGAGGTAACTTTAGGGACACAGACTCTTTGAGGCTGCGTGTAGTTAAACATGAGACTTTTAAACAGCATGAGAAGCTTTAGGAACATTAAAATATTGCCATATGTAAAGTATATGTTGACGGTGGATGTATTTGAAAGAAGCTCACACACCTCTTTCTGGATCAATAAACCAAAGCACACAGCTAACTGTGTTTAAATAGATTTGTTATCCACTGGAGAGAACAGTTTACTCACTTTTGCCTCAAGGTTTAGTGCAAGGTCCAGTATTTATTTTTTAGACTTTCTGCTTCTTGGATACAACTTCTTCCAAAAACAAAAACTTGTAAATGCTAACTTTTTATTCATGACATGAAAGCAGGCAGAAAAACTATGTAGGTGGTTGCCTTTAGCCTCCACAATGATTTTCACTCTGTTTTGCTTCTTAGTGTTGACTATTTTGAATTGTCACAAATAAATAATCATTGTGTTATTATTTATAGAAATATATCACCTAGCAGCATTTGATTTAGGTTCTTAGCCCAGTAGAAATCAATTTAATTTGACCTCTTTAACCCACCACTGTCCTGACCAGACCGCATATCTGTATTACAACAGCACTCCCAAGACTATGAATAAAAAGCCTTACTGTAGCTGTAACAGTATTATAGGCCCATGTCCAAGAAGCAAAATCATAATGGCTAAGAGTTAATGAAAAAAGTCAAGAGGAGAATGAAGGCAGTGAATAAAAGGGTGGGTGATATGGGCGTCTGGAGGTAGATGGAAATAATAAATGAACGAAGAAGGGAAAGGTGTGGGAAAAAAAAAAACGAGGAATGGGCCGAACAAGAAGCTGTAAATCAAAGGTGGGAGTCAGAATGGAGGGATGAGGTGAGGTCAGTCAGACGGAGAGAGGGAGAGAGGGAGGGGAGCTGGCCCACAGCAGTGGAGGAGGAGGAGAAAAAGTGTGGTGAGGTAATGGCAGTGATGAATAGCCTGTGGCTGATCAGTGGAAGCCAGGTTGGTGTTTGAAGATTAGATTTTAATACAGAGCGTGGACTTGTACTCTGCGTGCAAAATAATCACAGGAAAAACAAAACAAAAGCCAAATTAGGAATTATTTAATATAACACACCTCTAATTATGCCAGTTTGCCCTTGACAAGGCTAGTGAACGGATTCTGCCATGTTTGGGTTGTGCAGGCTTATGTTCCAGAGGCAGGTTAGTCAATATTCTGAAATAAAGACACAGACCTATTGCCACTTACATAAGAATATGAACAGAGGCTAAGTGCACACCCATTACAGGAGACACCCTGTATTGGGGATAAATATGCTGATTGCCTATTGGGACAGAGAATCTTTCACGTTCCATTTTATAAGCTATCAATAACTATTGATTAGGATAAATGGAACCAAACTAAAACAATATCTGTTTGTAACTGGGCCAGGCTGCTACAGTTTAAGATGATTCACCCTAAGTAAAAGGTACAAATGAAACTATCTGTTTGAAATGTAAATCAGTGGAAGTGGATAAGTGGAAGTGACTCTTACTCACTGTGTTTGGTCTGGTCTGAAAATTCAATCATATTGGACAGACATTTTGGAATACATAAGGGAAATATTTGGAGTAACTGTGAATCTGGATCCTGTGTCTCTGCTCTTGGGATACAGAGATGTTGATTCGGGTGATTCTGTATTGGATCAATGATAGACCCCCCTCAACAGCAAACTGGCACAGACTCATCCTGGAGCTGTTTGTTACTGTAGATGACAATATAACCGGGTTTTCAGAAATCTAACTCAAAGTAATGGTGTATTAATATTTTAATCATCAAAAACGTTATTGCATGTTTCACACAGGGTCAAACCATAACTCACCTTTGACAAGTCTTTACAAGTTCTATATATTGTATTTTCTTGTGACATTAAAATGATTGATTGAAATTTCCATCATGCCTGACATCAAATTATGTTTCCATATGTTAGATATCTGTCATCCACAATAACAACCATAGCTGTGGTAGGCCTATAGGTACTCATATTACACTAGACATCAATTATGTGAATGGCATATAAATGTATTTCCCTTTAGTGGTGTATTACTCATAGTCTGTCATTTAGCCTGTGTCTGGCCGGTCTCAGATGTAAATGTATGAAGGTATTGATTGAGGGGGCTGATAATGAAGGATATTTGACATGTCTGGTTAAGAGGCCCTTAGTTCTCTATGTACACTTCTCTCCGTGTGTATTAATACTGGACACAAGCCGGGAAGAGTCAGTCCGTCAACCATCCTGGTGGCCAGCGGGTGGACTAAAATAGTACTCTGTCTGTTGCCAAGGTTACAACATTGACAACATGACGTGGCCATTCATTCTCAATACTGTATCTCCCTGGCCTTCTGTGAGAAAGTGGCTGCTAATCTTAGCCCTCAATCTAGCCGCCTGTCAATGTGAAGAGGGGAGAAGCGGCGTTATGGGATGGAGGGAGTTGGGTCAGCTTCGTTCGTTCGAATTGCGCTCGTTCAAATCATCAGTGCCTCCCCTGCAATCTGCAACCACCCCTGTCTCCCTTCAGCTCCCCGATAAAAGCCCATGGTCTCCCACTCCTGCCATTGCGTGATGGGGAAAAAATTGGAGATCTTTTTATGCACAGCCATATGTCACTTTTTCACTTTGCACGTGCGAAGGAGAGGTTGAATCGCAAAGTAGTCACAATAAAACTGTAATTGAAAGATATGTTATCGTAGGTATTTCAAGCTGGGGAGAGCAGTATCAAACAGACATTTCAGTTTAAGAAAAGAAAGGGAACCTCTTTTAATTAAAAATAGTGCTCAAAGGGGGCGACGAAAGTTGAAACTAGAGGCATGTTTGGCATGAATAAGTTGCCCCTCTCCTTTGTGAGGTGACACTGACAAATAGAGCTGGGTGTGTAAAAAAGGAGACTTATCTTTGATGGGTAATGAATTCAAAGTCATGGAGATGAACGTGCTCTTTGAGGTTCACAGGGCTTTAGCTGGAGTCATATTATCTCACTCCGACAAATGGAGGTTGTACTGTCACATGGTGCCATCCCCATGACTTGATTTGTCAACACAGAGAGCATACTGTCTCTCTAGGCACAGCTTTGGAGGTACTGTTTTCACAATGGCACTACATTTGTACACGCTGGCCATCTCTGCTTCCCTTCACTATGGTCAAGTTGTGTAATAGCCTGTGTAGTGCACATGGCTGTCCCAGAAAGACAGAGAATTGATTTTTGCCATACACATAAAAGCAAAGCTGCTTGTGCTGCTCTGATGTCGTTCCATGTCAGGAGTTGCCCTAGCCGAGGACACCTGCAGGCTACTAGTGGCCAGACACATAGATATTTAACCACTTCTTTGTGCTGAACCTTTGGGTTTTTATGACAGACACAGTTTCCGAGATGTGCACAAACCCATTTCTGCTCAATTGCTCCCAGCGGCAGCTCCAAATAGATTTAGCAATGATAGTGAGAGAGAGACCTAAGAGAACAACGACAAGGAAGGGTGGGAGCAGCAGAAAAGTCAGCAAGGGGGCCAGAAAAATCGTCTGAAAATGAGGCAGAATGGGATTTTTGCAGTTGAGTTAAGAAAGGCTTTGAATGTATTTGAATCACAGACTTGATCTGCCACCAGCCTATTTTTATTAGCTGCTTGACAGTGCGGCATAGTGTTGGGATTACATCCAGTGCCTGTGTTATTCAGGGTTCCTCACAGCTAAATTTGTATTTGAGCATTCCTAGCACGATTCTGCCTCCTCCTCTCCTCAGCGCACACATAAATGCCTTTTCATTTTTTGTTTTCAAACTGCTTAGGTTTATGTTGCGGGTCACATATTAAGATAAAAACATGGGAGTAATTAGAATTGCTTAACTGCATCCGTTTTCTACCCATTTTACATAAGAGTAACTCCTCTTGCTAATATCTCAAAAGAATGGTGTCGATATTCAAATGACGTCTTTTATTTAACTAGTATTAGAGCTTTAAAAAGAAATGTATTGTAACCTCTCTTGAGTGTTGTACAACATATCCGTGCTCCATCCCCTGTGTGAAGGTTTATGTTATCTGTGTCTAATTCATGCCACACTTAATTCGGTCCTGATTGTAAATGTCCAGGGTGAGACCAGTGTCTTGTTGCTATTGTGCCTGTGTCTAACTTGAACATGGTCTCAAAGGATTAGCCCACCCCTTCTCTCCGAATACAACGTGAGTCAGGCAGCACCATGTTTATGCAGTAAGCTACCATTTAGGTAACTACTGGGTAAATATTTCTCATAAAGGCAACCCTATTTGTGCACTGCCTCTGTCATTTTTGTGCTTCATTACTGGCAGAAATGGTGAACATATGAGGTGGATTTGTCATAATTAAACCACGGCTTGGCTTGGACTTGAAAAGATGCAATAGAGATGACAGTTTATTTAGGATAAACACCACAACTCCTTGGCTCTTCAGCGGGGGAACCCCTACACTCTAAATCTACTGTAGTCGCACCAACATATGAGGGGATAAAGTGGCTTTATTAAATTTGTTGACTCCAAAGATCCTTTCTGAAGCTGCAGTGTATTGCATTTGTTGGCTCTTCCACCCTTCTCGCCCTCTCCACAGCTGCTGAGATTGAATCAGACAGGGCCCAGATCCTCACCATTGCCTGGGATGAACACTATTGAATTGCTTGGCTTGTAGATCCACAATTCTAACTTCTTTAGACTATATTGAATTTACCATCCTGGGCAATCAATAATACTAAGTTTTGCAGGCAGTATTGAACTCAATCCTCACACACAGTCCGTGGTTGGTTTCTCTCCAATTGCTTTGGAATCTGCAGGCTGTCACACACAAAAGAACTGATTCTGAGCTGGCTCTTTAAACAAGGTTCATAAAGCCACGGGAGTAGTGTGGACTGGGCCACATAATGAAACAAAAGGAGCACCCTCCTGTCTTTAAAATGGACAGAACGTGAAATCGTGTTGCAGTCGAGGCAGAATGGAGATGCAGGATCATTACCTTGAAGATTTATTGTAGTGTCTATGTAGAGAGGCAGGGACAAAAAACAAAATCATTATTTTATACACTGATTCCCAAACAGTGTACCTGGATACTTAAATGGGTTGCTATTTATTTATATTTATTTATTGGGGTTGACCCAAGTTTCAATTCTATTATTAATTCTTTATTTACTTTATTGTTTTTCAAATGAAACACAGCACACACATAATGACATGCTTAAACGATTCTACACAAAAGAAAGAAAACAGACTTAGAAGAAACAAAGAACAAAATGAAGAAGCAAAATAAATGGTGGTTAAGTTGTTCTTTTCACTTGAGCCAGTGTAAAAAAAATCTGTGAATTCTGCTGCGTGCTAGAGTGTGCAAGTGTTTTTGGAAATCTGTTTTCTAAGGTGACAGTGTCTGGAAGAGTGTTCGGGCCTGTCCGTGATGGCAGCAGGCCTAGAGGGCAGACAAAGCTGTGCATTGCGGTGGCATTCAGTGCATTGCAATTCACCATTGGCCCCCTGGGTAATGAAAGGCCTAATAAATGAATCCATCAGAGTGTCTGTGTGCTGCTCGTGTGTACGGGGTGCAGTCAGGCCCAGACATGCCCAGTCTCCGGGCACACGGAGGAAAGGGATGCCTTTGCTGGCAGGCCTGATGAATGGGTGGCACACTACACCATGACAAAGACGAATGTGACAGACCTCGTCCTGATAAAGGGGAGATCACGTGATGTTGACCACCACCCAGTCGTACTCTGGCTGAGACTAAGGTGGGGAGAACACTGGAGGGCCCAAACATCCTACTGAAATAACACTTTACCCTATAACTTTAACAGGCCAGACACATTTATTTAAGATAAGGTGTCCACTGTATGCAGTCTATAATAAAAGCTCTTAAAATACCAGCTTCAAACAAACCCATAAAAACGCATCAACATCTTATTCGACTAAAATTGATGCAGTAATCTGCACGAGATAGTGAGGAGTGGAAAGATCGAAGCGCTATTTGTTTTTCAACATTATTAGAGGTGGGAGGAATTTAACGACTGCAGATCAATAGTAATATTTGTTTTATATTACTCAGGTGTCCTTTGATTGTGTGCATGAGCGAGCGAGAGCAGTCTGGTTTTGGTGACTGTCACTATCAGATAACTACACAGCACGCTCTATTAGGCGGATCACTTACACTTAAGATGAAGAAGCTCTTGTGCTTGTCCAGGTGCCTATCAGTAATCACTCCTGTTTCAGACCAGCTCATTATCATCAGAGCTGATTGAGGAGAAAAGGCCACTGCATCAAAGTATCACTTTGTTTTAATTAGTGGAAGAGCATGCAGGATATTTGGGGTCATAATTGAAGTCGTTGAAGGAAATATAGAAACATGTTGGAGTACAGATACTAAAATAGTCTTTGACCGCACTTCCAAGCACTTGGACAGACAGAGTCATCTTCTGTGGGATAAGAAGGTGGGGGTTAGGTTCACTCGGTCCTCTAAGTTGGGCCTCCTGTATGAGAGAGAAGCCTGGATGGGCAAGTCAATGGAAAACTGAGATGATTAAGAGGCATTTGCTGTTAACAGAAAGGCAGGTATTGCTTTCTATTGCAGGCCTGGTCCAGTGGACAGGCTGGAGCTATAGTCTGAACAGAGCCAAGGCTTGCCTATTAATAGACTATTGAGTGCTATTGATCCCTGGCTTGTGTGACACACAAGATACAATGAGCCATAGATCCTGGTAAAAAGCCATGTCTTTCTTTTCACTTTACCACAATTGCATATGATTATAGGAGTCTGAAGATCAGGCAAAGAGGCCCATCTTCCTCTAACGATGACCAGGAGTGCAATAGTACCCTGCATAAAAGCCAATTGCAGTTTAGGAACTTTTGTCATAAACACAAAGCTCTTGAACAAAATGGCCTCAATAGAGACTTGGGTTTGCCCAGGCTGCATATAAGTCTTCTGTAATTTGATGGATAGGGTTTTGTGTAAACTCTCCAAACATGGATATGTTTCAAAAAGTAAAGATGCTTTCTTTTTGCATCCAAGGTGAGAATAACTCCAGCAATCTGCTATACAATTACAGATAAATTAGAGAGATAATGACAAGAGGGAATGGTGGTTATATCAATAACCTCTCTAATGGTCAATTCCACATCGCTGTCTGCTGTGTGCTAGATTTAGTGTAATGGATAAGGTGCCTGTTTAGCTGAGGCTTACTTGTCACCAAACGGGGGAACAAACCTCAAATAGCCAAATTAAAAACTGAATAATAGATGAGCGATGCTAGGATGAGAGAAGGGAGAGGAGACAGCTGTAATTTCTACTCCTGGAAAAAAAAGCCAGCTTGGAGTGTAATTGTTGAAAATGTATAAGGGCACAAAAAAGAAATAGAGGCAAAGCAGGGATGTGGATCCCCCAGAGAGAATCACCTTTACTGAAGGAAACTTAATAATGATGGTTATAACAGGTGAAAGTCTACAAAATCCTCAAAACATTGTAAATGGGCTTGTTATTAAAGATGACTGCCAGTGTGTGTAAAAAGTTCATAGCTTCTTTTCAGCAAACGTTTTAAAAGATGAGATTGTCTCTGGTTCAATAACAGAGGGGGTTTATGGCATCACATTTCATCAGAATGTTATCAACCTGTGTTATTATTTCATGTTACTGAAAAATTGAATGTCCCACAGTTGCACATCATCTGTACATTAATCATAAATCCAGAAGCTGTGATTCTATGTGTTCCTTTTAAAAATACCAGAATCACGTGCACACTTGAAATATTATACCTTTGTAGATGTTTGGGCCACAAAGTCAGAAATAGATCTGTACTTACTTACTAAGTATTAAACCTGTTCCTTACAAATATAAAAGTGCATCTGGGTCGCACAAAGGAGCAACTGCTTCACTAACAATGAACTCTGGCTTTATTGGTAACAAGGGTGAAATTGGTTCACACAGCATAATATCATAAGCCCCAGTTATTGTCATCTGGAGAAGTCTGCTTCTTCCAGACGTACTAATAACAGAAGTCTGACTCATTCCACCTTTTTACCTCAATGGGTTTACACCAGGTTTGTTTTGTGTGTGTGCACCTGTGGGGAAAACAGGACTTCCCTTCTTGGTGGCAATCTGATATGAGTGGAGGCTATGTCATTACAGAATGGCTTCTCTGGCGAAGAGGAGAAATTAGTACTACATCACTGAATGCATGTCATTTGCCACAGCCACCTGGCCCTTTGATCACTATTGGAAAAGGCTGTAGTAGTAAGCCCAGTCCCCCTCTCTCTTTTACCTTCCATGACCAAAAGTACACAGGTCCATAAAATATTGGGACATTGACACAATTCTAATCTTTCTGGTTCTATACACCACCACAAAGGATTTGAAATGAAACAAACAAGATGTGCTTTAAATGCAGACTTTTAGCTTTAATTTGAGGGTATTTACATCCGAATCAGGTGAACAGTGTTGGAATTACAACAGTTTGTATATGTGCTCCCACTTTTTAAGGGACCAAAAGTAATGGGACAGATTAAAAATCATAAATCAAACTTTCACTTTTTAATACTTGGTTGCAAATCCTTTGCAGTCAATTACAGCCTGAAGTCTGGAACGAATAGACATCACCAGACGCTGGGTTTCATCCCTGGTGATGCTCTGCCAGGATTCTACTGCAACTGTCTTCAGTTCCTGCTTGTTCTTGGGGCATTTTCCCTTCAGTCTTGTCTTCAGCAAGTGAAATGCATGCTCAATCGGATTCAGGTCAGGTGATTGACTTGGCCATTGCAGAACATTCCACTTCTTTCCCTTAAAAAAACTCTTTATTTGCTTTCGGGTCATTCTCCATCTGCACTGTAAAGCGCCGTCCAATGAGTTATGAAGCATTTGGCTGAATATGAGCAGATAATATTGCCCAAAACACTTCAGAATTTATCCTGCTGCTTTTGTCTGCAGTCACATCATCAATAAATACAAAAGAACCATGCCCACGCCATGACACTACCACCACATGCTTCACTGATGAGGTGCTATGCTTTGGATCATGAGCAGTTCCTTTCCTTCTCCAGACTCTTCTCTTCCCATCACTCTGGTACAAGTTGATCTGGGTCTCATCGGTTCATAGGATGTTGTTCCAGAACTGTGAAGGCTTTTTTAGATGTTGTTTGGCAAACTCTAATCTGTCCTTCCTGTTTTTGAGGCTCACCAATGGTTTACATCTTGTGGTGAACCCTCTGTATTCACTCTGGTGAAGTCTTCTCTTGATTGTTGACTTTGACACACATACACCTTCCTTCTGGAGAGTGTTCTTGATCTGACCAACTGTTGTGAAGGGTGTTTTCTTCACCAGGGAAAGAATTCTTCGGTCATCCACCACAATTGTTTTCTGTGGTCTTCCGGGTCTTTTGGTTTTTGCTATCTCTCTGAAGGGTTTGTTTTGTTTTTTCAGCCTAATAATGGCTTGCTTCACTAATAGTGACATCTCTTTGGATTTCATATTGAGAGATGACAGCAACAGTTTCTAAATGCAAATATCACACTTGAAATTAACTCTGAACCTTGTATCTGCTCATTGTAAATGGGATAATGATGGAATAACACACACCTGGCCATGAGCAGCCAATTGTCCCATTACTTTTGGTCCCTTAAAAAGTGGGAGGCACATATACAAACTGTTGTAATTCCTACACCGTTCACCTGATTTGGATGTAAATACCCTCAAATTAAAGCTAAAGGTCTGCATTTAAAGCACTTGTTTGTTTAATTTCAAATCCATTGTGGTGGTGTATACAGCCAAAAAGATTAGAATTGTGTTGATGTCACAATATTTATGGACCTGACTGTATTTTGTGCCCTTGGGGCCATGTTCACGTTGTTACATTTTAGCACTATTATAATAAATGGTCATTATCTTAAAAAAGGTAGGAGTGCAGGAAACCTGGAATATATTTACAGTACCTGCAGTTATACTATACAATCCATGATGCAATTATGCTTTCATATCATATTATTCTTTTAAACTGTACTATACGCCACAGACCTAAGCAGTCCAGAAAGGTGACATTTAGAGACAGTAGGATTGACATGTAATATTTATTTCCTTGCATCTGTACGGCACATAGATCCAAGTTGTTGTTTTTATACACTTAACCCTTGAAAAATGTTAACATCTTGTCATGCCAAATAGGGCAGTAGTTCATCATAGTTTTAGAGCAGTTTGGAGCAGCTGAGAGAAATGGGTTTGTAATGGAGAGATGAGCTGAGGAGGGATCTTAACACTATGTTGGTGAAGAAGCCATCCTGGCTGCCAGCTCATACACACAGATGGACGGTGTGTCAGAGGAATGATCAGAGGCCCCCTCCCGTCCCACAGTGGAAGGAAATGGCTCTAAACGAGAGAAGGAAGAGCGGGAGAAGGAGTTAATCACTGCACTAATGCTACACTTCATCATCGTTTCCTGAGCCCGCCCGCTTACCCTAACTGCCACGGCTTGGCTGTCTACACAGCGCCCCCTGCTTCAAGACCCCGCTACAGCATCTCAGTCAAGGGCTCATAGAGTTTGAGGAACTCAAGTAGGATCAAATGTTTATGAAAGAGTCATGTGTAGAGCACCATATATATGCTGCTGATCCTTGAAGGTGATTTGAGTGGCCGCCAATGGGAAAGGCTTTGGGCTGACCTTGACTGTTGTGTGCATCTCATGTGTGTGTAGTGCAAAGTGCTCTTTGGGCTTTTTCATGCATGCCTTTTTGACACTGGGTCCTTTGAGGAGGACTATTTATTTTTCCAAAAGCCCACGCGCGGCTTGCTGAACGTTTGTGCATACTTGACTTAGCGCCTGTGTTTCTAAGTGCATGTTTTTGCGCAGGAATAGATCGGAGGCTGGTGGTGAAGGTGAGTGAATTTAAGCGGGCTCCTCCCTTGGGCTCTTGTACCACAGACAGTTACAAACAGGATCTTAGGAAGTGCTGTGCTGGGCTGCCGTGCATGGCAAGATGACAGCCTAGCTTCAAAAATATGAGTCCATGCACGAGGCACATAACTCACAGTCCTGCTTCCACATCCGCCCCACTGCCCTGGCAGCCACTCAGACCGTAACAGCTACCACAGCCTCTTAAAACCCTTTTTTCTTGTGGATTAAATATTATAAAGTGCCATTCATGCAAATGCTAGTGTACACAGTCTGCCCCTGTCTCTGACAAATGCAACCACCAGCTATCATTCTGTTGTTGGTATCTTTCTGCTCTACATAGAGAGCATATGCCAGGCTAATAATCTTTAATAGTAGCTTTGACTCGCTGCTATGATTATCACACTTGCCATATTGTACTTGACTTGGCCACTACAGTAATACAAGTATACATGGGAGCTGTTGGTTTTCTGAATAAAATGCACCAGTGTTTCCAATTAGATTTTTATCCTTTTTTTATTCAGGTAGGTATTTTAATATGATAATTGCAATAATCAATGAAAAACCTGTACAAAATAAAACACTGTTGTGAGACATTGCCAATAGGTCTGCTTAATTTTAGCATTGAAATTATATTAGTTATTACCAGGAACACATCCCAAACTTGTCATACAAAAAGCAGGCTTAAAAGTAATTTGCTTACGCTTAATTTTGTCAGTTACTGAACTCAAAGTGTACAGGGGTATTTGGCTAAAACGTGCCAAAACTTATATATAATTGTTTAAATTGTATATTTACCATTGTTAGGTTCACTGTTCACCTGAATGAGTTTAGGTGTTTGCATTGTAAATTATGGAACATGTCTTGCGGATCAAATCCTCTCGAGGTCCGGATCTGGACCGCGATCTGCCTGTTGGAGGCCTAGGGTCTATTCTGTTTTTGTTTCCTACACACCTAATTTGCATCACTGAGATTGCCCTATACATTTAGGGCACCAGGTATGTGCAAAGGCTATTAGGCCTACCCGCAAATTACTACACACATTTTGTATTTCACAAGGAAGAGTGAATAACAGACATAAAGATGTCTTAATATAAGCATACAGTGTCAGTGTGGTATGGTGTGATGGCCCCATGTAGGTGTGACTCTGGAGTGATAGACAGACAGCCACATGACAGGACTGAGCTGTGATCACAGCTCTGTTGAGGAGACACTGATGGCAGTCCTTGGCTGGATGTCTGTCAGTTAGTCTCTCTGCCTTTCTGGTCAAACTGTAGATGAACATGTAAGTTACCTGGTTACCTGGCGAGGGCTAAATGGGGATCAGTCGCAGGTTTGCCTGCACACACAGTCAACAAATGGCTGGTGATGCTACGGTATAATGATTTCAGCTTGGTTCCACATCACCTCCTCCTAATGGTGGTAATTAATTGATGAATGAGGTCAAATTGGAAATATCCAGACACATCTCAATTCAGATACAACCTCATCTTGTCCCGCTACTCACCTCTCTGCCACCCCCCACCCCCCCAAGTTGTTTTCTTAATGTGCAGTGCACCACATTCCCTCTGTGCTCATCTGCATAAGACCTTGGGATGAATGTTAACGATGTTTAATTAGACAAGATGTGGGATGGATGAGTGGGTGGAGGCAGTAAGGCCAGGGTGGTGTTGCCTCTTGCCGGGGGGGGGTGAGAGCACATAAAACACAGTCACATAGAAAGCTGCCTGCAGTCACATGTACATGAACACACTAGATCTATTATAAATGATCATTAACAGGCCAAAAGCTGCACAAGTACATGACCTTACATGTGATTGGTACACCTTGCACAACCAGTTCACCTTCCCATAATTCAGCAACATCAAGGGCACAGACCCCTCGTACTTTATGCAATATATTAAGCAATAATTGTTAATAAAAGCCATGTAATCGGAGGAAATTATGTTAGGATTATGAACTGCCCTTTATTCTTATTATAGGCATTGTGCTCACTCAACTGTTTTAAGTAACTGATCTCATTTTTAAAAGCTGTAGTTACATTTGAGTTAATAATAATTCATTTCATCTTGATACATACACACGTGGACACCCTTCAGTCAATGAAAGAAAAACTCACAATGGTCACAGAAAAAACTTTATTCTGACAAAAGTAATAATAAATAAAAATTCTATGAATGTTAACCAATGAAAGTCAGACATTGCTTTTCAACCATGCTTCAACGGAATTATTTTGAAAAATAAACTCATGGAACAGGCCTAGACAAAATTGTTAACTTCAGCTAAAATACAGGACTCTGTTTCAAGATGCAAAATAAGGAAGCACTTAAATAAATATATAAAAATGGGCTGCATGGTTGAGAAAGCCATTACTACGCAAATGCCACAAAGAATCGGGCTTACAATACGCCAAACAGCACAGAGACAAGCTTCAAAACCTCTGAAATGAAGTCATTTGGATTGATAAGACCAAAATTGAACTTTTTGGCCACAATTGGAGAGGAGTCAACAAGGTCTATGAAAATTACACCATTCCTACTGTGAAACATGGAGGTGGCTCACTGATGTTTTAGGGATGTGTGAGCTACAAAGGCACAAGATGAATCAGGAATCCATGTTATCAGGAAAAACTGGAGGAAAATTTGCACTTATCAGCCGGGAAGCTGTGCGTGGGACGTACTTGGACGTTCCAACATGACAACGATCCAAAGCACGAGGCCAAGTTGACCTGTCATTGGCTACAGCATCAGAAAGTGAAGGTTCTGGACTGACCATCTCAGTCTTCTGACCTCAATATCATTGATCCACTCTGAGGAGATCTCAAACGTGCAGTTCATGCAAGACAGCCCAAGAATTTACAGGAACCAGAGACTTTTTGCCAAGAAGAATGGGCAGAAAATAAAGAGCCTCATCTACAACTATCACAAAAGACTTCAAGCTGTCATTGATGTTAAAGGTGGCAATACTATTGCTATATTAAGAACCGGGGTATGTATGACCCAAATGACCCTGATCAAAAGTTCAGGGTCATTTGGGTAGTTTATGTTGTCATTATGATTTAAAAAGAGTAAACACAATTGTTTGACAATTAGTGGTTTCAACCAACCACTAACTATCAGTGACTGAATGATTTTTTTGTGTTATCATTCATATTCACTGAAAAAAAGGCCAAAAAATCACAAATTCTGCCAGGGTATGTAAACTTATAAGCACAACTGTATATATGAAAGCACTTTACAGTCATATAATGGTGGTGGAGACGTGGCAGCCATTTAGAGCCTACAGACTTTCCGACCATACACCAGTGCCATACACACTGGAGGCAAGGTGGGTTAAGGGCCGGTTAAGTGTCTTGAACTGGGAAAAGCAGAATTTGAACTGCCAAAAAATAAGAGGATTGCTCTACCACCTGAGCCACAGCACCTATATATTCTGTTGTTTTTAATACTTCATAAGTTATACGTATTATGTACTTCCTGCTTTGGGTTTACTCAGTTTGATTAGCCAATTATATTGACATACAAAACATAATTATGAACTTGTATATTTATTGCAGATAAATAAGTCTTTTGGTTTATTATGCAGCCTTGTGCCATGGCTAAAACCTGATCAGCTTTGCTATTACTTGAGAAGGTAATGATCCCAGCTTGCTTATTGTAAGCATTTCCACTGCACTAATAAAAAACAAAACACAAGGTATCATCTTACTGTAGGTAATCCAGTAAATGATCTGTGTTTTTTTTTTTTCGACGACAAAAGATAAGGGGATGCAGATGTTTTTTATTAGCTGTTCCCAGATGAGGTGTCATTATCCAGGCATTGGTCTCAGGCCTGCTGTTTTCATCCCATTTCCTGGATTGGGTGACTGTAGACCAGATACAAATACAGAAATGTTGTGTTTCTTGCTAGCTGCTCTCTCCACAAGGCTCAAGCTTATCTCGTGGTCATGGCCAGATAGAGACACCTGCAAATGCTATGGATTAGCAGGCTGCCTGGGGTGAGCCGTTTAATGCTGCGCCGCAAGACCCCCAGGCTCAAGGCTGAGCTGTGAAGCTGAGGCACGCTAAAGCAATGCATCTAGATTGAGATCATCTCCTTCTCAAAGCTGCCATATAAAACATTCAATAGAAGAGTCATGAGAAAGAAGCTGTTAAATATGCTTTGATTACAATAGAAAGAAGGGGGAGTGTGTTTGTTCTCTTTAAAGTCTTGCTGAAAAAACGAGGCTGCTTGTTCTCTTTTGTGCTGGTGATGCCACGTTGAATCCCCACTCTTAATTAATTTGGTGAGCACGGAGAGGGAGCGTTTGTCACCTCTGCTCTCGCTTGTTAGTGCTATTTGTCTCCAGGTGACCTTTGATTTCACACTGCATTGGTTTTCTCCTGTTATGGACAAGAGGCGGTTTTTGCTGACAACAGAGGAAACCTTATCTTTTAAATAAGTAATTCCTCAACTGCTCAGTAAGTTTAACCGCAGAAAAAATATTGGGATTGCAGAAAAGGCAAAGGCAGGAAAGATCTCCTCGCATTTTTGAGTGCCTTTGCCTCAAATCCTATTAAGTATTCCACAAGTATTGAACAAGTGTCTCTTCAATCTAAAACAATTTTATTTTTTTGCGAACATGTATAGCAGGCAACATGCTTTCAGCCCCTCTATGGCCTTGTAGTTAACAGGTCTCAGTGTGAGTGTCTATGATCAGCTCTTGTTTGGCATGTGTCCTATGTGTGACTTAGGAAGCGCAGAGGGGATGGTTTATTGTTGTTTTTTTGGAGGGGTTCAGGCAGCGACACAATAACACCAGCCAGGCTTCTTTGGCATCAACTGGGCCTGGCACTTAAGATTTTTGGGAAGGGAGCATGATTGGGTTGATGGCTTGAGTGACTGACAGGTGGGATGGACAAGGGAATAGCACGGGGATGAATGCGTTGGCACACAGCTCTGTGGGTTCTGGCTGGGCGCTGGAACAGTCTCCAGTAACGTTGATGCATGGCCATGAATTAAATTATGCCTTGGCAGCTGTTTACTTCCCAGATTCATCTCAGCAGTCATTGCCTTATTTATTTATTTGTTTCCTCACTTTATCAAAAGTATTGTCACATAAAAGAGAATGGGACTGAACTGCATTTAAAAATGAGGCAGTTTTGAAGCGTTTTTGTTGCAGGTGAGATTGTCACAATGCCTTGCACTGGTGGATTTCTAAAATTCTGATGGAGCACTCAGTGTGTGCCCACTCAGTTTTTGTAGAGGGTAAGAAAGGGTGGTAAGGAAGAGTACACCACAATTTTTCCCTCTCAAAAAACTGCCTTAAAACCTGGATGAATAACACCTCATTCAATGGCTGCCTGTGAGCGGTAACAGACAGAAGTGATGCCTTGGGCCTTTTGTTCAACTCTGACATGGCTGTTTGGACCCCTTTGTTCTGGCGGGAGAGGCCCATTCACTGAGTGCCCGGGGAACAAATTGAATCTGGTTGACAATTAATAGCCATGCGGCATGTTTAATTAAGAGCATGTAGCCAGCGAGCGACGTGAGGGAGATAAACAGAGGAGAGCTGCACAGAGCCAGACCAGGCTGACAAAGGAGTGGCCTATTCGAGCGTCTGTCTGATCGATTCCCTACCGTCTGTGGAAAGCAGCCTTCACAAAGCGCCGCCTGAACCTCCTCTCTTCTCCGCGGAGCAAACTTTTTAGAGGGGAGAGATGTGAGACTGATAGTGCACACAAGGCAGATGGGAGTATGCAGATAGAGTCCCACAAAGCAGAAAAGTTTAGGGAAAGTTGGCTCATTGGAAAAGTGCAAACAAAATCTTTCCAGCTGTAAAGACACACTTTGGTATTCAGTATTGTGAGGAAGAGGAAGTGACCTTGCATATTTTTGGTGTTGAATGATCATTGACTGTTGCTTAACATTACACAGATATCTAGTGTTCTGGACAGTTGTTGGGAGACAATGCATGCGCTCTCACATGCCGGTCTGGGCTCCAGGCTGCTTTGACCTTCAGGCTTACATTCCCGTTATTGTAACATGAACACAAAGCAGCAGGGAGGGAGAGAAGGAGCACTTGACAGCTTGTCTGATTGGCCAAACAATAGCAGTCACGGCCAAGTGATGCTCTGGACAGATAGCTATACACACACCAACATGTCCACACACGTACACTTCAATTAAAGAAAGCCCTCCTCTAGAACTAACAATCACATCAGTCAGGCTGATGGCGGGAGCTGAAGGGGGGATCAAACGAAAGTAGTTTATGTGAGGATTTGACTGATACTGTACGTGCACCAGCGTGTATATACTGTTGCGTGGATTTGGGCGCGTATGTGCAGACAGGCGTACGGTGAAATGACAGGAAGAGAAAAGAAAAGCAAGGAATGTAACTTGTTCATGTGAGAATTAAAAGGCTGTGCGTGTGTGTTCATATGTTTGTACAGGAAGTAGCGATAGAGGATAAAGGCGCAAGTCTGACAGACAAAGGGTGATCCTTTCATGCTGACAAGGAGTCGGAGGGGTAAAAAAAAGAGTTTCTGTCAGCTAATTGGCCAGGGCTGGAGATCTGACCATCCCTTTGGTAAAATTTCAGACTTGTCTTGTCTTCGTCTTTTCTTTTTGTCTGGAGAGCGTAAAGTGTCACTTTTTGTGGACAGGGCATTGTAGGTGCCATGTTTTCTAATAATACATTATAGTCGATTAAAGACATAAAAACACACATCTCTCTGCCTCTTATGGTGAGTTGTCTATGGAGCTGGTCTGTTCATGTAATTCCCTCTGCTTTTTTGAATATAGAGATGGTGCAACACATATGCGACAGGTCAAATGTGCAAATGACCAGCTTGAAGGGCAATTGATGGCTGCATTTTGGAGAAAGACCAGTTGGTGGTTGTGGGGTGTGTCTTGGATTGAATGTTGGAAATTGGTTTCATGCAAGGGTGCCTCAGTCATTTGGCTGCACTGAATAGTGGAATCCAGGGGATAATGCAGGCATTAATTGATTCTGGAGCTTGAAATAAATAGGCTTTCAGGCTCACATGAAACAGAACTCAGCTCATTTGTGCCTTTCAAGGAAGACGGGGGAGTCTTTTCTGTCGTTGCCCTCCCTTCTTTGGAAAGGTCCTGCACGAGCTTTGAAATGAAAGCTGACAAGGGTTGATTGATATGAAGTGAATGGTGACCTTCTCCATTCCACTGCCACTTCATTTATGTATGATACAATCGCTCCTTGACTTTTGGAACAATTTAGGAGATATTTGAGGATATAGTGCTTAGATTGTTACATGTCTCTGTGGAGAGATATCACACCTCAATTATATTTAGATGACATTTAATGCCCTCTCAGTGGAGTTTGACAGCAATATCTTTTACACACTAACCAGGAGAAAGCAACAAATGTTGCACCCTTACTTCTTAAAATTACATTAGGAATCAAACAAACCTGGTGGCTGGTTGGCTGAGCAATTTGACACAGTACTTTCAATATCTGTCATCGAGCAACACATTAACATTTGTCAAACAGACCAGATACAATAAACAATCACAGAGGAGACAGAGAACCATGAAGTTTGATTTCTCCTACAGGCCTTCTTCTTTCTGTGAGCAAAAGTTGGGTTAAGAGGGAGGAAAGTTAGCCACTCAGTAAGTGTGGTAACATTCTTGAGTCTCGGCAGTGGGGCTGGTGTAAGGTCAGTGTTATGGCGGCTCCACCACTCTGTTCTCCTTGGTTGGGCTGTCAGCAGGGGGAACAGACATCCTGCTGCATAGATGATGAAGAGGACGTGTGGCGCGGACGCCAGAGGTCAGACAGCTATGGGGTGCCAGGAAGTGAACCTGCTGCTTCCTGCTGTGCCTTGCAGCACAGCACAATGCATTCTCATGCACAACACAGTTTTTGCCCTATTTACTAATGTACTGCTCCATATTTCTACCAGGCTCTTACACTCTTAAATTCTCGCCAGAAGTTAAAGCCAGGGAGAGAGAAGGAGATAGCAGAAAAGAGAGATATAATAGAATCATTATACAAGACAAATCTCTCAAGGGTACAGCAGTAGGAGGTCCCATATGGGCTTTACATCAGGCGCGCACAGACTTCTATTGCAACGACCACAGGGTCACACGGCTGCCTAATTATGGCTGACAAAGATGGATGTATTTCATTTCAGTCAACTTTATGTCCAGTTCTCATTCAGTGTCCTGAACACTGCAAATGCTGTACATGTATTCTCACATAAACCCTTTTGCTCTGTTCACCAGGTTTATCTCAGACACCGTTGGACACCAATATTTTGCTCCAACAGAGATCCAAGTACACAGCTGCAGGAAACCTCATTTAATTTACCTTTGTGCAAAGGGGTGTGCAGAAATGCACTTAAAAATTTGCCGGCCTCTGGAACTGTTCAAATGTGGGAGGCAGCCGCTGACCACTGTATCCTTCAAGGCCAAATCATTACATTCCCGCAACAAACATCAAACACAGTAGCTATGCAGCAAAGCCAAAACAAGCCTGGAATATGCCAACTATCTCTATTTGTGTGTTCGGTCCATAGACAGAGCTTTTTTTTTTTTTTTAGAGGGAAATGAGCTGGAGTGTTGAGTCTACTTTAGTTTGTAGTGAAATAACACAGCAACTATGATACATGCATACAGTGCCTTTGCGAAAGTATTAGGCCCCCTTGAACTTTGCGACCTTGCAAAACAGCTCGAGCTCAGTGAGGTTAGATGGAGAGCATTTGTGAACAGCAGTTTTCAGTTCTTTCCACAGATTCTCGATTGGATTCAGGTCTGGACTTTGACTTGGCCATTCTAACACCTGGATATGTTTATTTGTGAATCATTCCATTGTAGATTTTGCTTTATGTTTTGGATCATTGTCTTGTTGGAAGACAAATCTCCGTCCCAGTCTCAGGTCTTTTGCAGACTCCTTCCCTGTCCCTGCTGAAGAAAAGCAGGCCTAAACCACCACCACCATGTTTGACTGTGGGGATGGTGTGTTCAGGGTGATGAGCTGTGTTGCTTTTACGCCAAACATAACGTTTTGCATTGTTGTCATGAAATTTATTCAGATTGATGATGCAACCACCTTAATTATTTTAATTATCAATATCGGTATTGGTATTGGTATCGGTATCAGTGATACTGGCCCTGTATTTACTTGGTATCGGTATTTGAACAAAAATGAAAGTATGAAGCAAACGCAAATGATGCTAAGAGACTTAACAGCCTCAGTATTTTAAGTTCATAATATCAAAATTGTATCAATGTTTAAAATTCAAGTATTGGGCATTAATTGTAGTTTTGGCAGTCTTAGTGTTTGTATAAATGTAAAGGTTTCAGCCTAAATAAAGCACACGTCAGTGCCCTTGTTTGAGTCTGAAGTCAGCTTGTATCAAGCTATAGAGTGTATAGAAGTGATATAGTAAACAAATAGGATAGTGCTGGCGGAGCAGCTGCTGTGGGCAGCATTGATTGTGGGAGCAGGGAGGCATGCAGGTTGGAGGAGCAAGAGGAGGCTTCCCAGGAGAATGGCTCCTTTTTTTTCCAAACAGCCTCATGACCAGCATACCAAGCAGAAATGTGAAGAGAGGCACTGACCAACTACTGGAAAACATCTAAGCTATCCAGGATCAATGACAAATTGATCTGAGAACTATGTATAATGTAGGGCAGTGGATGGCTCGTCTGGCTCTTCCCACCTCCTGCGTGGCTAGGGAGCACCAGGCCGCAGGAGCTAAGCAGAAACATAATATGAGTGAGCTGAATAAAGCAGCAACGGCCTGAAGTGTGTTTAACTCATGCTTTTGTCTTGAAGTTTTACATGCGTGCTGAGCAATACCTGTAAAAATGCCCCACTTCCTTCCACAGATTTTTTTGAGCCATGATAGCGCACTTTTTCTTAGTTTGGATCGATCTTCTACTTTGCCAGTTGCCAAATTTACATTTACATTTACATTTAGTCATTTAGCAGACGCTTTTATCCAAAGCGACTTACAAGTATAATTTAGAGAGTGGTTGTAGGTTGTGGGTAAGAAGCAAAACAGTTCTGACTGAACAGCTAGTGTCTGTGTAGCCCGGCCTTTCATTTCAGCTTGGGGCTCCCTAGGAAGCCTCGTGAAGATCCTAATGAGCAGCGTGAGTGTGAGGGCATCTTTTTAACCTAGCGCTGGGACTCATAGAACAGCCTCACTCCTCCTCAACAGATGTCGAGAGCACCTGTCAACAGCTCTATATTGTATTCTTGCGCACTTCACTTTCCCTATACCTCTATGTTCCACCCTCTATTCTGTTTGCCCCGTCCTGACCATTTGTCTTGATAGAGAAGGCACTGCATCCCATTATGATACTGTGCTCAAACTGTCTTAAAGGCTAGCTGGAGGTTACAGCTTTCGAAAATAGACTCACTCTACCTTACTCCTTTCTCCCAGCTTAAAAGAGTAATATGGCCATATGAGATTACATAGATACACTGCGTGATGCATTATTGCTAGTGCATTAAGAATTCATGAAGTATAAACAAAAAAGCCTAAAATGAATCAACAAAGGCGCTTTTGCTTACAGAATCGAACTGAAGTGCACTTTTTTTAAATCACCATACCTTCACGCTCTTTCTGCTTTAAATGCATTTATCATTGTCATGGGAGAAAACTTTCAACTTTGTTCCTTCTTGTTTTCATTATCCTACCTTTTTTCCTAACTCTCCAGCCCATCTCATTTTATCACTTCTACAGTAGCCGTCTATCTATCCTGTGTCTAATAGCATTTGGGTACTCTCATGACAGCCCGGGGCATCAGAAAACCCCTTCACCCACTTGTTCCAAACCTTCACCAGTCCATTTGTGCCTGGCCCTGGGCAGGTTGGTTTTCCTGGGCTGCCCTGGAGGAAATATCAGATGACCTGGCACTCCACAGCCAAAACCCAGGTCATCAGGGAGCCCTCCTCTCACTGTATCCGTCCCTCGGTCCCCCCTCTCTTATTTCTGCTTTCAAGTACAGGCCAAGGTCAAGACTTTGAGGATGCATTCCCCAGACCTCACCACAAGGCAGGCTGGAGGCGCTGCTCTCCTGCCAGACTCCATCTATTCTTTCAAATCTTACTGCTCCCTCATATTCATTTCATTAGCCCAGGCTTTTACTGAAATCAATACTGATGCTAAAGTTAGTTTTTTTTTTCTTCTAATACAGCTATTCATTAAATGCTTTTTCATTAGTGTCACTGGAGCAGTAGTATAACTGGAATAATACAGTAATGGACAAACACATACTGTAACTCTTTTTTTTTAGAACAAAGTTTAATGTAGAGAGTTTCTCCTCCTTGCTCTTTCTCACTTTGAGTCTCTCATTTTATATGGAATCGCTTCAGATGCTCAACGGCAGCGAAGACGTTATGGATGGTGTTTAGAGACAGGTGTCTGATGTGTCCTGAGATAATGCCAAAAGACTTCTATCTCTCCCTCTAATGGAACGGTGACAGTTGTTTCAAGTGATCAGGCCTTTCATCCAAATGCTAAACGCCTATGCTCTCCACACTTCTCTTTTCTCCCATAAATCAAAGACGCACCTTATAGCAGCAAAACAATCAGTGGATCTGCTTTAACAATGTCTCGGCCTACTTGTGACTCTTGTGTAAGGGACAATTGCTAGAAGCGCCTTCATCGAGACAACACAGGTTTTTCCTTTTTGAGGCCGTCACAGATGGGAGAGGTCAAAAGCTGTTTGTCTGGTATGCTTTTACTGCTCATATATCCCCCCTTTTATGGTAGAAAGAATTGAAATGGAATGAATATGTTAGTGTCATTTCCAATTTCAAATAGGTAGACATTTCAAAAGCTGATTCTCTCTGGAGAAAATGTTGTACCTTTTGAGTGAAAATATTATTTGAAAAGCGAGACAGTTAAAGCCAGTTGCCTCAAAATGAAAATCTTCTTATGGTGGCTTTCCTTTTCACCTCAGCAGTTATGGAAAAACCGTGGAAAAAGGTCCTAAATGTGGAAAGTGTGGTGGCTCACAGAAGAGACAACTGGTGGGAAGGCAAACTGATGAGTACAGGAGTGACATCTCCTGAAGAGTATGTTAATAATCTGCCAAGCAGAGACAGGTAACCAGTAATCAGGCCTTGTGATGGTAACACGCTTGACAGAAACACACACACAAACACTGTCGGCACTCCATCTCGATCTGCCTTGATACTGCTAGACTGCTCCGTCATGTTCTGGGGCAGCCCCGTCTGCTAACAGTGTGTCACAGCTTTTACAGAGACAAAAGAAACAAATGAGATGGCTGGCTTACAACAAACAGCTCCGGGTCGTTCTTTCCTCTGGAAAATGAAAGGCCCTTGTTTTGCACAACGCACCGCGTCAATTAGAGGTGCTATTGCTCCTACTCAGTCTCTGGTTCACTGCTAGCTCATGTTGATTGTTATTTATTCAGATCAGCCTTGGTTAGGAGTGTGCCTTTATTTAGCCTGTGCACTACAGCCCTTTTTGCCACCAGTACTAAATTTTACAATTAGTGATTTTTTTTTTCAGATTATATGCAATATGTTTTATTGTGTTTAGGGTGAGATTGACAGACGGATCGGTGCAGCTTCTGCAGTGATGCGGTCAATGTACCGGTCTGTCGTGGTAAAGTAGTAGCTGAGCTGTAAGGCGAAGCTCTTGATTTACCGGTCAATCTATGTTCCTACTCTCACCTATGGACATGAGCTTTGGGTCATGACCAAAAGAACAAGATCCTGGATACAGACGGCTAAAATAAGCTTTCTCCGCAGGGTGGCGGGGCGCTCCCTTAGAGATAAGGTGAGGAGCTCAGTCACTCGGGAGGAGCTCAAAGTAGAGCCGCTCCTTCACATTGAGAGGAGCCAGCTGAGGTGGCTCGGGCATCTGTTTCAGATGCCTCCTGAACGCCTCCCTAGGTAGATGTTCCGGGCATGTCCCACCGGGAGGAGACCCGGGGGAACACCTAGGACACGCTGGAGGGACTATGTCTCTCGGCTGGCCTGGAAACGCCTCGGTATCCCCCCGGAAGAGCTGGAGGAAGTGTCTGGGGTGAGGGAAGTCTGGGGGCCTCTGCTTAGACTGCTGGCCCTCGATAAGCGGTAGAAGATGGATGGATGGATGTTTTATTATAGTCATACATATTAGATTTCAAGCCATTAAGTTTAACAAATAAACATTTAGTATTTAATTTCCTTTGTACACTTCATTGGCTGGAAACAATTATTTGAGTCCAGGTAACTACTGAAAACATAAAATCATGAGTTGATCTGAACAAAACTTAATGATACAAGATAAAGTATGAAGTAGAGATGGAAGCACTAACATCCTCACAGGAGCAGGATACTGAGTTGTGAGGTAGCAGTGTGTTTTTCCATTGTGACTGAGGGCAGGTCAGCAGCAGTGAGGTCTGAGTCCAGAGCTTATTGACAGCTGCTGCCTCGACTTTGATGCACCATCAGGGTTCGTCACGTCACTTGCCCACTTTCCTCTCGGCGTTCCTTACTCCGAGCCTTGAGCATGTGTGCTCAACCTGAACGCGCACTAGCCTCTCATTATGCCGCCCATGCAAACTTTGTCTCTTTGCAGCTGTTTAATGGCTGCACGTCTGTTTTTGTTTGTTTCCTCACCATAAGATTATTGCACCTTTATGGTTGGTCGGGGGGTTGGAATAATCCCTGGCATCTGTTCAATGAGGGAAGGGGGAGCAGAGAGCCAGAGGTAGATGAATTTTTTTTTTTTTTTACTTTAATACAAGACCATGCGGCCTACTATTTCATCCTCGCCACTGAGACCAGTACCGCGGCTGAATTTTAAAGACGAGTGATGGAAGGGGCTGTGTGCTAACAGGCGCAGAGGTCACCGAAGAGCTTCTCGCTGCCGTTTATCCGTCCCAAAATTAACACCGAATAGCAGGGATTAATCTAATCACCGCTGTGCTCTTCTCATTTACTTACAAATGTATGCAGCAAAGTAACTTTATTGTGACCCTAGAAGGCTTTTTTTTTGCAAACACTATAATTGTTGGCGCAAACTAATGTCACATTGACTCCATATGTTGCTGTAATACTTGCAGTTTTATTGTTTTATCCTTTGTATAACAGAAGTTAAAAAGGATGGAAACAGCCGTGGGCTCCTTTTTTGACAGCCTCATCCCTTTCCTATCTTTTTTCTTAATTCAAAGCTACATCTTGTCATGGTTTCAGTGCCTCTGGTCGTTATGGCAAAGAGAACAGGAAGTTAATCAACGCAGCATTATCTCGCAGCCTGCACCTGGAGGCAAGGGTGCCAGTCTTGCAGCAGCCTCTCCTCTGTCGGGACCCTTGCCAGGCTGGGAACCCCTCACGCCATAGTCCCCTGCAGTGTCCCTATGGGCTGTCTCCAGCGTGCCATGACTGTGTGCCAGGTCACGATTGGTAATACAGCCAAAAGGGCCTTCTTACTTCTCACTTCAATGTGTCTCTACAGTGAGGATAGGAAAAATAAAGCAGACATAGCTTTGTGAGGCCACATGTGACTCATATTTTACCTTTTTTCTGTTGAGTGTCTCAGGTGTGGGAGGCATTATTGCACCATGTGGGAAAGCAAAGCAACAATTTGAGTTCCTAGAGGAGGACCTTTACAGGCCCTCTCAAACCAAACAAGACACACTTTGAACATGTTTATGTTCAAAAGAATGTCGACTCCCTGACATGTGTGGAGATAATATTCTGTTTAAGAAGGCAGCCGCTCTGCCCTTGCGCGTGTTGCTCACTCTGACCACTCAGAGAAGCTGACAAACGTTCTTGCTGAAAGTGAATTGCTGGCTGTCGTTGGTAATCATTAGGTTGTCTACCAGCATCGAAAGTGCTTTTATTTCTGCCCATTAGTTTGGTGAGAAAATGGCTGGGTATGGGCTAGTGTGTTCCCCTTACACTTTGACTGATGCAGTAGGCAGGGCAAGCTTTGGAAACATGAAAGTGTTTGAAGTATTTCTATTTATGCCAGTGGCAGTCTGTGTCCATAGCATCTCTTTACCCACAACTGACTCCAAAGAGCCCTTTCTAAAGTAGCAGTACGCATACATGGCAATATGCTAGAAGAGCTTGTGATTATTATTCAGAGGTTAAAGAGTGAATTGATCCATAAGGGAGTGTCAAGGGCAGATCAAACGGATTTGGGGGAGGATCGGACTAAAAAATGTTAAAAGCTGCTCGCTCTCAAACACAGACACGTCAATCTCTCAGAGAGCACCTTGATGTCCTCAGAGGAGAACTTGATCAAAGTGTTTGTAACAAAGATGGTCTCAGAAGATGATCTGACCTCGCCTGCGTTCCACTTCTGTCTTTGCGTTTTCTTTTGCCAGTCTCCATTTACCTGCCTGAGCACACCAGCGGTTTTTTTTTTTTTTTTCTCCCTGTCTTTTCCTGTTTGCGTTGCTGGTTAGACTGTCTGAATATCAATGAAGCAGTCTGACCGATGTATTACAAACACAAGTGAGCAGTGATTAAAGATGACATATCTAAGCCTCACTCCTTTTCCTCTCTCCTCTCTTCTTTTCCGCAGGAGATCGCAGCTTACTTGATAACGTTCGAAAAGCATGAAGAATGGCTAACGACATCCCCTAAAACAAGGTAAGACAATTATACTCTAGCACTCTTTTTAAACATAAGGTAAGATTCATAACCCTCTAAGTATTACATTCGGGGGAGGCCAAATGGCCAAATAATTTTCAATTAAATCCACTTTCCTTATGCAATCTCCTTCAGGTTCAGTTCAGGATGTTTAATATTGTAGACCATTAATGACTTTTGAGAGAAGTTGATCATTTTCAGATAAATGATAGAATATTAATATTGACAAATAATTGCTCTTTAGCAAACCAATTAACATAATATACTCTAGCACGGCGTCGGCTTTGAATGGTATGTTAATGTGTTCCTATCTGACTGCATATGCGCCACTCGACTAATAACACTGTGGAAGTTAGTGTTTGTCTGGGTCAGAAGTTACACCCACACAAAATGCCAGAAGCTTCTATGATATTTTAAATGGAAAAGCCATGTCCGGTGTTGCAATTAACTTATTCTGTTAATGTATTCAAATTCAAATAAGGCCAATTTGCTAAAGAAAGGAAATAAAATTTAATGTTAGCTGTGCATTGAATCATTATTGTTTTTGGAATAATTAAATCATCAATGAATATTACCATGACCAATTAATGTGGATTTGTGTAAGCTAATTATTTTTGGTATTTGGTGTTGTATAATTTTCCACAAAAATTATAGCTTTGGATTGACATTTTCTATCCCCGTGGGGAAATTTATTGTCTGCAGCCACCACCAGGGGGCACCCAGGTACCCCAGTCATGTTACTAACTGGAGACTTTAGCATGTTTTTGATGTTGGTGGGAGAGCCTGGAGAAAACCCACCTAAGCATGGGGAGAACATGCAAGCTCCACACAGAAAGGCAATGACTTCACACCCAGCCGTGTGACTGCCGAAAAGACTACCCACATAATATTTCCGTTTTAGGTTTACTTTTTAGGCCTTCCGAATCAGCTTAATATGGTCAACCTTTCTTACTCATTTTCTCTGAGCCAAACCGGCTATATGGTTGGCATTATTAGTAGTCCTCATCCAAGTGTAAATGGACCCTAAGCTTACTGACATAGAATCTATTGCTCACATCCCTCTACCTTCCTCTGCTCTCTCCCACTGCCTCCGAGGGACATTGATAATAGCTTTGCATAAAGACACTGCCAATTAGAATACATTTGCTCGTGTAATTATGGAGCATGGGCCAAAAGTGCATTAAGCTCACCTGTTTTATATCTAGAATACCCTGCTCACTATTTTTCATCGGCGAGTGTCAGGCTAATTTTACTTATTAGTTATAGTCTGTTTATTCTCCATTACTCTATACACTATACAGTAAGCGGTCTAGGAGTCTGGAAAGTTACATTACAGCCCCTTTCTTAACACCTACAATATAGCTTAAAATTACACTTTTAGGTGGAGAATGAAAGACTTTTGATTTTGTAACTTTAGAGTCAAAATGGTCTTCAGGATGCTCTTGGCCACAGTCTGTCACCAGTGGTGGCCTTGATGCAGCAGTCTCAGCTGCCACTGTGCTCAGGGATTTCAGCCCAATGTCATATATCAGTGCAGGTGCAAATATATCAGCAAACATGTCACCAGGGAGAAGCCCTCGGTGTACACCTGCAGATCACCTGACAACACAACAACACATCCCATGTTTGAGAAGAGCCGTCACTGCGGGACAAGCTGTGCGGAACTCTTGTGTGCATTTACTGTACGTGCTTGTTTCCGGACAAGGCGAGCAGAGAGTGAGGCTGTGAAGTGTTTGTGTTTTTGCAGATGTCAGGCAAAGGGTAGTACGAAGTGATGGATGTTGGGGCAAGGGAAGGTTGGGGGGGTGGCAGGCTGCAGCGTCTATGTGTGATTGATGGGAGCTGATTGATGGCTCGCCTGCATATGAAAAGCTTTCTGCTCAAGGTCATGGGTGAAAGGTCAAACTTGGGACACCTGTGGTTAAGTGCAGCCTTATTATTTGTCATCACACATCTTGAGGCGTGGGCGTGTGAGCGTCATATTGTGGCTGTGCTGTCTGTGCTGCCAGTCTGTGTGTGGCTTGACCCTGGTGGGGAATAGGCTAAGTAGGCTAATTCTCTCCCTGCCAGCGCCTGTGGACAGGGTCAGCGGGGCATGATGGGAGGCAGAGATAAGCAGCAGGGTCATACACGGAGAGGCACTTCACTGCATGGCTGCGCTGCGTGCATGTAACAACTCTGACACACGCAGGTCGTAAACATGGGAGAGGACCACAGCCAGAGCCCAAGGAGCTGACGCCAGCTGTTTGACCAAGGTGACACACCATGCAGGACATGCCCTGAATAGAGATGGCATCCTGTCAACACAAGGAAGATGAGATGAAGTGGAGAAATTACATATGTGTGCAGATGAATCCACGTTGGCTTCGTCTATTTGTTTACAGAGCAGTGTGTCCTGGCTTTTGTTTGTGTCTGCTTCTGTTTGTTTATCTTTTTTAAATCTGAAGTGTGCCAGAAGAGAGTGGTGGAATGCTGAGTGATTGATGTGCCTAGCTCTAGTAATACACATTCCCTTTCAGATAGGAAGTGCAACAGTGCTTAAAATCAATACCAGTGTTCTCCCACTGACTGCTTGAACAGCACTACAGCTAATTCAGGCTGCACCTGTCAGAGCCAGGGAAATCTTTCCCTACTAGGACCTTACACTTTAATTTACACCCACAGCCTCACTGGCTTCCATTTCCATTAAAGGGAGAGCCTGGCATTATGGCTTTAATGAAGGCCGTGGCCAGCCTGTGATTTAAGATGGCCGTTACCCTGCACCTTCACTCCACAGCAGGGGAACACACTTAAAGGAACAATTAGGAATTTCCTTTCCTACATTCTTCTTGATAGCGATACTTCTTCTTTCCTCACCTTTTAAAGATATGTCTCTCTTGCTTCAGCTAATGGGATCTGTGGGCCTGTGAGAGAAGTCTGAAAACAGAGCAGACACACACAAACACTGGTCCAAAAACTCCAGACAATTACAGTTATTTGATCTCATCATGGGCACTATGTTGTGCTCCTGTTGTGAGAAAGCATTCTTTATCCATCATAAATGACACAAATGTCTCCTCGAGGTGCTTTCTCATAGGTGTTTGAATGCTGACAGATGGAGAAACTATAGCCTAGAGGTTGTCACATTGATTGGACAATCTAAAGAGCTAATGGGCACCAGTGTGTCGTATAGAGATAGCTCGTTATCCTTAGCATCCTTCAAATGGCACTTAAGTGGATAGGTCACACATCAGCGTTCTACCTTTTTGTGCTTTTATCGGACAGGTTAACAACAAAACACAACACACAAAGCATGTTAATAGCAAAACCCGAAAATAATGACAGCCTTTTGTCTATGTGTAAACAGACAGACTTAACACATGCTGTGCTATGCGTATTTGACCACAAACAGTCACAAGCAGGCCTTGTATATTGAAACTATCAAACAATAAGCACCAGTCCTTAGAGGGCCCCGCAGTGACACTGAACCCTGCCGCCCCCATGTCCCAGCGCAATAGCCCTCTCCTCCCACATTTAGAGCAACAGCGGCACTCCAAAATGAAACCAAGTCCCTTTAGACAGCTTCCAAAGACAGTGCTTTTATTAAAACCTACAGCAGCGGCGCCACCCCAGAGGCACGGGCGCAGCAACAACAGAGGGAAACACAACTCACAGGCCGCCTGAAATCTACTAATGACTGTTTGTTTGCTATTGTGTATGTTGTTTGCTATTGTGTGAGAAGCCTGTAAATTGTTGTGTGTTCCTGGTTGTGTGTGGGTATGGGCAAACCAAAATAGAGGTTTATGCATGTGCATACATAAATGTGCACTGGTTTATGCATGCAGTATTTATGCAAGCTTGAGACAGCGTGACTATGCATTTGAAAGGCACATATTCAGACATTTATCAATGTTGAGAATGACACGTCTGCGTAATAACCAGTGACATGAGTGTAATGTTTGGTTTATGTGTGTGTGAGTCTGCCACTGTGAATAAGACTTCCCCAGGCCTACGTGTAAACTCAGCTTCTGTCACCTAGTCTGGCACATAGTGTGAGAAGAAGCTTGGCTTTGAGTATGTGCTTGTGCAGAGGAGGGATATGGGCTGATGTGCCTAGAGAAGGGCGTCTGATAGTGTTTGGCCCTAATGCTTTGTGGCACTTGTTGGCTGGCAGAGTTTCAGAGGAGAGTTGTAAAGGACATGAGTTATATAGAGAGGGCCAGTGTAGGAAAAGCTACAGAGGCGTTTGATAATAGGCTGTAGTAGCTAACTTGTATGTGAAATAGAGATGCTCCGATCAGCATTTTTGGGGCCGATCACCGATTACCGATCACCAAAATCATGATCTGCCGATTGCCGATCACTGCCGATCACAGAATGGCAGGGGAATGGGAATCCTTTATCTATAATCATGCAGAGTTTGCACCATTTGTATAAATGAAACTAACTCTAAATTAACTGTATTAACTGTATATGACATTTCACCACAGAACATGACTTTACTTGTATACTGAAATACAGCTGAATATAACAGAACAGTTATTTCTAAATAACTTTCCTGTGTGCCTACACACATGGAATGCCAGGTTATGGTCCACAATAAAAGATGTGAAATACATCTCAGCTCTATCTGAATGGAAGAACTAAGATATATTGGAGCAGCCTTCTCTGCGCTTAGCCTCCTTAACATGTTGTGGTCCCTAAAAGATATAAAAGCATAAAATATTATTTCTATAAGCTATAGGCCTATGCAATTATTCGTTAATTATGTTTAAATATGTAGATTACTTTTACTATTTATATAAGCTGCTTATACTATTTATGTAAACTGCTAAACTGCTTTTATTGATTTTCTGTTGCAACTTTAAACAGGTCTAAGCAGTTTTTTGCTAGCCTGAATAATATGCACATGAAAATGAAACTTATCAACTCACCTCAACATGCCTTTTGCAATCATTTAGATAGACTGATTAATTTAGTTTGGGAGAAGAGATAAAGCCCGCCCACACTGACAATTGATTGGTTGATTTGCAGAAACAGGCCAATCAGGATGCTCTCTGTCTACACACACACACACACACACACTCTCCCTCTCTGACGATGCTACATGATTTGAAACACTTAGATTCCGGAGATTTTAAATAATTTGCGGGCATCAGGAGCCTCTATCAATATGCCGGAGTCTCCCGGAAGTTGCGGGAGTCTCCCGGAAGTTGCGCAAGACTTGGGATGTCTTCTTTGAAAAACTTCCAGACGGGAGAGCTCATGTTGCCACTGACAAGCTCCGCCTGCTGTTGTGTACCTGTGCGCGCACGTGCATGCACGTGTGAAAAAGTTGCATGATTTACGCCACGCGATCGGGCTTTTGATCGGGCGCTTTGGGGTTCGGCCGATCAAGCTATTTTTAGTCAATATCGGCCGATCATGATCGGTGGCCGATCAATCGGAGCATCACTAATGTGAAAAGTTTGTGTGTGGGAAGTAGTGTCCATTATCTTTACCTCTGCTTGACCTTGTCTGCTTCTTTTGTTTTTACCAAGTCAAGAGGAGTGAAAGTTTAGTATGTGACACTTCTCACCTGGCTTCATCCTGGTGGGCCTTGGAGGGCCAGTTATGCTTGTACCCGGTACCTAGCCTGACAAGGACAGCTCTGCTCACTTGGGGCCTCACAGACTGGATAATATGAAGCCCACTAGGGATGGGAAAGAGGACAGGGTTGAGGTGAAGGTAAGAGTGAATGAAAGAGAGAAAATGAAAAATGGTCATTGTAGGAGGAGTGAATATGATGGAGTGAGAGCAGTTTAGAAAATGGAAACATGTCGATAAGAGCAGTGAACGGATGAGATGGAGATGGGAGAAATCGTGATGGATGGGTGGTGAACAGAAACAGCGAGGGGGAGACAATCTACACAAACAGACAAAAGAGCTAGAAAAAGATGGAATAGAGAGGGACTGAGCTGACAGAAGGCGAGAGAAAAAAAAAAACAGTAGATAGAGATGGAGAGAGGTGTGCAATAGATTGAACCGGCAGACACTGAAAAGTCCTGTGGTTTTGGGGCATGGGAGGCAGAATGCAAACGGTCAATAGATTACAGCTAGTGCTGGGACAAGTGCCTGTGCCTTAGACTCCTCGCCAACTTAATAATGCCTCTTGTTTGTCTGTCCTTTAAAGTAATGCCCAAACAGAGCCCAGGGAAGCTGCTGAAGCCTGAGGCTAGTGGAAATGGACAGGGGACTAGATATATGTTAGTTCTCATCCCAGCTGCTGTATATTACCTTGGCCAACTTGCCCGACAGACACTATTCAAAAGAACATAGAACATCATCTAGCTTTATCGCCATTATAATTCCTTTACTCTCAACAGGACACCTGAAAGGGCAAGAGCGCTTCTAGAAACCTCTCCTGTATGGCAGTTACGGGTGTGCATAAATATTTGAATAGTTGACTATTCGATCTGCAATATTTATTAAAAAAATAAAAACACTATTTGAATTTTGCTGATTTTATTTTATATTTATTTTTTTGCTGGCCATAAATGAAATAAATCCATAATGAAGCCTTAACACAAACCAAATCTAGTTACACCTATGCACTAGGTGAAGCTGTGGAGCATGCAATGGAAAACGTTTAGTGTTGTATTTGATGACAAAATGGCATCCTCCGCCTCTAAACATAGCGAAGTTTGGACTTACTCTACACTAAATAATCAGTTAATTGTTAATAGACTAAGAAGCAGACTTTTACCTTATCACCTTGACATGCTTGTTTTCCTTAACAAGAATGTGTGAAACAGTATCAGATATGCCAACAATTAGCTGTAAAGCTGTATGTACGTTCTATATACAATAATTGTGGCAGCCTAATTTATTAGCTTTTCTATTTTGTTTGCTCTGCAGTTAAATGCCTTTTTTCCCATTGTACTTTTTTGTTTGCAAACATTGTTTAATTTTGAGCTACAAAATACAGGATGTAACCTATAACTTTGTTTCTGTATATTAAAAATAAACCCCACTACACTTGTTCAGAAATGACGTTCAGAAATAAGTTTCAGAAATGAATGTCTGTCTCATTAAACTTAATTTAAATTAACAAATATTTTGAATATTTGTTTTTTTAAGCTTAAAAATTTGAATGTAATATTTGTGGAAAATGTCCATCCTTAGTGTCAATAAACGTCTTCCTACACTTGTTAGCTTTTAGAAAGAAAACTAGTGTCAAACTTTGTGTTAAACAAAGCAGCAAAAAAGCCCTGCCTCATTATATATGCCTTGCAGAGGGAAGTTGAAGGAAGAAGAGCAGCCAGTGGCTGGCCACAGGAGAGAGTGGATAAATAAATAGAGGAGGAAGTTGATGTCAAGCAGGTGTTCAAGGAGAAAGTGTCAGCCAAGCGGGCCGAGATGTGGAGAAGTGCTGCCTCTGCAACCTGATAATAAAGACTTAATTCAATTAGTGCTTCTGCACTGGTGAGCAGCGTACAGGCTGGCTGTCACTGAGCAGGCCATGGACACAGCAAAACACACCCCTAGCCACTAACCTCCTTTCTAGACTTTCTTTCCTAAACACCTACAAACTTGCAAACACACCTCTTCCTTTGCATATGCAGCCATTGCTTAATCCATTCCTTCACAGTAATCTTACTTAACTCCCTTTTACCTCCTGATTTGCTATTTGCACCAACATCAGTTTTCCATCCTCCCATGTACCTCATCTCTCCTCATTGTCACTCTGTTTAGTTCGTGCTATGCCATGTGTTGGCCTGTAATGTCAGGATGGGGACTGTGTAACTCTATTTTCAGCAGGTCACACCCTTGTGCCCAGTTGGGTGCTGTTCTGCAGGCATATGGTGTGGCGGATCTCACTTCATAGGCCCAAGAAAGCTCTGGGGTGCTTTCAAGTAAAAACAACCTAACCTTTCTACACATTTTACCTCAGCAAAGCACGTAATTACTTCTTTCTGCTGATTGAGATGGTTTCTGATAGTTACTTTATAATCTGATTTGTTGTAGTACCAGGGGGTAACAGTTGGGTCCCAGGGGCTCCCAAACACTGGAAGGTGTAGGACCGGAAGGGGCTAAGGAACAGGTGGAGGAGTAAGAAAAAGGACAGAGCACACAGCTTCAGTCACACTGGTGGCTGTTATGTAAAGAGGAGAAAATAGGTCCTGGATGGCTGCCAGGGAGCTGGGTGAATCACCAGCAAAGAACATGCACGACATGGGTGCACTGGCACACATTCTGTCCCAATTTTCGGCCCCAGCTGAGCTTCACAAAACAGGAAGTACAACAATCATTTGCAGCCACAGGCACTATACCATGTGTGAAGAGAGGGAATGGAGGGACTGACCTCTGACTCATCACTGCATGGTTTTGAAATATACACAGGCCTTCCTCACGACCTGTATGACACACTGAGGTGACATTATTTCTGCCTGTTAAAAGCTACATACATACATTCACAGCAAAGCATTCCATACACTACGCTTCATTTAAAACCTTACTTTACTGATCCTCACTTTAGGTCTTATTAATACATGTATTAATGGGCACAGGCTGGTAGATCATGTGCTTTAGATGGTGTGTGTATTTGAGCACACTTAATGTTTCAGCCAGTATAGTCAGTTTGTTAACTAATCATTTTAATGTCGGTCAATTGATATATTTTGAATTATATATTTGTCTGCATATTTTTGCAAAGGAAGGTAAGGATCATTTCAGATTTTGTTATTAAGTTCCATGTAATTGGGGGTGTTTGAAAGAGACAATTTCATCGAAGGACCAGGTTTTACAGCTAAATAAAAGAGGTTTGATGTCTGGCTTGCCCCTGGTCTCACACATCTTGCCATAATAGCTTCTACAGAGGCTCGACAACCATCTTAATCTAGCAGCCACTCATATCTCCGCATGACTGATAGAACTCTGAGAGAGATAAATAAAAAGGATGATGATGGATCTCTCTTATCCACACCATGAGCAAAGATAATTAACAAGCGAGTTAAAAATGTATGCCCTGCACCTGCATCTCTTCACTGGCATGCTGAGAAGCCTTGTAATTGTTTACTTTATTCTCAATATTTCATGTTTTGAATATTGTCTTTCATCTTTATTTTTTGCTGTTTGCTTTAAGGTGGTGCCTGAAAGAATTATGAAGACAGGTCAGTCAAGATTTAAAGTAGTCTAGCTTCTGACTCAAAGAAAAGTACTGCTGTATGCATTAATGTGATAGCAATATGATTATGTTGGAAGGGACATGAAGATTTTCAATTATTTACAGGTGATGTGCCCATTGAATTGGCAATAAAGTTGTCCGTAAATTACCTCCTCTGTCTAATCAAGACTCCTGCAGAATAATGGAGCGCTGCCAAAGAGGATGCAGTTCCTTTTCTTCAGTGTTTGGAGTAGTGAGAAGGGGTTGGCGAGTCACGGTGGGATGATGACACTCTCCAAATGACATTGGTTGAAAGGCAAGAAATGTGCCAGGGAGTGCATGTTTAAAACCTCTCCACTTCATCACTGCTCAGTGCTTTACTGCGCTTTATGTCACCAGACAATGATACAGTGACAGCCAAGCATCAAAATGTGCAGCACCAGCACCTAATGTGTGCCTTGGTTTTGTGCCTGAAAGAAAGTAGAGACAGTCACACAGAGGAAGGAATGAGAGAGAGATAGAAGACCAGACAGGAAAAAGGGGGAGTGCTAAAAAGGTTTAGAGGGCTTTGCTCCAATGTGGGGTTTACTACACTGTTTAAACACTGCCAAGTGCCATGTGACTGGGCAGCATCTTACTGTGTGTTCTGTGGTGTGGGGCTCTGTCATATTATGAGAGCTGATAGTGGACAAATCCCTCATCGTGTTACCCATTCCACCCTTATGCACTAACACAAACTATGCCTTTTTAAAGCTGACTAGTCAGTGTGATTTATTCCAACCCCTGTTTTTATGCAGAGCTAACGCAGCTGATGCATTCTACCAGCCCCGAGAGCCAAGTGGATTAGCACACTAGAAGTCAGCAGTCCACCTGTCCGATTGTATTGTCTTGAAAGAGGCTAACCATATTGACTGCTGTAGTGCCTGAGGTTTATTTGCCTCACCTCAAACTGTGTTGACTGTCATACACAGGACTTTAACTGTCTTGGGTAGGATTCTATTAAACCTATTTTATAATACAAAGCCAGGGATTCACCTATTCAACCCACCACCAACACAATCTATAACCACCTTAGGCAGTTTCCACCATAAGAGGAGAGAGAGAGACCTGACAGGGAGATGGAAAGGCAAAGGGAAGTAAGATAAAAGTGTGATGTAATGGAGAGAGATTACACCTACTGTTCTGCTGTCTTCAGGCAGAAAGAGTCAGTTTAGGGGAAAACATGGTGGTCTCTTCTTTCACTCTGTCTCTCCCCATGGAAGTGAATCTGGGGTGGTGGTACTCACAATTAGAGCATAGGAGGATTAGTTGTGTGTGGGAAGGTGGTTGGGGGCTGTTTTTTGTTTGTGTGCTCAGTGTTTGCTGCTGTGCATTGTGGCGATGAATCTGTGATTCTTGTGAATCCCTAGGTTGTCCAAAATAGACAACATAATCAGCTAATGTGTTGAAGGGGTAAATACAGTCAGTGTGTGACTGTATTGTATTATCTCTCTACTTAATACTTCATACCAGTTCCTTAACATTCTCCAAATGTGTAAACATCCACCATCTTTGCATCTGTTCCAACTCAACCTGTGTTACAACTGACAAACACAAAAGTCACTGGGGAGCTTAAACATCAGGGTTATTATGAGTTTAAAGCACTTAAAAGCTTTTTGGTCATCCTGACACGAGGAGATTCAAGGCTCCACAGGAGTGAGAAACATTATGCTCTAGTTTTTTGGGGAAAACTAAGTCCCAGTAGTGTGTGCTTCAGTGTTATGAATGAACATATATGCATGCAAGCATTGGCCCGTCTCTTGGAGCCTAGCCTTTTGCTATAAGAGACCTCTGGCTTGAGGCAGACTCTTTAAGCTCACTGCTTTACACCAGACAAATTCTGTATCATAGCATCTAAGGCAGGCTCTTTAGAGCTCCCTCCCTAAGGTCACACATAGAATTTAAGAGCTTTTCTGAGGCAAAAAGGTGTGACTCACCCTGAGAGTCCCCTCTCACTCTTCCCCTACATCCATCTCTTTTCTCTTGCTTACTTATTTCTCCACTCCTTCCCCGTTTTTCTTCTCCACTCAAGAGTCATGGGGAGCACACTCAGCGGTAAACCAATTTCATTTAGTATGTTTTCACATTTTTATCCAATCATGCCATGCTCAGAGGTTTCAAAAGCCACATGGCGCTTTTATTGGGGCCTAATTAAGGATCTCTGATTTAATCCATGTAATTTAATAGAGATCAGTCATGGGTGTGAGATTCTTGCTCTGCACATAGCGAAGTAATGTTAATGCACTCTACCTATCTCTGACACAAGTTCAGGTTAAAGGGCTTCATATAGGAATAGGCTGAATATATGCTGTCTATACATTATAATTGCTTTAAATGATATTAAAACCTGCAGTGATTGTATTGTGCGTTTATCAGATGCACACGTGTTGTTTCTGTGACAGTTTCAGCTACAGAACACGGGCACCCAGGTGGTTTCATTGCCACCAGAAGCTCAGTGTGTACTCAAAGCCATCCGTTCAGTAATTGCCTGCTGGCTTGCTCGTTGTTTTCATTCCCTTGCTTTTCTGTATTCAAAAATGTAAGTCTCTAAGATTTGTGTCTACATTATTGAATGATTAGTGTCAGAAAGCCTTATTACAAATGTTCAAGCATAGACTAAAGTTTAATATTGAGAATATCAGTTTCATAGTAATTCTGAAAGACTAAAAGAGAAAGAACTGCCTCCCACTCTTCTTACTTATTTACTCGCCCTCGCAGCACTTCACTCAGTGTTGTAACGCACGGAGAAAGCAGAGGAGCCGGGGTTGGCTGGGGTGAGGCTTTGCGTGCTGCAAGGTGTCTAGACGGCCAGGGATAACAGACCAGACAGAGACTGCAGGGGATTCTAGGCCAGAGGGAGGCCCGGTTGAGTGCATGGCATTGATGTAGGCTTTATCTAAAGTCATGTCTTGTCTTCAGCTTTTGGACAATAACAACATTGACAGTTGACATGGGGAGAAGCCACTTCCTGGCCCATCACTCACTCCGGCCTCATTGTCATCCCTTTCTGTTTGTACCTTGTCATACTGCCACTTGACTCCACGTTGGGGCTTATAAAAGTAAGAGGTAGTCAGCCATTAAACCTAAAATATATGCTACCACAAAATCCAGCATCTTTTTTCATGCAACCCAAGATGTGACAGTTGTCTGAGACATGCACTATTTCCAACTTCCTGTCTAGGTCTGCCATGCTAAACTGCCTGGCTTTTTTATTATAGAGTCACAAATTCATGGGCATACCAGGTAAGAGTTCTCCTTCTTTCTTCCCGACTGATTGGTGACATACGAGGAGGAATGTGATGACTAATGTCTCCAATGTGTTAAACTGTAGTTCATCTTTCTATAGTGCTCATTATGCCTAAGCCCTGTACAGCCATTTGGAGGGCGTCAGAGGCATTGCCACATTTGGCCATATGCTTTCTATGGCTCCTATCTGTCAGAATGTCAGACATGGTGGGGGTGCGCTTTTCTGCACCAACAGAGGAGCGGAGCGTGGCACTACAGGAGGGCCTCATTACTGACACACCCCACCAAAAAGACTTAGGACCAATGCAAGCAGGCATACTGAGCACTGTGTTCAAAACCACAGGGTGAGCCATTTAAAAGGCACTCAACCCAACTAAGTGCCCCTCCTTCTTGTATAGCTCTATTATCACTGCAGACATTGTGAACCAGTATATTTTCCAAATAAACACTTTAGTAAATGATTGATTATTGAGACAAACAAATGAGTGGTCCCATCTGGATTCCCATTAGAAAAGTCATTTTGAAGTCTGTCATCTCTTTTGGGGCAGATAACCAAAGATTGATTTGAGATAAGTTATTCTCTTTTTATCCATAGCTCTGATGCACTGGCTTCTGTTTGTGGATTGCATGTGGCTTTTCATCTTAGCTTTGAAAACACTGTTGTCAAAGAGGAATCTGATGTAGATGGCCTTCTCTCTTTTTTGCACTTGAATCAGTTCATAGATTGTCTTGTTCATGGCAAGGGTCACAAAACAAAACCGCCTCAGTGAAGACTGGCCCGTCTAATTCAAATCTCTTTTATGGCTAAACTCTGTGGTATTGATGTTTTCTGTTTTTAAGTTCATAGAATACTGAATAGATGGCACAGTGGTAAGCACTCCACACCTCACCTGTGGTGGTGGCTGCCAACAATGAATTTCTCCACAAAAAGGCTTGTGTAAGCTATTATTATTATTTGTAAAGCTGCATCAGTGTGTGTACAAAAGTTGTTCATTGTCATATGGTAATTTCCTATATCTCCCTTTCCCTGTTTCCTTTTTATTACTCACTTGAAAATGTGATGAAAACATACATATGTTAATGTAAATTTATAATTATTGTTCAAAGTACAATGTGTCATAGACTTTGCCCTTACATAGGCTTAGCTTGGACTGTGTTGGGATTGGGAGGGTGGGGCTTTACTCCATTGCCATACAACACTATCATATGTTCTCTAATTAAAGCACCTCATCCCATGTAGCGTGGAAGCTAGCGGTTCGGCAGATGTAGCGCCATGTTAAACTTTATGTTGCTTGAAAATAGCTTCCGCTCCAAGAGCGTTTGAGACAGCAATAGTTTGACTGTAAAATGATGTGTTTTATGGCACCGTTATCAGGGCGATATTCCTTAAAGATGCAGCGCAGCACACTGGCATTCTCCGTCTGCAAGAGGGAGCAAATTGATATGAACAGATCAACAGAGCTGTGCCCTTCTGGATGTCCTTGGCACCATACTTGGCCCTGAAATTGATTTCTCTCCGTATCTTCTATGCCAAAAAGTCTCATTCAGAGATTTTATACTCCCGCTGCTGACACATTTTGTTCAGGTTTGGAGAGGATGTACTGCTGGAATGTCATTTATCCCCTTCATCCATTTCTCTCACACTAAAGTAACCTAATAATGTTTCAGCAAAGTATTTGTCATTTTGTTTGTTTATGTACTTGTAAATGCTTGTTTAAAACCTTTCTCATTGCATACATTGCCAGAAGCAGAGAAATTGCTTTTGATTTAATAGCTTTTATGCCTGGCTTGGACTGTTCCACAAAGTCTGGGCTGTCCTTCCCTTGCCTCTGCTGCCTCTGTAGCTTTGCTCCATAAGTGGACTACATCGTAAACAAAAGGTTTACGTCACTGCTTGGCTAGTGGATATAGCACTGGATCTATGTGTTGGTATGTATGTACCTTAGTTTGTGTGGCTCCAGTCACTGCTTTATTCTCAATTTGTTCCTCTCAGGGCACCTCCTTTTGCACACACCCTTGTCTGTGTATTAATGGCCTTCCGATTTATTTGATCAGCCTGTGAAAGCTTGAATGTCTGTCGTAAAGGACAGGGAATGCGCCGCCATACAGATAGGAGGTATGCATAGTAATTCCTTATTATGGCCAGCCGTACGCCATGTTATTTTCTTCAACACTATGGACATTTTAGTGCATTTGGACATTTTTTTCTTTTTCATCTGGCCACCATTTTGTCTGTATTTTTGCATATGCCACAATGTTTTGTAACAAAGTCTCTCTCTTAACAAAAAATACAGACAAAATGGTGGCCAGATGAAAAAGAAAAAATTGTCCAAATGCACTAAAATGTCCATAGAGATAAAGACAATCACATGGCTTACGGCTGGCCATAATAAGGCATAATGCATAACCTGTCTTGTTTGATGGAAAATAACTCATTTTGTTGTGTTTTCATAAATTACAACAGTAATATAAATTATTCAAACTGGCAATTAAAGGGTTAGAATCCTGATAGGTAGTTTTGAGCGGAGGTGAAGTGGATTAAAAGATTTAAGTAATGTTTTTATTGCAGTTTTTGGGGAAAGCAAATTTTTGTCCTGAATGACTCAAGAGGTTAGTAAATTGAAGTAATGCCTAAGGGTTAAATGTTTTTACTTGCTGTTAATCTCCAATCTCCAAATCTCATCGCAGACCTTCTAACTGGTAATGTGTGAAGAAAACCTGAGCTATGAAACCATTCTTGGTGTGAGACAACAGTGCCACTCATCCATCTTGGACTAACTAACTGTTAGACTAGCGTGCATATGTATTAGCATAATCAACAAGACAAACTTTATCCAAAACATTCAGCCAAATGTCACTGAAGTGTCATTTAAGATGGCAGACTCTTGTTGAATTTTAATATCGTCAACAGTGACTTTGCTGTGTCTGTGAATATATGAGGCTGAAACGCCGGTAGATGTGTAAATCTGGGCACTTGGTGAGTCCATACAGCGGGAGGTGTAAATGGAGGTTGCATCCCACAGAGACAGACTGCTTCTGTTCAAACCCTCCCTCAGGGCTGTGCCAGCATCATCTGAGCTTCTAGTAACGGCACAATACAACATGGTTGCTGTGAGAAGTTGAAATTCCTGGTAAAGTCTGGCTAAAGTCTTAAAGTCCTAAGCCTAGAGGATTTTTTAAACTTAAGATATATAGTATATGTCAGAACTCACACATTAAGTGTCTGTTATGTTTTAATTACATTTTACCCATGAGTGATTTAGAGAAGATTTGCGGCATTGTTTTGAGAGTACTTCTTTATACAGTATTATTTATTTTTATAAATGTATTTTCACATAATTTAGTGGCATTGTTTTAGCAACACTCACCTCATGGTTTGCAAGGTCAATGCTAATCACTGCTTACATAATAAATTTACATCGTACAGGCCTTCATTGACACCAGTGGAAAATGCTATCTCACGCTTTGCTTGAGAATAACCCATCAATGCAGAAATGTCATTCTCTGTAGTGATTAGGAAAGCCATGACACATGGCTAATGTTGTTATCATGCTGTTCAAAGCACTGGGTGACCATTTGTGCTATGTTCATCAGGGCATTGACATCCTGGAAGGCACTGTTCCCATCAAGAAATAGATGCTTAACAGTATAAAGGCAGTTGCTCAAATGTAATAAATTATAAGCTCTGTTTCTGCCTGGTGCATTAAAGGATTGTACAACTTAACATGTTACAAGATTATTACCTCAAGCCAGCACAGATTCTCTCTTGGATTGGTGCTGGATTGTGGATCAATCAGGCAATAACAGGAGTCTAGCTTGGCAGTAGTTAGTGTTATGTGGCTCATTTATTTCAGAAAAGAGCTTGTATTCCCCTTCCTGGCCTTTCGGTGTTTAAGCTCAAACAAATGGTGAATGATTCACAAAGGAAGGAGTTCTTTGAAGAACAAAGTGAACCTGCCACAAACAACAACTTGCCACAGAAGCAGAAAGCCATCGGTATAACATTGGATGCTTTCAAAGCAGGGGAGGGGATAACATCCCTAACAACAAAATGATATAAATTACCACTGTTATGGTCTATACAGTTCAATTTAATGTGCCTGTAATGATAAATTATTTTGGTTATGAATCTAAAGTGGACCTTAGTGCAGTTGGAGCAGCAGGACTGTTAGAACAATTGCAGCTGTCTCCCAGGGCTGTGGCCATTAGTCAATAAATTAGAAAGTAATTAGTTTCTGCTTCTGTGGCTCTATTTGAAGCGCTTCACACAGGTGTAATGAAAATTTATTGGAGCTGTTGATCCGGGGGAGAAAAGAAAAGTCGAGGATTTGTAGCGTGTGAGTGTAATGCAGGATTTCCATCTGCCTGAGTCCTTTGTTTTTGCAGTGACAGGTAAAGTGCGCTGTGATAACTAGGACATTGAACTGCAGTTGTGCTTTGGTGAATGTGTTTAGTCATCTTTAGTAATTCAGATTTTAAATAGTAACTCATTTGGTAAGATAAAACTATAATTAATTCAACCACAATCAACATTCAGGGATGGGGTGTAAAACCCTTTAACCAGGGGTCTCAAACTCAAATTACTTGGGGGCCGCAGGAGGCAGAGTCTGGGTGAGGCTGGGCCGGATCAGGTATTCCACAAAAAAAGCTTGTTATATCCTCTCTAACGCCATTACTAACAATTTTTTAACTTCAATGGGTTCTTCTGGACCTGAGCAATCCTGAACTTAAATGGAATATTGAAGAACATGAATGAGCTGGCTGAGTGGCCCCATTGGATGTCCACTCCCCTCGGTGATATTGTCAACAGAACATCGGCGTTAATTTGCAGATTCGTCCTGATAACAAATCCGCATGGATAGTGGCGATCAAATTGTCATCAACTTTCAAACAAATCAGCCCATTTCAAATGATCCAATGCCGGTAACATTGACTTTGTCCAGCTCAAGGTCAAACATTCTCATTTCAAACACAGTTAGAAGCAGTAATTTTATGACGGCTAACGTGATATTACACGCGCTCCTCCATAGTTGTGAAATGTTGCTCTGCCTGCATCAAGCCCAGCCGATGGCCCGCTTCCAGGAGCCATATACTCCACTGTGATGGTAGGTTGGTTCAGTTCCAGCTTGCACAAAAAGGAACCTTCCACATACAACGTGGTAACGTGCCATTCATATAAAACTTTCTTATTGTCCTGCGGGCCACAAAATATCGTCTTGCGGGCCCCCGGGCCGCGAGTTTGAGACCCCTGCCTTTAACTATTTCAACACCAAATTTGTCACAAGGCAACCAAGCTGTACTTGACCCTCTTTCTGATTTCCTGTCTGTCTACTGTATGTCTCAAAAATAAAAAGAAGATAAAGGAAGAACATTACTCTTGAATTAAGTTTTCATTTTCAACCTAATACTTTGCATCTTTTATATAATAGTTTCATCTACACAATACTCTTCAAGCTTTCTCTCATTATACCATAACATTAGTAGTTTCTACTGCATAAAAAATAACACAGAAGACTAAATGGGATCTGCTATAAAAGGAGATACATTTTCCCTATCCACATGATGCAACTCTAGTTTGCCAGCACATTATAGGTGACAATCAACCATAGTCCAGTACTAGAGAACAAGGTTTTGAGTTCACTTTGACTTACAACGCAAAGTGGTGTGACCTTATACACCGTTTGTGTACAGTTGGATGAAACACACAGAAAAAATATATATTTTCAGAGATACCTCTCTCCACGTGGTTGTGAATATTCAGATATAAAGTATGAATGTTTTGTACACTATAATTTAACAATGTCTGCTCTGCTTACACAAACCTCTAAGGAAGACCAGTTCCCTGGACTGCCCATTCTTTCTGACTCTGCATTTTGGCATAATGCTTTGTTCTTTTTCCAACACATTTTTTATTCAATGTCATTTGACACATGGGCTGTGTCTTTTCACTCTGACATAAAACAAGGAAAAACGTCAGACTATAGCCACCGGGTTTACCTAATTGAACAGCTTCACATTTCTCTTTAATGCTATTGTGTGTGGATCAAGGCAGTCACACTGAGCTTTTTGTTGGCAGACAACATCAAGGCTATTTGTTTTGTCTGGCGGAATGTAAGGTCAACAGGAGAGGAAGAACAGAAATTGGAAAATGCTCACACAACCATGATGTCAATGATCGGCTTGAAAGAGTAACAGAGAAAGGCGGCATATGGGTAAAAGAGAAATTAGAGGTGAAAGAGAGACGTAGCAGAGAAAACCAGCAAAGAAACAGTTACTAGTTAAAGGCAAAAAGACGACGGAAAATAGAAAGAGAGACAGGATAGACAGATAGATGAGGACAATGAGGCAGAGCGGCCCCAGCCCGAGCTGCAGCCAATTAGAATAAAATTAGTTGGACCTTGGCAAAGGCTAGGGCACACAGTAGGGCATGAAGAGAAGGGAGGGGTGGTGGGGGATGGGCAATGGGGGAAGAATATCCCGGTGATTAAAAACAAATGATTAGTGGTGTGCATGGCAGAGGGCTAGAGAGCTGGGGTCACCTGAGACTGGAGGGAGAGAGAAGGTCTAATCGTAATGAGACCAACCTTCCCACTCCTCGTCCTCCTCCCCCTCTAACCCTCTCACCTGCTCACCACCCCTTACTATTAGCTTCTCATGTTCACACTTCCTCATCCAATTGTTTTCCTCCATTTCTAGTGCTCTCTATTTACACATCCTTTTTAGCTTGTCTGTTTTCTTGTGGTAAACCCTATTACAATCTATTACTGTTGCCCCTGGCCAAAGCATTTACTAATGCTGTTGTGAGAAGGTTGTTTTATTTTTGTCATGAGAAACATGTCTCAGTTGCTCGTCTTTCTAATCTTGGGTGTAGATGAAACAGAATAAAGTGCTGAGATCTATCACAACCACATGCCCCTGCTGCTTTTGGTTTAACAATAATTTTCAAGTTGATCTGAGTGTTCAGTTCTGAGCTGACTTTTGTGGTAATGTATAAAGGTATAAAGCACTGTTGCACCTTACTTACCAGTTTGCAACTTGACACAATGCATAGCACTGGCCTTTCAGCATTTTCTTTTTTTTAATTGAGCAGCATACAGCAATGCTTCTGTTTGCCCCCAAATAATTTAGTGGCTCATATAGTGCACATTCCACAATGCCCTAGTTTGTTTTCTTCATGTTGTCCCCTATCTCTTTCTCCCATCTGCATTGTTTACTGATTTACCTTAATGTATATGTTCTGAAATTGTGTTTGAAGTTATTCATAAGTTCAATGTTTCAATATTGGCCATATCATTCAGCATAGTTAAAGCACCCCTTTTAATCTTCATCCATGTAACCCACCTAACTGTTGCCAGTGTAGTCTTTAGAAGTGTGTTCTGGCTCATTTGGGTTCTCTAAACCCTCACTGTAAAACAGATAACACAAAGGCACCCTTTGTAATATATGTATATCTAATTTAAGAGAAAAAAAAGGCCATGCATTGGTGAGATTGTAAGTGTGGATCTATCAATAATGAGGACTGTGCCTTGACATGTTTAATGGCCAGATGAATGCTAATGACAGCAGCATTACTGGCTTTCATCAAAATCAAAAGAACACATGCACGGTGGTGGACCATGTTCGACGAAAGCCATTGTCACTGTCTTTTACCTGATGTTAAATGAACAGCCACTAAGTCTATCTTTGTGCGTTGTTTTAATTTGTGAGTCTTTTTCTTGTTTTTTTTTGTGAGTCTAATCACTTCTCAATATGTTTGTTGCACTTGCAGCATATAATTGAAACTGAAATTAGGAATCCTTTACAACGCAGTTCTGTCTCGAGTATTTTCTTTGGTTTTAAAATCATGTCTGTATTTCCGACGTTCCCTTCTCAACTTTTTCTAATTGAGACGAGCCTTGCAAGAAAGGCCCCTCACACACCCAGAGGAGCAGTGGAGCAGTTAATCAGCTTCTTCTTGTGATGTCCGCCATGAATAGGTAGAGATATCATTGTGTCTTTTTTTTTCTACGGAGGCAGGCGGGGTAACACCAATACGCTGCAAATCAACAGCCAGTCATGCAGAACATACAGGGAGCCCTGATAGCCTGAGAGGAGAGATATCCAGCTCTAAGATGCTACTTCAAGGCACAACTTACCTTAATTACAAACCTTTGCAAGTTGCCTGAATTAAATTGCTTTACACATTATTTTCTAGCAAGTCAGTAGCTTTTTGAGCAAAACACTCAAAGATGTGTGGTTTGTTTAACTTAATGCTTATTTTTAGCTAAACCTTTGCTTTTCTTCTTACATCCATTTGTATTTACTCCCTCTGTCCATCTTTCAGTCGTGTCTTTGGTCACATTTTCTCATATTTACACTCTGCAAAGGAGAATAAGCCTTCCTCTGTAGAGTAGTATGGTGCAGTTGGCCTGTCCACCCCGAAGGACTGCAGAGCATCTGAAGAAGTGTCAGAAGTTTGAGGGAGTCTTTTCTGCTCAGCCCCCACTCAGATGTGTGCTTGAAGCCTATGGAGAGAAAGCAAACATAGCCCCAGGTCCAGTCCACAGGTCAGCAGCTATGGGAGACAAAGAGGTCTCAGAGACGGACCTGAATAGAAAGATCTATCCTCTGGGTGGATTGGTAGGCCGGACAGTGTAATTCTGTATGTGTTCTACTCCACAAAAGCAAAGAAAATACAGGCAGCTGCATGCACAGAGGGAGAAAGGAAAGTAGTAACATAGGCAGTGTGCTATAAGTGACCATTGTTTGAGTTGCCAAATTGCTTTGTTGTCGGCCTGCGATTATCTGTGCTACAAGACACCATGATGAGTTTGGGAAAAGTCGAAAAGGAGTAAAACGAGAGCAAATAAAGCACTTCCCTGTTGGCTACCTGTGATGACTTAGCTAAGCCAGGAGACTTATAGCACAGCCTGACACAAAAGGCCTGGGGGCTCGGATCACTTTGAAACAAGAAAAGGAGAAACAGAGTAAAAGTGCCAGTGTTTGCTACATAGACCACAGCGTAATTCACTGTATTACAGTGGCCCAGGATGGCCTCTGCTCTGAGGTGAGTGGAGGCAGTTTCAGCTGGCCGTAGGAAAGAGGGACAGGAGGCCTGGTCAAGCAGACGACAGTGAGGGTCACGGGGTCCCTTTGGGAGGAGGTATCCCAAAGGGGTTGGGCAGATGGGGTCTAGAATAAGTACGCTCTCAGACAGGGTGATGCCTGTCACCCTCATTTTGCTACCGCCATCTAGCAGGTGGCCTCTCCTGCCTCTACGCCTCAAAGGTCACCTTCATATGGCACTCCCCCCTGGGTCCCATCCCATCATATATACACTGTACCACCACACATTTGTGCTTACCCACAAACACAGACACACACGCATAGTTCACCAACAGTGTGACTCTCAGTCAACCCCGGCACCTGGGGACTGTGAGTGTAAACAGTTGCTCCAAGGTTGAACCCAGGTGTTTCATTTCCATTAAGGTCCTCATCACACTGGCTGCCTCCTCCCTCTGACTTTGGTCATAACGCAGACAGAATAGTCATTAGATTTCAGATTACCTTCTCTTTGCCTTTGGAGATGTTGAGATGCACAGGGTCTATTTTAGATGACTGCATATGAAATAATTATCTCCCAGCTCTCTGCCCCGACATCTTCAAAAGAGGATGTTCCATTGATGATTTTTGCCCTACATTATAGCTTTGCTCTTGCCACAACTCCTAAAACCCAATATAGAGTGATTAAACTAACAAAGTGACATCAATAAAGACAGAAGTGCTCTGTAATTACAGTCTGTACTAGGACATCATAAGCAGGCAGTGTCATCACCCTAACGAAGGAAATAAATCGATGGCAGACAGACAAAGCCCTTCTTTACGATCCCCTTCTCCTTTGACACACAGAGCCAACAATAAACAAGGTAAGGCGAAAGTTTAATGGCAATCTTAAAGTTGCAGTGGGCACTAGCATGTCTTTACTGCTGCTGCCCAGCAGTACAATGAGTGCCTTGGCACTTTCATCACTCCCACCTCTTTCCTGTCCTTTCTATATGGTTTCCTCTGGAGGCACATGAGTGGCAGGCCTCCCAACTTAATAACCGTATGTTCCACTACTGACCTTCTTACACAAAAACAGTCAGATAGAAAGTTTGACATGCACGCACAGAATTAATATATTCTGGGATTCCAGATTGGCATGTAGCCTCTTTCTGCAGAGTGCCATGTGGATGGCAAGGCTAAATGTCAGGGAAAGATATTTAATTCCACGTGCACGTACACATATATTGTGGAGGCTCTCAAACCACCCCACGCTGATAATGTGTGGAGTATGAGGCTAAATGTCAAGGGATGATGTAAATGCACATGATAGCTTCCAGAAGTAGTTAATCACAGTGCTGGCCAGATCAGTGTCTCATTGTCCTTTTAAGAAGTTTGTACTGTACGACAGCAGTAAATATATTTAAGAGCTGTCAGGGTCACCTGTTTATGTATAAACATAGCTCAAAGATATTCAATACTGAATTTTTACTGTAAAATGTTATGACATACTATAAGAAAAGGTTAAAGCAAAGGACTAGGTTTTCAAAGTTTTCAAGGACGTTTCGTCTCTTCTCCAAGATCCAATTCAGAATTGACAAAGTGTCTTGGGATAAGAGACGGAACGTCTTCAGCTTAAAAACCTAGTCCAGATGTCTTTGCTTTAACCTTTTCTTCAAGATGTCCTGGATGACTGAGAACCGTCACAGACATGAGATACTATAATCGTCAGCATTACTTTAAATAACAGTTATGCCACATAAGTTATTGTTTTGAACCTGTTATCACTTGCCCCATTGCCCGCAGTCAATCCAGTCCCATTGTAAAACATCTAAGGGGTATTATGTCTTGTCTTGATCTTGTCTCAATAGGTCTGTCAATGCCAAACCAAACTATAGTTGTTCAAACTGTTGAGGTTTTTGCACAACCTTTATTTTTACCATCTTTACCACCTGCTACTGCCATCTGGTCTTTTACAAATAAAGTGATATGTTATCAAAACAATATCTAACCCCTTAATATTAAGCTGAATATAATGTTGGGTTGACAGATGAGTTGTATAAGTGAGTGCAGTGCTAACTATACATTCACAGTGATGAATTAAACATACATTTTATTTGAGAGCTTGTCTTGCTTTGCCAGGCCCTTTATCCGGCACAGAGCCAGCAGAAATCTCTTTGCCATGCTGGGGTTGTTGCCTTGACTCGACCCCACACACACACACACTTCACCCACAATGAGCAGACTCAGTGGTGTGTCAAATATGGAGGAAATAGTCAATCAGCTAGGCTGGTGTGACAGGCCTGTGTGCTGCTGTACTTTGGAAAGCAGCTGCAAGAAGTGTGTAAAAGTCATGCTCTGAGCCAGACTGAGGATAAACATTTTATGGCTGTGGAATAGGAGGGATCCACTCTTCCCTTTCTCCAAGGCATGGTTAGATGCTCACTGCATCTGTGTTTAGTCCACTCCAAGCTGTGTTCAATTTTAAGGCTATACTTTCTGTCGACTTTGACTTTGTGTTCACAATATGTCACGTAATATTTTCTGTAGCAATAGTGGACTGTGGGAGTTGCACAGATTCCTTTTAAATGATAAGTTGTTAGCCAGACCCTTAACAATTTGTTCCACTAATGCTTTAAGAATTAATACATTAATACGTGTCTGCATAGCTGTAGCTTGTGTCTGTCATACTTCTTGATTCTTTATCCAAATAACATTAATCACCTTTGTCTCTATAAGTTTCAAAATGCTGCAGCTTTCCTTTCCCATTGCCAATTCGCTTGTGCTTTACAAGGGCCAAGAGTCTGTTAATACATTTACGTTTTCATGGAAAAGACTCAGACAAATGAGAAAGAAGAACGGAGAGGGAGCGTGTTTGTGTTGTGGATCATTTCTGGAGGAGAGAGCGCTGATGTGATTTAGTGCGTGGGAGCTCCATGGGCCACTGAACCTGGAAAATGAGAAGGCAGAGGTGGCCATGATTAGAGGTGTGCCTTGCTGACTACTTTATGAGCATATTCAGATGTGTGTGTATGCACATGTAGATGCCTGTGGAAGTCTGTAGCTGGACAGGGTTAGATAAACAAAGAGAGACCCACACAGTCTATCATCTTCATTGTCTGGGTAAAGCCTATCACTGTTGGTGTGTATAACCAGGAGAGGAAGAGTTTACTTATCCTCTGCTTTGTGAAGTCATGCTGTGTGCGTTTGGGATTGTATGCTGGTGTGCAAGGTCTTGATGCGTCAGAGACTGAACGAAGTAATCTCAGACATGTGCCAAGGGCCAAAAGCAAGGGTCATCATATACAAACATACTGTGAGAAATAGAGTGTGAGAGAGCGTCTGGCATGTGGGACTGCTTGACTAACACTCTCACCTGTAACATCAAACAGTATCATACAGCCTCCCTCTCTTATCTTTAGGATAATATACACATATTCTTCTTCTTAGTTTATTGAAGAATAAGAAAATACTATGAGGCTTTTATTGTCTTACATTCTTCCTCTAAAGCAATCCAAAACTATCGGTAATAACTTATCCTAGAATCAACTCTGCTGAGATTATCAAGAACAAGCTTATAAATCACTATATTAGAGACTAATATACAGAACTTGGAAATGTCAATACTCATTTGAAAGAAACCCAGACATAGTAAGTTGCTAATGTTGAAATTGTTGCACTGTTTTGCGAAGCATGCTCGCAGTTCTTCTGAGATTGGAGGTGATGCAGTAGGCATTTCTAAGCCTGTGGCTCGTATCCTCCACATTCTGGCATGAGTTTTATTTATTTTGGTGAGTCACAGTGTGTCACTGTTTGTGTGAAATCCCCATACCACACAGAGATCAGAAATGAAAGCCGGTATCCAATCCAAGTCTTTCTGCGGAGGTGTCTGGAGCTCCAATATGTTTAGTTTTACCTCAAGACTATCAGTGCTGCAATGCAACCAATGCTTGAAATTGAATTTGATCTGCATGGCCAATATCTCTTGACCATGACTGATGTCCATCTATCTCCCTTGTGCTTTCTATTTGAGCGCGAGCCTCCATTGAGCCCCTGGGCTCCAATTAATCCCATGATGCCTGGCTGTGGTTGGTATAGTGACCAGACAGGGCACGGAGAGAGCTGTGATTCCCAGGTGAAAGGTGGGATAGACTTTCTGATTCGCTTCAGCACACAGATAGAGTTACAGCTCTATTTCAACCCCTGGCCCTCCCCGCCTTATCCTCTTGACTAAAATTCAGACCAAGAACGGAGAGAAGAGAGACAGTCCGTTTTCTTTTCTGCACTCTTTTTTCATCACTCTCTTTCCTCTCCGTCACCATCATTGTGCTGAGGTATTTCTGTGACAGAAGCCATTCTCAAATGTCTTTTATAGCTTGGTCAGCTGGTCAAGCAGTGCCACAAACTCTGGACTTGTGTCTCACTTTAAAAGTAGTTTTTTGACCTTTATTGCTCTTTATCCTTCTCTATTTCCAGTTGTTCCTGTTTGCGCTTTGTTCTTTTGCCTTTTTTGTGGACAAGGCAGGATTTGTGAATTAATCATAAGTGGTTCAATAGCTGGCCTTAGCTGTGCTCCGTCATTGGGGGATCAATAGGGGAAGGTTGCTGGCACACTGGTGGTGCTGACTGCTCTGGCCAAAAGACAAGGATGGCCATGTCCAGGTGATGCATAAGCCTGCTCTGGCATGAGGCAGGATGGGAGGAGACCCCGTCCTTGTCCCTCCTGCCCCTGTCCCAGTGGCAACTGTTTGACTCCCACACACGATGGTGCTTCTCTGCTTCCTAAAATCTAAACCCTACCTCCTATTCCATGTGTTTTAGATGAACGAGAATGGATTTTGCGCTTTAATGTAATACTTCTATGTGCAGAGAGGATCATGGTTTCAAGGTTTTACAGTTTGTGCTTCCCCTTAATAATCTGGGTTTAAATCATCCCTTTTGATGTTCTTTCTCTGATCTAGATTTTCTTTTTACTCTTCCTGACTTTTATATTTTAGATGTCATTGACATGAGTTCATATTTTAGTTGGATGCAGCAGAAATATAAAATCATTAAGAAAAAAAACAAAAACAACAAATTGAACACTTTCTTAACTTATTTTCTCCTTTTAACACAAAGCAGCTTGTTGTTAATAAATAATGAATAAAAGCCTGACCTTTTGGTGCTGCAGTCTACAATGACGTACTTAATTGCATTAGTATCTTCTTTTCATGAGATAGCGCATAATCTGCTAAAACAGCAACTCTACCACACAACATAATATAGGGCTGGATACATTCCCCCGCTGCCTATGCATTATTGAGATTACAAAAGCATCCTCTTTACAAAGTGTCATAATAAGCCTGTTGTAGAGGACTTAAGTCAGATGCAGGAGTTGTCAGCAGGGGGGCCGGCTGGAGAGAAGCTCCATTCTAGTGTCATTTTATTTATAAGGTACAGAGACACACAGCAGAAGATTTGTGAAGATTAGCAAAGAGAATTTGGGTCTGAATCATTGTGTCTGTAGATGCTGTTTCCAAGTAAGCATACGCACACCGACTAAAGGCTGAAAATAGCATTTACCACAAATATGGTGTGGAACCCCTTTGAGCAGGCAGTTGAAAGTCATCAACATTTCTTCTCGGTTAAACATATTATGTGTGCTCAAACACGCATCCGGTGACAGTGTGCATTTCAAGAGTGAATAAGAAATGTCTTCACAGCTAAAACCTTACAAGCACTCAGATTCAAATTCTGTGTCACCTAAGCTGTACATCAAAGCTGAACATTAACTTCAACTGCGATGTGCGGATGTGTCGACACAGAGAATGAGCAGTGGAACCAGTGTAAGACATGGCTATTTGTGAATAACATCCCAACATCAGGATGTGGCAAAAGCTAAGAGCTTTAAGTCTAAGTAGTGATGGCAGCCTATAAATGAAATGTGCATGAAACCGACTTAGTGCTATCAGGCCAGCATCAGTGCCAGTCACCAGTCTCCGTCTCATTCTGCCAGGCTGCTGTGGACCAGATAAGAGCAGCAGACATACACCACCCTCCTCCCATGTAGTCGCTGTCTCCCTAATGTTACCCCCCTCCCTTAGCCGTCCTCCCACACCAATTCAACCTTATCCTCTTTACAAGGTCTTACAGGGACAGGCACACTGTTTTCTTGGCACAAAGATAATTTATATTCTTTGTAAATTGTGTGTGATTTTTTCATTGAGATAAGTGTGGGGTGAACATCTGTTTTGTGCTGGAAGGCACTGGGCCTGGGCCTGAGTTCTGTGGCAATCACTGGCAGCAAAGATAGAGAGAAGGAAGGGGGGCCTGCGATCTGTCTTCCAATCCTGAATTACAACTCCAGGGGAGCATCTACCCGCTCATCATTACTGTTGTATTTAGTGGAACACATTGAGTAAACAAACATTGTGCTCCATATGTACTGCCTCACAGAGCAGTATGTTAAACCATGTTAGCTCCATCTCAATTACCTTTGGATTTTTCCTGTTTTTTTTAACAAATTTGATTTTTTGCTTTAGACTAAAATATACTCTTGTCTGTTTTAATTTCCATGCTACCTATTATTGTTAAAACTATGACTTCTTGAGTCATTAGAGTAGGCATTAGAGTGAGCAGGCCACATCATGAGAGGAACACAGCGGAATGAGTCTGTCGACATAACATTATCTGAGGGTGTTTGAGGGTGGTCCGGGGCAACACAAACGATGAATCTCAATCCGAAGGGCCTTGACAGATTTACATTTAAAGTAGTTTTAGCAAACGCCCCACTTCCTAATGCATTCTGGTGAAGGGCTGACAGAGGAGGCTTATCTGTGAGTCATCAATTGCACGTGATGTGTCCTGATAGGAGCTCCGGCAATGGCAGGCAGCACCGTTAGGCTTACACATCCAGTGCCATTTCATGGAGTATAAATCCAAAACAAATGGAAACACCTTTGGGCAGTGTGGCAAAACCTCAGATATGTGCAGGTCTTGTTGGAACACATGCGACCTGTGTTTTACCTGTGATTGACAGAAGCCGTAATGACCAGCATCAGCGTGTTATTGATGTCTTGTCACTCTCCCAACTATTAATTATATCCCAGGATAGAGCGGCGAGCTTGCACAAAAACTTGGGTGTGTTCTGCCTGATGCATGTGAGTGCTCGGAGCCATATTTGTGCCTCATATTTATAGTTAATCGAGTTTGTGAGGTGTGTGTATGGTGTGCGTTAGTGGTCTTGTTGACACAGTGGGGTAAAGGCGGTGATGGCTGAAGGCTCTGATGGGTAATTGAGAACAGCAGGTGTCGCCTCTCTCCCGAGTCACTCGAGGCCCTAACCAGCTCAACCTCCGATATTCAAAACCTCCCGGGCCTACCACTCCTCTCCTCTGCTCCTTCCTGCATTGCCAGCTTTGCCGGTCAGAGCAAAAAAAAAAAAAAACAGCATGTATGGCATTAATCAAACCTAGTGCATCATGTGGAATAGACCAGAGTGACTAGTGGAGGATAGAGGCTACACACGTTCACCTAGACTGAAATATTTCTTTTGACAATAATAAACACAGCTTCACACAAATTCTCAATAATTATACTAATTAAAGTGTTTGGATGCTTGTCCTATTCTTGATCTTTCATTCCTGTGAAGACTAGTAGTGTTTCATGTTTTGTGTAATTGGTTGAGGTCTATGAATAGTTTCCAAGAACAGTTTGCTCTTACGTGATAAGCCACGTGTAAACAGTGTTTATTTATGTAAGCGGTAAACTTTGAAAGTGTTATCTTTGTACTTTCTCTGAACATTTGAGGATTTAGGATGATTCACCGAGCTGTGGATTTTCCACACTGATCCCTTTTGGAGCAGGAGAATCTCCCACATTTGCAGAAGCGTCGGCCTGTTTTAGCTTCTTCTCTTCTTGTTTCCACTGTGCACCGTTTGTTTTTTATGCTGAACACGTCACCACCCTCATAACCCTTCTTGCCCCTCCCTCCCCAGACTTTTTCAAATGAACAAATCTGATTGAGCGAATGCCATTACCTGGGTAAATGAATGATTCCTAAAGGACTGGACAAGGCCTAACACCACCCTGAGGGTAAATCTTATTATCACTGCAAACTTCAAAGAGGAGAGAGAGGAGCCTGTGGAGCCTGTGTGCACTTTGTCAGAGGCCTCGATTTCCATATTAATCTGCTGCATTTAGGCATCTGAGACAGAGGGGCTTCTGTCATGCTCGTGTATAAATATATATCATTCTGATAAGATTAATTGCAAGGACTAAGTATACAGTGGTAGGTGGGAGGGAGACAGCGAGAATGTGAGGAGACACATTAGGTTGCCACGGCATGAATTTTAGCTTGGCCTCTGACTCAGACCTACTCCAGCGTGGGTGCCTAGGCTTTCTCTGCTGGGTCTAAAGTGCCTTGAATTGAAAATAGCATCTATCTAACAGTCCCTCAAAAATAGCTGAGCGAATAAGTTTTGGTGGCGAGCCGATAAATACGGTGTGGAGCCTCTGACACCAAAGCCTCACCCCAATTTCCAGTGCTCTGGAGGAGATCAGATAGCCCTGTGTCATTTGATTTTCTGCCTTATCTCATCTGTGCCCATCTTTTTGTCTCACGCAGGGCTACATTTAAAAAAACACGCACGCCTCATATCTTTTGAAGGACAAACCTGGAATGATGTTGAAACAAATAAGAGGATCATATTGTTACAGAAAAGGCATTCTGATTTTTTTTTTTGGATTGATTTCTGGTGCTACTCGAAGCAACTGCTGTCCTTCAAGTGACATCTAGAAAAAAAGTTTGCTGGTTCTGATTAGGAGCTTCCTTAAAATTTGCAAAATTACCATATTAGAAAAATAATCTTAAGTTTACTTCTGGGTACTTAATAAACAGGTAATCATTGCAACAATTCAAAGGTTTGCCACACATTTTCTTATTTTTTATAGTAGTTCCACTTCTCAAAATGACCAATAAGAATGTTTTCTGCAATACAAGCTGGGAAAAACAATCTAGACTAGAGGATACTAAGGCAGGAGAGTGTCAGCATAGGAGTTTAAAGCCGTGGGATGCTGAGACTCAGAAGAGAAGAGTGAGAGGAAAAGTAGGAGCAGCCAGGGAGGAGACAACAACATTCCCCTGCGCATGGCCTGAGTTGACTGACGGCCAGAAGAGAAGGGAGCAGGAACGGAAAGACGGAAAGATCAGCGCAGAGTGAGCACCTCGCTATGTGAGTGGCGTCTCTCATTAGAAGGTGCTGTCAGGGGCCACAAAGGGGGGACTTCAGGGACACCCCCTCCCCCACACTCCTCCCCCCGCTCTAGTGGCCCCTGAGATCCAGACGGGAAAATGATTGATGAGTGATACCAAGATAAACAGGCACCCCGGCCCCCAAAGGCAGCCCTCTGCAAAATGATGCATGCAGCGTTATAAATAAACCTTGAAAATAAACAGCATAACAATGCAAAACAACAGTCCTGGGTTTTGTCTCGTTGCGATTGTTATGAAAGACACAAATCTGATCAGATTTTATGCCAGGCTTTGATAGGAATTTTCTAGATTTATAGATTTTCTGGCTGAATGCGTGCATTGTGTTTGGTGCTTGTAATACGTGAAGCTAACAAGGCTCACTAGCAGTCTGCATGGTTAAGCCCCCCTCAACACTTACCCTGCTTTCTCAGCAGCTTGGGCAGGCGGCTTTCCCACTCACACACCGTGAGGCATCAAACACCAGGCAAACCTGCTCTTGTCTGGGAGAGCTCCAAAACGTAGCAGCTGTGTGTTTGTGTGCGTGCAAGGGTTGATGGGAAATGAATGTGCAGTCTGGCATATGTATGGTTTCCGACTGACAAGCCAATTGAACATAAATACAAATCCACACAAACCCACAGAGGAAACTACCCTCAACTGCCCACTAATTGTTAAGAATGGCATCAATGTTTTATGCTCCTCTTTCTGTTAACGCTCAACACCAAATGCCCCTGTTACAAATCGAAATGGAAAGGAAGATTATTATCAAATAGTTACATTATATCGTTATGAGCCTACAGGCTGTGGTCTGGTGGAGGGAGAATGAATTATGAATGGAGTGTGAGGGAGGATCTTCTTGTCGCCCTAGGGACATCCAACACCACAACTCATTTAAGTTGGATGAATGAGAGATAAGGCAGGCACACCCCATCCTCCAACTGCCATCATGCTTGCCTTATAGACTGGCCTTCATGCAATTTACTCCAAGAGAAAAGAAGTGTTATTTTAGCTGCTTGTCACTCACTGCACACACACACTTTGGGAGAAATGTATGCGGAAGGGTGCTTTGTTCATTGTCAAACTGTACCAATGCTGAAAAACACCATAAAGAAGTCTTGTCATCTCAGTCACTGGTGCATTTTCAGCCCTGCTCTGCTCGTGTCGGGCCTCTTTGTACATCTCTAAAATGGGTCCCTGAGCTGTGCTGTAGCTTTGCCTAAAGATTCTTCTCATCTCATCTTATCTTTTCTCTTTTGCTCTCTCCCCATGTCCCGTCTCCGTGGATCCAGGCCACAGAATGGGTCGATGATATTGTACAATAGGAAGAAGGTGAAGTACAGAAAGGATGGCTACTGCTGGAAGAAGCGGAAAGACGGGAAGACCACACGGGAGGATCACATGAAGTTGAAAGTGCAGGGAGTCGAGGTAAGTGGGCCGACAAGGTTTTGTAGGAGAATGAACAGGATGTGAGTCTGGAACCAACCATTCACCCTTGTACAGACAAACTCAGGCCTACTACACACTCTCCCCTGGCTGTAATGGAGACAGCTACATGCTGTAGTCAACCCGTGTCTCCAAGGAGGCTCACCAAGAAACAATGCAGCCCAACAATAGTTTTCTCTGGGAAGCCAGTGGAGTGGAACCGATTGTTTGTACCTTATTAAGGCTCCGGATGTTGCCTTTGCTCCAGAGAGCCTACATTAATCTTGCTGGCTCAAAGCAGCACTGTGTAGCTAACATTCCCTCACCTCACTCCTAGTCACTCCCCATACTAGCCCCTGCCATAAAAGGTCCAGTTATGGCTGGGCTAGGCTCACATAGGCTTAATCTGGGCTCCAGCTGAGGCAGTGGTAAAGTAATACTGGGAACCCTGCTGATTTATTGGCTGCCCCACACAGGACACACTTTCTCATCTTTTGAACATGTGTGCTCTGGCTTGTTTTGCTGGTGTAGCCATGAGCGCTGATGTCAGGAGATAGAGGAAAAAGAGGTGCGTTGTCTGATCTGTGTGTGCACCAGGAGCAGACATGCACACACTTCACGCACCTGTAGACAGAAGTACACACCTCAGGGAGTGGTGTTGTGAGTCTGTGACACACACTGTGACAAAGACAAAGCTAAGGCGTTTTCCCAACAGGGGCCTTGCTCTGTGTTTGTACACCTCCAGATATTTGTCACTCTAAGAAAATGGCCTTTTCTTCCACCCTAACCCGCTCAGTGTCATCTCAGGGCCTGCTGTGGTTTGATAACCTGTTGGGGTTACACACATCTTGCTTTGGACTGATACACTCATACACACTGAGCATGTGACAGTACAAATTTATATACATTCATATATTTGTTTCAATTTACTTTGTATTTCTTTAGCTTTCCTCTTTACTAGTTACCAAACTTTCATTATCTGATCTGATGTTTTTGTAAATAATTATTGCTGCCATTATACACCATTTCCATCAGCGCAGATGTAAAACTGTTCCCAGCTGAACATGTGACTGTCCCATTTTCCACTATCATCACTGGACAGCACTTTTTAAGGTCATTTCTTCACTCGTTGCATTTATGATTATAGTACTACTTCTTCTGATCTTGTAATTGTCATGTTGAACGAGTGGAAACGTATCATAAAAGTATAAAATGACTTAAACATTGGTGGGCAAAACCCTCCTGGGCTGCAGTCCAGAAGGAATAATGTACGTACAGTATAGAGGCCTACATGCTTTGAATTCAGAGCCAATATATGGCTATTTGTGTGGTTTTAGCAGACTCATTTGACATGACATGAAATGAAAAGAGCCATTTAGTGGTTTTGAATTATGCTTAAAGTGACTGCATAAAGGACTGGTGTATGTATATTCCACACTTTTGTTAAATGATTAAGCACATATAAACTGTAGTGTCATATAATACTAACACAGAAGGTTCTCATCCTTTTATTTTCCTTTTTTTTTTGTGAAAGGTTTCTAATACTTTCTAATACTAGTTTCTGGTTTTGTTTGCCTCATGCTCCTGCTCTTACTACACCTTAGCCCAGCTGACTGAGAGGTGTGATCTGATTCTGCCTTGACCACTCTGTCATGTGTGTCCCATTAGTCAAGTGCAGTCATGTTTAAATGACCATCCATCACTGCTTATTATTCGGTGAAATAATAAATAGTTAACATAACTTTGCTGGTTTTACAGGAGAGTCATTACATCACTCACGCTGCTCGGCTGTTGTACTGTACTGCTCTGATTCCCCAGCCATCCAGTGTTTAATAGAGGTGCTGCGGTTATTACATGGGCCAGGTTTAGTGCACAGAGAGGACAAATGTTGTGGGTGGTTCAGGCTAGTGATGCTGTGGCTTTAGTGCGGGAGAGGCTATGAGTCCGGGAGCGAGGAGCCTTCTGGGGCCTGCGAGATGCAGCCTAGCGTGGCAGAAGTAGATGTCAGTTTGTGCTGCTGCTGTCCTGTCTGCTCCGCAGTGCTGGCTCAGCAGCCCGTGTAAACCAATGCTCTGCTCTTTCTCTTACCATGTAGTTCTATTCTACTCTCTTTGTATTTCTCCCTACATCCTCCCTCTCTTTGTCTTTTAAGTCTTTCACAAGCTCTTTTCACTTTCTCGTTCTACTCCCTTGTGTCCTCTTCTTTACTCCGCTCATCCTCTCAACCCCCGTTACCACCACCACTTTCCAAGTCCACAGTCCAGATGGACAGAACCTTGAGTTTGGTGGTAATGCTCCCTGTTCCCTAAAATTGGAGCGCAGGGCATGTTGCGGCATTAGCGCTTAACAGGCCGTGAAATAGCAGCCTGCCTTCCTGACGTCTCCCCATCACTCCAGGTGAGTTGGCCAGACGGCTGGATAAATGAGCAAGCAGCACCCCTAGCAACCCAGCATGCGTTTGGGGCACCTAAGGAGAGATGTCCACCGGTGATTATTTCACCACACCCTTCTCTCAACAAGCTCACATTGTTGCTGCTAGTCACCGCCGTGGGAATCCTTGTCTAATGAGGATGTCCAGTAGCTGTCTATCAGTCAGTGTCCTTGGCTACAGCGACTTTTGATTAGCTTTATTCTCCCTCACAGTGATGTCATATCATTCAGGCTGTGTCTCTCATAGTGTGCATAGCTCTAGCATCCCCTGGCTTCTTGCTGCGAAATAGCAGAAATAGCTGCTTTGACAAACATTACCTTTTCCTTGCTCTGCTCCTTGTCAGGTTTGTACCCCAACACCACCACCTCATTTTAGTTAATTAGCTGTTAATGTGGGGCTCAAACCCCCTTCTCCTTCACACCTCCACCCTCTTGTTCTATCTCCTCATTATTCCGAAGCTTTAATAAACTCCCTCAAACGTGGATCGATTTTCTCTTAAGTGAAGGTGGCAGTGGCTCTGACTTATTTCATTACCATAGGCTAATTATACCGATTGAAATGAGCTTCTCTTCTTAAGGTGTGCTGTGTGCTCTGTGGCCTCACACACCTCAAGCTTTAGCACCAGTACACTTTTCTGTCAACTCCCAAAGTCCCTTTTGTCTTTCCACTTGCCCCACCCCTCCATGCCTTCACCCCACCCTCTCTCCGTTTACCATCTAAATAATCAGCTGGTGCGTCCTTAGGCCCCGTAACTTGTCATCTCATGTTGGATCCACCCTAATGTGTGATTTCAACTGTGCAACTGTGCAATGAAGAAAGGTAATGGAGCATGCTCGTGGCTCAATCGCCTCTGTTCATTGATAATAATGAAGACAAATGTCAAAACATTAGCTGCTAATGTTGTAACGGAGTGGATGCTGGTGGATGCATGGGGGATGCTACACTGCATTGGCTTTCAATATAACATGACCTTCAATATTTAACTTTTTTTTTAGTGCCATGGCCTGTCCTGAGTTGAATTTTAGTCCATGAGCAAATTCCATGTGTACTATTTGTTCTGTTGTTTGTAACGATGCACAGTCAGTCAGTCATAGTGAATTTTCTTCTACAAAAGATTCTAGCTCCAACTCACATTTGATTTAGATTTTTAAAATGCATGAGATACGTTTTCCTCAGACACAGAAAAACAATTTTCATGTGGGAGATCAGGGTTTACGTTCAAGACAAAGTTCACATTTTTTGATTGTTATATCCCCATTTTCTGCAGATTTGACTTTCTGTGCATAGATGCTTTGTAAACATATAAATAATTGATTTTATAATTTGCTTCATTTTTTGGAAACCCTTTATTTGTGAGACAGTGTTGGGGGGGACAGGGAGCAGTCTAATTTCATAGCCAACTGTGCGGAGTGGCGTTCCTAAAGTCAGATATGAAGATCTGTGAATAGTGTGGCTTTAGGAGAAGTTTTTTTTTTCTTTTCTTTTTTTCAGCAGCAGTGGCAGCAGTGATTTACAGATATTGCCAGATTGTGGGCACAGATGTGAGAGGGCACTAAACAAACCCCTATTCCTGTGAGGAGGTGACACCACAAGAGCGTTCTCTCCCGCCCCAGTCCTGCTACAAGTCAACTGTGAAATTAAGATTACAGATACAGGCAATGCCCAAAGCAAAGGAGTTAGTATTTTTCCATTTTTATTCAAACTTGAACTGTGTGTTTGACAACAGTCGCTCTCCAGCTCTGTAAAGACAGCAAATCGATTACTGTTTCCATTGTCTTCCCGCTTTTCTCTGAGACTGCTTTTTTAGTCACTGTTTTTATTCTTTACCGCAGATCTCACACGGCAAGCTTTTCCTTTTTAAATTACCTGATTGTGTCTTTTTTGTAATTTCATAAAGAATTGGTTTCCATGGCTATAACTCCTAACCCTCCGTTCACACATAGAGTGAAAAGCTGGAAGCTGTTGCATAGACACTGCAAATGTTACCTATTAATGATTTATTCAGGCTAATGCAGGGTAAGTAGAAACTAGGGAGGCTTTGTGGTACATTATATAAAATTACACTGGATTCAAATTGAATGATCACTTTAAGGCTTTAATGAAAATTGCTGCATTGAGGTGTAGATATTGTAAGATAGTGCAGGAGCCAGACTCATTTTGGTTATTGTGCAGTTCCCCCTCTTTTTCTATCCAGCACAGTAGATTAAAGCAGCGATCCTCTCCCCAGCATAATGGCTTAATGGGGGTTGTTATGTTGTTATTAGCGACTGAACCAAAGCCTTCCCAAATGAACGCCTTACCCCCAGCAATAGGAGCAACCATTTTACCCATGCTTTTCCTTTAAGCCCACAGTAATTAGTTTCCTTCTTACTTCTTACAATTGCTAAATCACTCAGCAGCAGTTAAGCCCTCGACCTGCTTTTTATGCTGACCCCGCTATCACAGTTTCAATCCACCAGACGAACAGAAGGGGCAGGTTTGTTTGGAAAGGCTGCTACGGCGTTCACATGTATGAAGGAGCTAAAGCAATACATTATCAACAGCTTCCGAGAATTTAATTTAACGCTCGTTGCCACATGTTTTCATGTTGTCATGCTGAGGAGACTCCATAGGGACTCGTATCTTGATTGTCAAGCAAAAGACTTAATGTCCCTGAGAGTAAGACGTGCACTTTTTCGGATTATTTACAGTGCAAAAACGTAGAATAAATGTTCTTACTGTGAAAAGTGTGGTGGATGGGCCAAATATGCCAAGCACGAGATAGAGTTCAAAAAAGGGCAAAGGAATCCAAGAGCTGGAGGCAGATTTTGCTGTGGCTTGCTGTAAGTATATGATCCCTGGGTAAAACAGGACCTATGCTAATCTTTAAAGATTTACCAAACCCAGTCAAAAACCACAAGCAAGTGTGTTTAACTAGTCAAACCTCAATCCTTTAACAAAAATAGATCTCAACTTGATACTGTTACTGAATCACTTATTCTGTGCCAAGTTGAAAGCAGAGGTAGATGTTCAAAGGAAAGTGTGTTCTTTCAGTGGAAGACTCAGGCTCACCTGCCTCTGCCAGAGTTCAACTTTCTGCACAAAACCCCTATTTAATGATCTGTGACCAACATATTTCTGCTGCATTTTGCTTCTACATCCCAAAACCAAGGGTCAGATAAAGGTATTGAGCTAAATCAAAAAATGTTCTAACTAAAACCTTTAAATACATTATACTTTTCGTGTCCCTACATCTTTTTTTTTTTACTGAAAAACCTGCTTATCTGTTAATGGGTGTCCATTCCTGTGGCAGGGTCAGATCTTTCTTTTTGTTGAGTTTTTTATAAGAGGCTTTAAGGACTTGGCTGGAGAACCTTGTCTTTTCCTTTTGACTTTTTCAATGTGGTATCCTAAGGACTTTATCTCCTCTTTGCTCAAAATACATTTGAGCTGGTTCCTCAGTTCTTGGCTCTTTTCTGCGTGATCTGCAAAAATATTTGTATATTGACGTTTGCAGAAAGATGAATTTGTTAATACTCCAGCGTCTTGCTCATCGGCTACCTTTATCTTTCTGGTTGCTTTGCTATTTATTCTGCCGCCTCTCTACATTGGCCTATATATTATTAAGTAGCCAACACAGAGGTTTAGATGTAATTTGCTGCTGTGTTACATTTAATAACAGCAAAATCAAAAATGTAGCAATGCTCCAACATTCACTCTTCAAAGGATGTATAATGAGCAGAACTGCAGAGTTCAAAGAGAATGGTTAAGTGTTTGTGTAGCATTATACGGGTTGAACAACTGCTTTCCTCAGAGTGATATTGAAAGGTTTGAAATTTAACATGAAAGGGTGCTAAAGAGGAGTTTAGCTCAGGAAACAGGTTTAACCCTTGTGCTCCGGGCAATACAGAAAACACTTAGGCAGATAAAAGGCACTTTATTAGGCCCTAATCGCTTCTTTTACTTTGTCTTGTCTTAGTATCTACAGCATGAGCAGAGAGGCCAGTTCTTTTATTCAACAATAATGAATTTGAATTTATTGAATTTAATAAAATCAACCTCACTATATTTACCAATACTTTTATGTGATAGGTTTGTCAGAATGAGGAAATATAACATTAGCATACAAATCCTGTCAGACAAAACCCAGCTTTAATCTCTCTTTGGGTCTACAGATGGAAATTAGCTTGTTGCTAAATCTGGCATAATTATGACAATATTGTGTAAACCTATACAAGAATTGTATGTTCATGAATATGCACAGCGGCGTCCAAATAAATGAATAAATTGCTGCTTGCAACTATGTCCCTTCTATTTCTTGATTTCCTGACAGTTTGCGTTGCTATTTCTGTGGTTTGTTTCATTTTTTAGAGGAATATAACCATATACAGTGGGGATCAAAAGTTTGAAAATTTTTAATAATGTGCATAAAGACGCCAAGAAAAGATGGAAAAATCTCCAAAAGGCATCAAATGACAGATTAGACATCCTTATAATTATAAGTCAAAAAAGTTCGATTTTATTTCCACCATTTACACTTTCAAAATAACAGAAAACAAAAAAAGGGTGTCTGCAAAATGTTGGGCACCCTGCAGAGTTAATATTTGTACTGTGCTGGCAAGTATCACAGCTTGTAAACACTTTTTCTAACTAGCCAAGAGTATCTTTCAATTCTTGTTTAGAGGTATCCTTTGTCTATAAGTCAAAAAAGTTAGTTCTTTGTAATCCACCATTTTGTGTTTAGGATCATTATCCATTTATAGAAGCCATCCTCTCTTTAACTTCAGCTTTTCACAGATGGCATCAAGTTAGCATCCAAAATTTGCTGAAATTTTATTGACAAAAGTCTTCCAGTTCTTTGAGATTGGTCTATCCATAGATTTTCAATTATGTTGAGGTTAGAGATTGTGAAGGCCATGGCAAAATTTTCCTTTAGTTTATGCCTCTTGATGTAATCCACCGTGGATTTTGAGGTGTGTTTAGGATCATTATCCATTTCTTCTCCAAACATACCTTTGCTCATCCTCTCTTTAACCTCATCGGTCCACAGAACTTGTTTCAAAATGGCATCAAGTTATATGTTCATCCAAAATTTGCTGAAATTTTATTGAATCCATTTTTCCTTCTACTCGTGAAATGTTCCTGTGCCAGATCTGGCTGCAATAAAAACATGACTTGATCCACCCCCATGCTCTGATATTTCTTGGTCTTCCAGATCTTGCTTTAACTTCCACTGTTCCTGATGACTGCCATTTCTTAATTACATTCCGAACAGAGGATATTGGCATCTGAAAACGCTTTGCTATCTTTTTATGGCCTTCTCCTGCTTTGTGAGGGTCAACTATTTTCAGTTTCAGTTTTCTAGACAACTGCTTAGAAGAACCCATGGTGCTGATTGTTGGGACAAGGTCAGATGAGTCTGGGCATTTAAAACCTTTGAGATTGACATCACCTGGTCTATCCAGACGATGATTGAGAACAATCATGACACTGTCAGGTCTTAGCTTGCCAAAGGGGGCAGTACAAGGTATTAACTCTGCAGGGTGCCCAAACTTTTGCAGACATCATTTTTTTTGTTTTCTGTTATTTTGAAAGTGTAAATGATGGAAATAAAATCTAACTTTTTTTTACTTATTATAAGAATGTCTAATCTGTCATTTGATGCGTTTTGGAGATTTTTCCATCTTTTCTTGGCGCCTTTATGCACATTAATAAATTTTTTTACCTGTACTTGTGTATTGTATTTGTGTTACTGTAGAAGCATTCTAAGCGTGGAGTCATGTGACTAAATATGCATGTCAACACACAACCTGACAGCAGTGCATGCACCAATTTATTTCACCTATAGATAGAGAAATGCTGTACATAGAGTACACTGCACATATATAGACTGTACGACAGGTTTCACAGTGAGTTTAGACATGTAGTGAAATCCCATTTCTAAAATGGAACCCACAATTGCTTAAAAATTACATTTAAAGAGACCAAGAATCTTCTGTGTGATAAATGAAACTGGAAGAGATAAAAATGAATCACAAAGACGGTGGAGTGTGGAAAATAAAAGAGTGATGAAAAGGAGCGGTGGGAGCAGGAGAGGCTTAGAAGGTGGATGGATGGTAAGGGAAGAAGGAGCGGCGAGTGTGGAGCGCGGTGAGAGGAGAGAAAGCCGAAATGAACGATATATAGCCCCTGGCAAACAGAAAACAATTGTTACACTGCCTCCCATAACCCACTTCAACCTTAAACAGCAGATTTTTTTCACTCAATTAATTTCTACACATTGGAGCAGGGGCCTTGGCTGAAGCTGGGCTTTTATGTGCTCCTGCTGCTGCAAGGCCTACCCACATCTCTGCCTCACATTCTCTTTCTATTTTGTTCTGTCTCCGTCTCCAATAAGTTTTTTCTTCACATTAAGAATGTGCTGAAGAAAAAATACAGGGAGAATTTATTTTATTGTAAAAACAAAACTCCCACAAACAACCGCTGGAAATATTGAATCTTATTATACTTTACTGCCAGAAAAAGCTTTTAACATCATCAAAGTTATACAACTGCACAAATGTTTGAACACTGGGATACCAATGCTATCATTTCAACTTTTGAAAAGCAAAGAATGTGAAATTTTCAAAAGGTAAGGGATAATTTTTAGGGATTTAAACAAATACATAATACAAAATAATAAATTATTTTCTCATACACAATCAACCATTATCTCATACAAACACAACACAGACTCTATCCTATGTCGGAATGTGTTGACGTTGGAAACATAGCTCCTGTTAGGGTAATATTGATAGTGACACAGGAGCAGACCAGGTCGTGATGCTCCTATATGCAGGCAGCAGGGTGACTGGCCTGAGGGCAAAGAGAAGACAGATGGACACATAGATACAGAAGGGCATGACTGAGCTGTGTGTGTGCTCGCTGAGTGAGGGCCAGTCGGAACAACATGAATCATGGGCCCAGCAGAGTGAGGTGGAGATCAGATCAATAAAAGCCCAGAGAGGGGAGCACAGGGAGAGGGAGAGAGAGACCGACAGGATGAAGGCAGGACACAGAGGTGTTCATCACTGGCCCACCCTCAAACCCAGCACCTTTTACTCTTTCCCATTTGTATTGAAGGAAAATCTGGTTTGAATGCATAGCACCATACTTGGGACACTCTGGTTCGATTCCTGCTTGCCCAATGTCATGTTCCCTGTCTATCTGCTGTCTACTTTCAAATAAATTCAAATGGGACAAAAAAAAACTGACACAGTGGTTTAATATCAAGGTACCAACTTATCTAATATAATCAAATTTTCTAACAGATCATTTGAGTGGGTTTTAGTATCATTAAGGACACATTTATTAATTATTCATACAGATATTTATAAGCATTTCAAACACTTTTATTTAAAAACATAGATATGGCCACATGGACTGCTCATGCCCATGTCTATGGTAGTGACAATAACAATAATGACAGCTGTGGTGCTGAGTAGAACTAATTTAACATCTGCTTATACAAAGGAGTCATTAAAACAAATCAGAATCCTTGTTTCTGGTATATTGTTTATTGTCAGTCTAGTAGTCTGGCAAACTTGATAGAGTTTGTAATTGTGTTTTGTTTTTTTTAAACTCTCTTGGAAAAATATTTGTTTGTAAATAAAATGTCCATATACTATAGACCCGGTCTTTGTTTTAAAAAGAAATGCATTCATCTTTATTGTTGAGGTTTAGAGGCGGTTTGTTGTGCATGGGGAAATGTGGTCATTGGCGTGTAAACTATTGAGTGTGTGTTTGGAGAGTGCAAAGACTCAGCACTGGTCATTTCTCATTAAGTGACCAGTGGGCCTAAGGGAGAAGCCTGTGCGTTCCAGAAGCAGGAGCAATGGCAGTGTTTAAGCATGCTTCGCACACAAATGTGAGATGGCCACGTCTCTCCACCCACATCCCCTCCCTATTGTACTTTGGAACAGGCAAGCAATTTTTCTCATCCCTCCTTTTTTATATAATTTGGTCGATAAAGGTGAAGGACGTTTCATCGCTTTTTCTCCCCTCTAGACTCCCTCCTCCTTGTGCGCTCTGCTCTGTCTCAGAGTGAAATCCCGAGATAAAGCTCGGCTGCGCTTCATGTTTAATGGAGCTTAATCCCACAGATTTGAGATACGGAGCTGTGAGGTAATTCCCTCATGCCCATCTTCACTAACACACAATTGTCATGTGACCACATCAGTCTGGCCCGCACTAGCTGCAGACAGACAGATGGACTGCATAACGAGAAAAGCATTGTATGTTTCTTCACTGTTGTCAAACCAGTTATTGCCACTCTGTCTTAGTGGAGCATGACCCTGTTTACTAATTCTGGTTGGTCAACCTTCCTCTTGAATGGGATTTATAAACCATTCTTCTACACAGAAACCACAGTGCCAAGTGGAAAGTGTGTGGAGTCGTAGCTAAAAGCTTAGTGCCCACAGACAGACTCCGGCCACATTAGACCACTTGGACAGAGTTAGGAGGACTTGGCTGACTTAAGAGTATTTGGATAGGCCGTGTGCTGGGAAGTCTTATACCCACCAACGATCCTCTTTAAGTGATGAGCTGACACTAAGCAATTTACCATTCAGCCTGCCACTGAAATATTTTCAATCTGAGCACATAAAGCACCTATGGCAGGCAATATGCCAAGCTTTCTTCTTTCAGAGTCTTTTTTTTTTTGTTTGTCAAAATGCAGTGTGTGGTTTAATTTACCCTGAGACAGGCTCACCATGTTCACTTGACATGAGAGTTGTTGTCAATATGTAAAAGAGCTCAAATGAATGATTGCAGAGCAGTGCTGGTTGTTAGTGGTCGTAAGCAGACTTTGAGAGAAAGGAAATGTGAGCATTAACAACAGGGCAGCGAAAGGGATGTTAAAAGTGGTTTAAGAGCCTGACTCACTTATTTATACCAGAATTAGAATGTATTCCTTACAGCTTTTCCTTGCTCTTTTTTGCAGCTCCGTATATCTACAACACTGCTATGTCATGGAAATGTAGGCAAACAGATACTCTTTAAAGTTATTGTCCAAATAAAACAGTTGGATTGATGTGGTTTGAGCTTGTTTATGTTGTGTTAGTGGAGGTTTCTGGCAGTTGAAGGGGCACATTGTCCTTTAGAGCTACACTCCCTGCTGCACTGTCACTTCAAGGTCTCAATTCTGAGCCTTTAGCACTTGCCAACACACCTGTGTCAAGGTCTTCGTCATCCCCATGCTTTTGCACTTCTCTTCTCCTTTGCATAATTACCCAGGTAATTGTGGAGTAATTGACTGCATCACCTGCTCCCTGAAAGCACTGGCATTGTTTAATAAACAGCTGGAATGTGTGCCACATGTTGTTGGAGAACAAGTAAGAACATATTGGGGGTGGACGGGGAGAGTAAAAAAAAAAGTTAAAAAGAAAAGAAGCTGGGTGGCAGCAAGACTAAGTGTGTTCATGCTAATTTCTAAGCACCGCAGACTCACAGAGAACATTCTCTAGGCCAGTCCTGAACTTGTTATGCAAGGTGAACATATTATTGCCTATGGAAAGATTAGTGAGGAAGAGGGTAATGAGAGTGGGAGATAGATAGATTTAGAGACACAGGGAAGAGAAGAGGCAATACAAAACGAGTGCAAGAAACTTTGAGGCATGAGAGAATGAGATGGATATATGGAGGGGAGGGGGGTGAAGCGAGGCTCTCAGGGCTAATGACATTAAGGAGGCTTGATGAATCGACACCCACTGAGTGTTATTGACGTCCCCCAAGCCTGCCCAGGCAGAGGCAGCCTCCCAGCCCGGGTATTGGCTAGCCCTGCTCCTCAATTAGACCGGCTGATTAGATTCCCTTGGTTGTGCCCTCTTGTGGGGTGAGCTGGGTGGCATGATGGATGTGATAGGCAGCATTATCAGAGGGGGGTGTCACCCATGCCCCACCCGTAGGGCACCAGATGATGGGTTTGACCAGTCTTCACGGGGGTGTGTAGACTGAGGGCAGGGGGCATGGCGTGAGTCTCTTATTGAGGCTGTCAATCACTGGAGCTTACAATATAGAGGCTGTGTCTCACAAGAGAGATGCAAACGATTAATTACAATTCCATCTCAGTTGGCATCTAGATATATGAGGAGGCTCATAACCACTGACCTCACGTGGAAACCCTTTGCGTTTGTTGGAATTGTTTGAAAATGCTTAATTTACATATACTGTCCTTCATTTTATAATTCTTTACTGAGGGATTGAAAGAATAGGTCTAGATCTGTGCCTTTAAAATGGTGTGTCATTTACTGGCTTCAAAATGTAATGATTAAATGATTAGCGTTTACTTAGCTAGTGTCTTTGTTCCTCCGTTAAAACATAATGCTGAAGAAGTTGGCGAAGATATGTCCTTAACCCTATTCTCTCCATTTTCGGGTAGTGACAGTTTCATGCAACCATTCATCAACATCTTGACTCTTGTGGTGCAAAAAATGGGGCAAGTCAGGTAAGTGTCCCAATTCAGCAGTTTTGAAAGGCAGTAACTAATGATATCTCAGGAATGGGGCTGCTGCTGTTTCCCTGAGAACTTTCCTTCCTGTTCTATTGTGTGTTTGTGTGGTTGGATAGCTAGCTAATGGTCTGTCTCTGATGAATTAGGGGGTCTGACACCCTGCAAACACACTCTCCCAAGGTCAGAGCAGCCCACAGATTACCATATCCAGGGGCTTTAACAATCTAACACAGCCTCAAGTCAGCCAGATGACAATTGAGTGGAGCACAGAAGAAGATAAGGCATCCAAAAGGAAGAAATTGCTTTTAAAGTGGGAAAACCTGCAGTGATCTGTGCCACTGATGTCCCCAGCAGTGGATGTGATGCCAAGTGTCCATTTGTGCAGCCCTCTCAGTTTAGGTCCTTCAGCACATGTTCACTCAACAATGTTATCCCTTTTCTTTATTGAATGCCTGTATTCAACACTCCAGTCAGTGTTAAAGAGACTTCTTACACCCAGAAAAGCTGAAAGACTTCCATATTTCTTTACATCAGGACCAAGTTATTTTCCAATAGCACTTGGTATACTGCTCTTTTAGCGTAACACACTTTATTATGCAATGCATTGATTTATAACTGATCTCTGTGTCAGCACTGCCTAGGTGCATATTAAAACAAAAATGTGGCACACATATAAATAGCCTTGTATATCCACACACACAGAAGCAAGTTGTAACACATAGGTCCTTACACACACCTACACACTTGCCATATGTGTCTGCAGGGAGCTGGCTAAAATGTCAAGCTATGTGCTGGCTGCCTCCTGTGGACGCTTCTCTTCTTATTTCACAGCAGCACCTGGTGGTGACAAAGAGCACAGAGGAGAGAGCCTCCTTAGGAGAAGAGACCAGACATTCGCCACTCTTTAGACCCTCCCCGTCCCATCATGTTCTACTTGGCTGTCAGTCCAACTCAGGGCAGCTTAATTTCACTTTGAATTGACGACGTTCAAGACCCTGCCAAAGTTTGAGGGATTTTAGACGTACTACCAAAGCCAAGGAGCATAATGAATGAAAAGCCCCTTCCCAAATTGATTTCAAACTAAATCAAACCCCAGTATTCAATTATCTGCTAGAGCCGCCACTGAGGAACTTTAAAGTTGTATGGGCAGAGAACGGGAGAATGAGGAGAAGGAGGGAGAGCCGGTTAAAGGAGGGAAAGAGGACAGTGAGAGCAGAATGCAAATGACTCCATCGCTGCATGGTGTCAGAACAGGTGGCCCAGTGGTAGCGCCGGGGCTGATGAATGAGCTGTTGAAGTGGAGCCCATTGCTACCTCTAGCTAGTGGCAGCTCCAATTCTGCCTAGTTAAGCATTTGGCCTGCTCTGCCAGGAAGGCCTAATTGAAGAAATCATCACAGGGACCAGGACAGATCTGGTGTTACTGGGACCAAATTGTCTGTGTGCCTAACCAGACTGTAACATCATAATAGTGTGATACTATCTAACCACTAATCACAGGGAAGTGTTTCATTATAGGGGACCAGACAGGACAGAATTCTTTTTAATCATCCTCACACAACGTACACTGCCTCAGTTCAGCCATAAGTTAAATGACAAGTCCGGCTTAATTTATTTTTCTCCTGTTGCTAGTATTGGCCATTAAAAGTCTAAACCCGGCCATGTATTTACTGCAGTCAGATGTGACTTCTTTATGATCTGTTCATGGAGATTACAGGCTCCTGCTGTTGTTTAAAAAATCCATTAAAAACAGCTCACAGAGATATACTGCTGCTCTAACTAATGTAATACATCACGTTGAACAGCATGTGTATAGCTGGATTTCTGTACATGCCTCTATCAGTTAGGGTATTGCTGTTTTACTTTGATTACACCTGCATCAGAGAGACTGAATGTCATGTTCTTTGGTTTCATTCTTGAGAAAGCATTTTCTTCCCGTGTAATATTTAATTCAGGCGAGTAAAGGATGCTAGACATTATTCACAGCAGACAGGCAGACCACTGGGCAGGGAGCAGGAGGAGCACAGCCCAATTGGTTTATCTTAGCGGAGACCAGTGACTCCTTTATTGTATCTGAGAGCAAGGGTAATTATTGGTAAATTACAAAAACCTGTCCTGTCAGCGATATCAAGCAAAAACTAATCAAGGCATTGACACTGCAGTGTTCCAAAAAACAAGAGGCCTTTGGCCCCCTGCCGCACCTGCGCACAGCGTATAGAATGTTTAGCCTAACTAATGAATGACTAAATGCAATTATAAGGTACTATCTCTGAAATTAGGCCTGCCATGGTGTTAATTACATAATTACTGAAGATGTCAGCTCCATGCGGGAGAGTGCAGTGTCAGTGAAGAGACTGGAACAAACAGGGAGGCGCGTGGTTTTGCTTTCAGGGATGAACTATAGACGCTTCTTTGAATCATGATGCTGGCTTTGTGGAAAATATCGCCTTTGCCAAGTTAATTTTGAAAAGGCCAGCATATTTGGGCATAGACAATCAGTCCTGACCTTTCTAGGAACAAGCCTGGTTTTCACACTTTCACCTTTTTTTTGTTTGTATTTTTCCCTTTTCTTTCCCCTTTCTTCTTTCTGTCCTTCAGTGTCTTTTCCCCGTTCTTTCTCTCCTCCTCCCTTGCTTTCTCTGGTGGGTATAACGTGCATGTCCTTGACAGCAGTGTCTGCTAATAGAGAGTGCCATTGTTTATCAGCACAGCCCACTGATGAAGCAGCCTTCCTGTTTCTGTTGAAATATTTGTACAAATTTATTGGAGTCTGTCTCTATTAGATGCAGGCCTTTGCTAGGAAACAAGCATGCCTTTTTGTGAAGACAGACAATTGTATTCTCCTGCTTGTGTACTTCACTAATCAAGGGGACGCAGATGACTTTGTCGTTGTTGGTGTGCAGTTATATCATGCAGATGATTGGAATATCAATTCATTTTTTTCTTTCTAGCTTTGTGGCGTATTTGCAGTAGTTCTATATCAAATGTGTCATGAGAATCAGGGGCTACTATTCCCTATAACGACAATGCAGAGCAGATTATCTTTTTTTTTTACACTTGCCTTTCAATCTAAACCCTTTTTCTGGTGCCATGTATAAAAACTGAAAAATGCATTTGACAAAAAAAAGTGTGAATGTAATTTATGGGGGTTTGTGTCACTAGAATCTGGACCGGCGGACATCCAGGGGGTGATGGGCATTCCAAACGAGATGCAGATGAGGCGCCATCCTGAATAATCACGTACCGTCTCCTCGACTGCATAGACAAAGGGTCTCCATCACAGCTGTCCCCACCCACCCCCTGTGCATCCACCTGTCCCACTTCAGTACCCCAGCAGAACAAACTTTGCGGGGAGTTTTCTAGGGGTATAGTCACCTTCTGCCACAGCATTAGCCTGATGTCCCCTGAGGTGGATCTCGTGCGTATCAAAATATCTGCCTGTCAAGGTAGTTGGCGGCATGTGTCTTTGCAGCTTAGTGTTTTTTCTTCATCCTCCTCTTTCCTTCCACACGTTTAGATGGACATGCACAACAAGCTTACATGTATTAAAAATATAAACTTGAGTATTAACATAGTATTTACCATGATATAGGTGAAAGGCATAGTCCGGTGCTTTCTAGACATAAATCTATTTTTTCTCCCTGTCGTGTTGCAGCCTTGATCATTCACCTGTGTTTTATATTGTACCTAGATCCTGGCATCACTCTTGAGAAATAATTGCCCTGCCATTAGATAGTCAGCCCCGTTTCTAGCTGCGCTACGGGTACCAGAACTTAACTACTTTTTGACCTTAGGCTCTGTATTTATCACTCTCTGTTTTATGATGCAATAAAGCAGTCCCTTGATGAATTTGGTAGGCTTATGAAAACATTTCCATCTTGAGTGGCTGGAATGGTTTTAGTCGGATGGACGATAGCGTTCTCAAAAACACCAATCAGCGCCCCAGGCCACTCTGTAAAACCAGTTGCTCCATATAATTTCCTTCTTTTTCTGCAGATTTTTGTGCTATAAACGAAACAAAATGATTGACCGTAAAGACTTAAAATTAATAATGGGCAGACTTTTTGTCAGTGGCTTTTGTACACACTCAACAGGTTGGTGTGCATTGTACAGATAACCTCCCCTGTCATCACTTTGAAGAACACTGGGGTTCAAGCAGTGGCGAAAGTCATTGAAATGGGTCAGACAGTGGCCCATTTTGCCCCTCCACATGAGAACAGAAGGTGGATGTCAGTCACAGTAGGGGTGCCCAGGGAGAGGCAGCACCTCTTGGGATGTGTCCCCAGTAAAGAATCGCTGAAACAGGGAATTCAGTGGCCCAAGACTTCTGCAGCACAAAGGACTGTCCTCCTGCTCTGGCACACAGGGGACGCAGTCAGCAAAGTGCCTCTTACAGTCAAGACTTCGGCACTGGATTCATTGTTTGCCTTTTGTGCTCTGGCCCGCATTTACTATTTTTTTTTTTCTTTTTAAACTTGTGCAGACACTTGCGAGGTGCCACTGAAGGATGGCACCCATTTATGGATGTCTGACACAGCACAATGCAATTGCCCATTAAACCCCCATGATTGGCTTAAAAGAAAAAAAGTGTTGCCTTGATTTGGTGCAGTGGACGAGATACTCTTAAGGCAAAATGGCCAAGTCAGACCGGTGACATCAAGGCTTTTAAAGCGTAATGATCTTCAGTTTATAGTGGGGTCTGCCTATTTGTCGACTGACTTGATAATGGGAGAATGTTTGCACTGGAACATAAGGCTGCTCCCTGGACGTTAAAGCAGCAATATGATGTGCTGTGGTTTAAGCAGCAGACAGGTATTTGCTGGTACATGTCTTCTGTTCATGGATGTCCATCTTGAAAGCATTTATCCCAAATTGCCAAATGACAAGACAACAAGACACCACAAAACATGGTGATACATGTTCTCCAGGTAATGCAATGGCTGCTTATGTGAGAAACTTGACTGTGAGAGCAAAGGGGAAAAATGACATAAGAGTCCCCTGTGAGCATATCCCTCCTTATACTGTTGGTTTGCTTATGAAATATTAACAATAGCTGCCTCTCCCCTGAATAAGGCGGTAGTGTAGTAAAGGGTGAGCTCTGCCTCACACGGTGTTTAATGCATGCCTCTTAGGACTTTAGCTTGGCCTGAAAATATAGTTTTTACTCCTGGTATTCCCTCTACAGTTACTTTAATTTTTTTCTTATCTTCTACCTGTGTTTTATTTATTTTAGTCACTATATTGTCATTATATGTGCTGTGTGAATTATATTTGGAAATATTTTATTCAGTTTCTGCCTGCATAGGGAGAGTAGTGCGCAGAGGGACCGTTTTGAGTGGGATTCAGTGGGTTTAATGTTATCAGATGGCCAGGGCGCTCTCTTCTTCGCATCAGCCTGTTTTCTGTCCTCTAGCCGTGTTGTTTTTTTTTTTTGTTTTCAGCATGTGTGAGAGGAAATGGTTGTTCTATGGCAATCTCTGTTTTATGAGGCATGCAGGTGGTTTTTCTCATCTGTTCATCACTGTTTTTTGTTGTTAGCTTTTTATTTTTTTATTTTTACCAGACACCGTCACTATGGAACCCTCCCACAACCGAAACAGTTGACCGCCCTTTAAAAGTGAAGACACAAAACTGCACAAAGTTTAAATTAAACAGATGTCCGGAAAAAAAACATCTTTTTATAGGTACTTCTCAACCTTTAAAGCCTTTTTTTGAAATGTCAGTGATAATATATGTTCAATGCGAATCCACATTTTCATCGAACCCGCATGAATTCTGCAAACCGGTCCTTTCATAATCCTCTGACTTTCTGGCTGTAAATGATCGAACGCCTTTCGACAGCATCTAGCAGTATGTTCACTTGGCACCGCAGAAAAAAAACTAAAAACATTCCAATTTAATTAAAGTGAAAGAATATCATTAGGGTTCTTAATGATGATTAATGTCTAAATAATAATAACATTTATAAAGTATTACGGTATGAGGCTTCTTGTTGGAAGTGAAATAATTCTTTTAGTCCAGGTACAACCCGTTGTTATAACAAAATGCAACTCTCATTACTCACACCATTGGCTGTTGCGTCAGAGATTTGGGCCGATTGGGAATCCATTTTTATCTTCGACTTAGTTCCTCGAAGGATTCACTGAAAGCCGCTGACAACTATCTAACTTCTTGTCACTTTTTTTTCCTGATGACGTATTTTCTTACTTTCCCTCCTGTGTTAAAACAAATGGCACCTGCATGACGCAAAAAGAAGCTGAAAAATAAATAAATAAAATAAACACTGAAAAGTTGACATTTAGCTTAAATGGAGGTGGAACAGGCCGCGGGGATGCAGCTGTAACGATGCAGGGGAGACTGGCGCTTCTTCTCTCGTCTCGTCCCACTAAAACAAGATTTATGACCTCACGAATGCCATCATATTTTAGCAGCTGATGTGCACGGCGGGTGGTTTATCTGGGATTGAGGGCTTTGCCGTTGAGCCCTTCACTGCTGGGCTCCTGTGACTTACAGCGGAAACAAGCCACAAGAGTTTTTTAGAAAGGACACTGTGTTATTGGTATGTGATAACTGCTATCTCAAGCTTGAATTTTGGCGGGGCAAACAATTTCAAAACATATAGCATAGCCTAAGTAATCGTCTATTCATTGTAGCTCTGCTCTGCATAACACTGCTATAACCTCTCCTCCCTCACCGCTTTCCTCTGGCAAATGTAGAGTAATTGACAGGCTTCAGCAGTTAAGACCTCCAACAGCTCTTTCTTCATTTGGAGACACTTTGTCAGTTTTAATCACGGCTTTAATTGGCAGGCTGGCACTGGGTGAGTGGCACCAGATCCTGGGGCATAGAGGGGACACTGACTTTGCTGAGACATGTTTGTACGGTTTTGTTGTGTACTGTCTTGTTTTCCTGTTTTAATATACTACATCCCTATTTCCCTTCATCCCTAAAAAAAAAAAACACATTTCTTTTTTTCAGCCTTTTTAAATAAGCAACTAATTCCCAATTTACCTACAACAGTAAAGCCATTGTGTAATGTTTTCCAGGCAACACAAGCAGCTTCTGGCAAAACTTGCGACTGATTCCTTCCACTAACTTTGCAATTAGTGGATGACAGCTCACAGCTGTTCAGAAAGCAGAGCCGCTTTTATGTCTTTATGTATATTTACAAACATACAGACTTTAGTATTGTTAACATCATCCTCAGTGTTGTCACTTCAATGTCTTTGTCTCTAAAAATAATTGTGTGAGCTTGGGCTTTCTCTTTTGTGCTTTAATAGGATTGCTAAATGTGGAGGTTGTGTTCTTGTATTTGAGCTAGTTGGACAGGCCAGTATGTGCCATGCTCCTGCTAGAGCTGCTGAATCTAGGACACCAGGACTCTTGTCTGTGATTCTCCCTCCTGCTGAGGTGTTAGTTATGCCAAGGGACAAGCTAGAGCGGATTGAAAAAAAGTGAAAAAGGTGGTGGGAGGTAGAGAGACATGAGCGAAGTATAGATAGACTGAAATAAAGAGAATATGTCCCAGAATTCTTTGTCAGAAGCTTTTGTTGACAGTCAAAGCCCTGCTTTTAAACCTTGCACAACGAAGCTTGAATTATCTGTCAGTTGGATGACATATCAGTTATTGTCACTACCCTGCACTAGACTGTTCTGTTCTGGGTTTGCTTCCTGTTAGTGATTTGTGCATCTGTGTCTAAATAACTAAATTGGTTGAAAAAAAACTTTGCTATAATCAACAAGCATCCTGTGTATTTGCCAGGCCAATTAAGAGTCATTCATTTGCTAATGAAGGCCCTGTCGAGGTCTAAACTGCTCCTAGGGGCACACAGACATGCAGTCAGCACACAGGCTGCCCTCAGCAAAGCTGAGCGCCACCAACACAGTCATCATCATCCTGTGCCCACTGTGTGTGCCGCCTTGTTGCTCACTCAGCACCTCTCACCAGCAGACCTTAAACACTAAAAAGTATAATTGAATTCATTATTTCCTGTTTTATGACTTGTTCCGCTGTGGTTTTAATTTGTCCTGTAAAAGATGAGGCAGGCAGGCAGTTCTTGTGCCTTGAATTCCCTCCTGTTCGCTGCTCCCAGGTTCCTTGTTCTGCTACAGAGCCTGGGATTTTATGAGGCGGGGGGTCTCCTGTGTCGTGGGAGCAGTCTCTACCGCTAATCAACCCTTCAAGGTTGTGTTCTCCCGTGCCATGCAAAAATAGGTAGAGATGCTCTGCCAAATCTTATGCCTATCTACTTTTTTAATGGGCTAACAACTTGACCTTCACTCTGTCTCCATGCTAACTCCACTCCAAAGAGATGGCCCGTCTGTGTATTGATTTAGTCATGAGAATATAATCTGAAAACATTTCTGTCAATATTTCCTGCCTTCAGCTTCCTGGGGAGGTGATGCTCAGCACAACTGCAAGGTTATCAGCAGCATCTGTGTGTTCATTGTAGACACAGTGTAGCCAATGTGATAAAAAGCCTTTATTTTAGACTTTCTTGGACAGAGACTTGGCAGAGCAGTTGTGCTGTCAGTGCCTCCAGGCTCTTCACTTTAGCCCCAGTGACTGAAGATGAGTGCTCTGTTGCCAGCACCGGCTGCCTTACCTGTTCCCCCGGCTCTAGAGACTTTTTCCTTTTACCTTCTTTTACTCTCCTGTCTATACATCAATCGCTTTATAATTTGTTGCGCTCTGCTGCGTAGGTTGGAGAGTGCTGACCCCTTGAACTCTGTCGACAACAGTTTCAAAGCAGTCTAGGCTCCACTGAGAACATCTCACAGATGTCTTAAGAACATAAAGTTTTCTGCTATCACATTTGTAAGACATTGAGAATAAATAATAATGTTTTTGCCTCTATATTTCCCAATGATTAATCATTACTTCTACATTTTTTTGTTTGTTTGTTTTGCTTAGAGATATTTTCTGGACTGTGTGCTTTTTCCAGCCGAAACACTAATACCAACTTAGTCAACGCATCAACAGTACTAAAGCAATTGTGGTTTATGTTTCGCTGTTGGCAGAAAGTAACATTTTGATTTCATGGTGTCAACATAGAATTGGAAAAAGATCATAAAGCATTATGGCACTTGTATAGACAGCAGCAGTGCTATTAATCGGCTGAGTGCCTTTCTGGCACAGATGGAGTCAGATATATTGTACAGTTTTAGTACATATGTGTTAAGTGACGATAATGATAATAACAGGTTAATGTACCATGCATTCATGTGTTTGTTTTAAGAATCCAATTTGGCAGGAACGTCTGTTGAGACATTTTGTAATGCATGAGAAACAACAAATTAGCAAAGAAGAAAAAAGGTATGCAATTTGGGAATGTAGGCCACCTTGTTGGAATGGGGCTAAATGTAGGTCTGCTTTTGTTCCCACTGTGTGTGGGTCGAGCTCTGATGATGTCATATGCTGTCGTTTCTATTGCAGGATCTGCTGTGGGTGGATATGGCTTGCACAGAGGTACAGGGGATTCACTCAGTGCCACATTTCAGAGCTGTATCAAAGAGATGTGATAGAGACACTGTCAGATGACTAAAGTGACAAGATCTAGAGTAGAACAAGTATTATATATATGAAATGTGTATTTTACGAGCAAAAGCCCCTTGTAACATGTAGAATATGAGTAATTCTTCGTGTTTGTGTTTTGCTGAGAAAGTATAGGTTAACACCATGATTGCATGGCTTAACACACAGCACTTTCAGCATCAGCATTCAACCTCTTAAGCTTTGGACACAGTTTATTAAGAGACTGTAAAATAAAATTAAAAATTCAGACTATACAGTGTGCATTTGAGTAGCTTGGGGAAGAGGGGGGTGTTTTGAACACATGCCTAGCACGTACAGCTCAGCCGAGCAAAAGAGCTTTGTATCCTCCTCACCAGGGGAAATAAAGAGAAGGTGAGACAAAAAAAACTTTTCCATTGCTCTAGGCTACTGTTACCTGGCAGCCGCTAAGGAATTGAAAATATCATCCTGCCGCTGCATATAGTCCAGATCTGTGTGAGAGGCACTTCTCATAGTGATCTCTCCCTCACATTCAGTATGTCAACCCTTCAGGAGTACATACAGAGGGGTGGGGGAGGGACTCCCACCAGGCCTCAGGCTCAAAAAGATGGCGCCTTTCGCTTTGGACACTGTTTCTGCAGATGTCGAGAAAAAAATGACAGTGTTAGTTTTTCACTGTCACCCCGCCTGCTTCTTTGAATCCCAGCCATTTGCATAGGCAGTGTTATTCTATCAGGAAATATATGGGGCAGCTTTAACAAAACTGCACTTTGGGGAGGAGGGCAGAGGTATGGCGGGTGGAGGAGTAAGTGATAGTGATGGACGGTGTGATATAAATAGTAGTGGTGATGGCAGGATAATGCATGGCTCTTTCTGCCGGGCCGAGGTTCAGGCCTGTCAGTGAGACGAGCAAGGAGAGTAGGGAGGAAGGAACAACTAGAGAGGGGAGGGAGAAGGAGGGAAAAGAGGTCTGGGTGTCTTTTCCAGGTCACTTCAAGCTCCTAGAGGTGCAGGAAGAACCCTTGATTAATTATGATCATTATTATCATCATCTTGGCCAAAGGCATTAATCACAGCCATGTCAGAGCCAGGACTGGACACAGGCCAGAAGAGGAGTGGGAGAGGGGGGTCAGACATTGTTGTGAATTGTTGGCATGGTAGACACACCCCGGGAACCGCACCCCTTTGCTTGTGTCAGTGATCAACACCGATATGTCTTCTGTCTGTCCGGCATCCATCAAAAGTAGGCCTGTTATCAATGGTGCTCACTCCCACTGGCCTCAAACAAACATACTACAGTAAATGCATACTGATCAATGATGGCTCTTTACTTGCACTACATGCCAATAAATCCAGCCAAGTATGAATTGACCGCTGCTAACTTGACAGTCGGCTATAGTGCACAGTTTGTCAGGACGTCCTCCGATACACTGTAGCGAGTGAACACAAATAAGTGTTGGTGTTGGTGCCTCCTGATGCCAGATCACATATGCATTGAGTGTTTTAGCTTTTATTTCCATGTTGCCCCTTCACTAAGTGGCACAGTTTGACTTTTTTCATACCAACCATTTTTCACCTTCACATGCCTCTTGCCTCCCCGCATGTTTCACTTAATGATAGACAGCTCCAGGCAGCCATGACAGCCATGAGCTAGGATGTTTTTGTCGCCAGCCAGCCGGCAATGCTGGGCACTCTACTCTGTCGAGACGTCGCTCTGACTTTTATGAATACATGTACACAGCTCAGAGCGGTGGTGGATTTGTCTTTATAAGCCTGGGTGACACGTCCGCAGCGGCCCCACTTCATTTATTCCACTTGCGTAGATTAAGGCTGGCATTACAAGTAAGGTCACACAATGCATCAATGTTACCTCGACACCACAGTGCTTCTGAGCGTGCTAGGGTTCTGCCATTACTCCACCCAGCTTTTTGGCAGGAAATTTCCATCAATTTCATGTTTTTTGCGTCTCCCCTTTTGCCTGATTTTCCCAGATTTTCCAGAACTTTCATTTTCCCTGCAGTGGTGTGTTGCCGTAAGGCTGGAACAGGTGTAAACAGTGTTCCAGGAACTGCTCTGAGCCACACACTGTGCCAGAACAGGTGTGCCTCTGGACAGGAGGTGTGAGGCGGGTGTTAGATGAAGCCTCTGCTCATGAGTTTATCTGTCAAAATGTCGCTGTTCCCCCCTCTGTGATGACATGTTAATCCCTAACACTTGGTCTCCACATGGGGCCTCTGTATCAGTCAGTCTGGTAATAAACACAAGTCAAGGGACACCCGTTTCTGACATGTGAAAGTTATTATATTCTTTTGAATAATGTGCACATCCAAGCCTTGCTTTGACAATATTCAAATTGCAAGCTAAAAGCCCATTTTCACTGAGTAGTACGGCACTGTTGCACCAGTATGGCACAAATCAGTGCAAAAGGCTAGAGCTACGGCCACTGGAAACTAGGCTTAAAACATATCTTTGTTTGACTTAAGGCTAGAGCTACGGCCACTGGAAACTAGGCTTAAAACATATCTTTGTTTGACTTAAGGCTAGAGCTACGGCCACTGGAAACTAGGCTTAAAACATATCTTGGTTTGACTTAAGGCTAGAGCTACGGTCACTGGAAACTAGGCTTAAAACATATCTTGGTTTGACTTTGTGAATGGTGGGCTGAGCTTCTCTTAACCTTCACCCAGCCTCTTTTAGAACAGGGGCTCAGGGACAGCAGCGGGGACGGTCATTTGTCCTTGCAGGTCTAGGTCCTTGTGAGGCAGGAAATAGTTCTTAGCCATGTTTGTATTTATATCAGCCTGCACCTTGTCTGTCTTGGACTCTCTGCAAGCTCCAATAGCCTTTTAAGTAGGGAACATCTACTTGAAAAATAAACTTGAAAAGGGGGAGTGTGACACTCTTCAAGGTTACTTTTGCCTGTGTTGGCTTGACTCTGGGTAAAACTTGAAGAAAAGAAAAAAAAGCTGTTTGAAATAGCTTGTTTGATATGTATTTTCACTACAAATCTTATGCTGATTTGTAGTTAGATTTTCAAGCTACTGTGCTGTATGTGTGTCAGCTGCCAGCATTTGAGTCCTCTTTGTTGTCTTCTATAAGTCTCCATCACGAGCCTGAGGTTGTATTTTGTTTCACAGGCTGCTGGGAGGATTTATTCGTCTTTTACTACATCACTGAAACAGACTCGTAACTCATGAATGAACTCCATTCCACTCTGTCGTCTTGGTTTGCTGTGCTCCAAGCTCCATCCTTAGCATCTTATAGCCGTCAATCAGGCTAATCTGCTCCCTCTCTCATAGCTGCAAAAGACTTAGGTTTCTCTCATTGATATCGACGACAGGCAGGCTTGAGCTGTTGGAACATCTAAAACAAGGGTCAACAGGCTCACTGTAAGCAGACGGAACAACATACTTTTTGGTTGGTGGCATTGGTATTGTTCAGCATATTTTTTATCCCCATGCTTCACTATGTTTTTCTCACAGAATGAGTGCGTATTATTTTACAGGCTCTATTGATTGTGTTGTCACCAGGAATTTTCTTTTTGTAGTCACTCAGCTGCTAAGACTTCTATTGCTAGTCTATTGCGTGGTTATGTTAGGAGTCATGACAGGAAGAGAGGGCCATCACTGTCAATCTCAGCGTATCAGAAAATGACACTGCTTCATGTAAGGGCATTATGCAGAGTGACATGGCCATGTTGCATTACCCTTTGCTGTATTTGTAGCAGTGAGGTGACCTCTCCTGTACTCATCCCAGCGCTTATCCAGTCTGCCTCACCTTTGCCAAAAGCCAGAGCTGTTTGTCATGGATGATTTGGTAATAAAATGGGAAAGGTGTGGAGTCAGCAAGAGAAGTCTCCATTCCACCTGCCCTTCTGTCAGCCCTTTTTCTCTTTGGTACACACACAGACACACACACAGCAGGTCCTATGCAAAATCCAGCTGGTACACACAGACGATAGGATCCCGTTGAATCACTAACAATAAAGGAAGTTAGGCATTGGAGCTATCTTTAGAAATTATAAATCTTTCAAATGACTGCATGTCTTGGGTTAAATAATTTGAATACATATTTTCTCTGAAACATGGTAGTTGCCTAAACAACACCTGGTTCAGAAACATGTTATTAATTACAGTGCATGTTTTGTACTTTATCTGAACCATTATACGCAACTGTATGCTTGATATTATATGTTTAGTTTGGGAGATGTGGTTGAACGTACTTAATATGCAGATAGGCTTTTTGTTGCACCCTGCTGTCTCACATTCTTCTTATAATCGATCTAAAACCAGATGTTTCATCTTACCTTGTATAGGGTCATCCCCAAGACATTTTGCTGCTGATTACAGCATTCAAAAAGTTGCTGTTAAACACATTTAGGCACTTAAGTTATAAGAGTGTTTCATACTATGTACTTGTATCCTAGCCAAATTCTGCAAAGTGTTGATATTGAAAGTCACAGTGCAGTCTAATTCTGTGCATTTATCATACCTCACTTCATTTGGCTGGGTCAAATGACTCAGCAAGCCAAATAATTTGTCTAATGAAGTGCAAAAGGGGGTCTGTCAGACTCTTTTTTTTCTGTAGCTGACACACATTAGTTCACCCCACTGTAGCTAGCATTACTGCCTGACTGAGAGGAAAGAGTATAGTAATGGAGAACACCATTTTGATGGGCTCCAGGGAGCTTCAGCTGTCATGAAAGGACAGCTCAACAGTTTTCTGCCAACCACTAAATATTTATAAAAAGGAAATATCATTGCACATGAATGGTTTGAGTGATACAGTTACTCTACATGAAGGTTGTATGTAGCTCAGGCTTAATGTGCAGCTTTCTTTAAACTGGAATAGAAAAGCACTTATTAGAAGTATTAAAATGATTGTAAATCTATCTTATGTAAAGTAGGTTTTGGGTACATAAGGTGGCTTCATGCAAAGCAGTGACCTAACACTGTTTTGACTTTGAGGAATATTGTGTGCCTTATGATAATATATGGTAGCAATGTAGTGCGTGAGGATCATACATTATGCAGACTTTACCATAAAAAAAGCACTGTAGTAGGGCAGTGTGTGGACATAACTACCCTCTGCTGCTCTTACATACACTGTAGACACACTGACAAACACACAAGCACCCAACTGTACAGTTATTCACATAACTCATGTGACACTTGTGATGCCGTTCTGTCCTACCTCAGCAGGGTGGGTTTTATCTAAGGCACACACAACAAGTAAACAAGCTACCAAGCAGCAACTCTTCAGATGAATATTGTATACTCCTAGTCTTGCTAAGTGTTGTTGTTTATGTCAGAAACAGTGTTTATTGTGCTTGGTGGGCCTCTTAGTGCAGTTAAGTTTCTACAACATCCCACTATGGCTATCAATTTCTGTACAAGATGGTCGAGGTTTGTGTTTTTCCTCCCTCTCTACTCTCTACATCTTTTCCCTTCCTCCGTGCTCGGCTGGTGTTGCCTGCCTTCTCCCCCATCTCTGCTTGCCCATCTCACCTTCCTTCCTTCCAGATGGCGCATTTCACAACCTGCTAGGCACGATCAATCAAGCCCAGATGCAGACTGGGCTATTAAGGTCAGTAATGATTGGCCTTTGAGCGTTATGGGCCCGGCTCCTGTTGTAAAGCCATGCATCAAACTCTGTTCCAGCACTCAGCTCGCCTGCCCTTAACAAGCCAGCTTAAAATATCGGCCGGAGGATACAAAATGAAAAGGGTACAACCTTATCTCTCCAAAGACAGGCCGTTGTAGCCCCAAGGTGTAATAAAACTACAGAACTTGGCCGTCGCCTAGAGTCATCTCTTTTATAAGCAATATCTTTCAAAGATCAGCTAAGCGGTGGGCTATGGGTGCTGTGTGGAGAGATGTAATGCATCACACCATATTCCCTTCACAGGAAAACCCTCTGCTCACTATTCATGCCCTTTCAGGGGAGCCAGGTTCCTCAATCGTTGCATCATACACGTCAGGGATTTGGATTTAATAGTGTGAGAAGCCAAAGGTTTGAGGTGAGATTTGACAAGGTGCTGAACCCTGCCCCTCAGTGAGCTCTGACCAGGTATTAATCCATGAAGAGGAGCTGAACTCAAGCACACAGCACAGAAGGGAGACCCCTTGAGGTTCTGAGTACAGATGATGCTTCAGTATTGGACAGCACCATCAGGCCAGCATCTTTAAATCCCTCTTATTGAGTTACTTTCCCATCAACCGTGTATTTGCACCTGGAAAAACCACATTGGGAGACTTTCAGTCCAAGTAATGATTTTGTTTGGATCCATGAGTGCCAAGGGGCAGTAAAACACTGCGACTACAGCCAGAGGACCGGGAGGGTCATGGGAAATGTAAGCTCATTGGATGATATTTGCTCATTGGATGCTCCTGATGTGTATTTGATCCAATAACAACTGACAAACGCCATGTCAATCATAGGCATAATGTAGTGTAGTTTATCATTGGAGGCATGATTAAAGAAGCTAATATTCTTATTTTTTTAATCAATAGCTGCTGGCCATTATCTTACCATGAAATAGATTGCATATCAGGGTTATTATTGCAGAGCACTGAGCACCTAAAGGCATGTTCATATACTGAAGATATACATTTTTATACTAATGCCGTGGCTTAAATGATGCATGGGGCAAGATATACATGACTCCTAAAAAGATGAACTTCTGTGGTGATCCTCTGTGCTTCAAACCTGACTGCACAATGACTGCACTATCCATGAGTATGTCAGTATATATATATTTTTAATTATGGTTATTACCAACATTATTTACATTTCACTCAAACCATTTTCACAAAAACTGGAGCAAGTAAAATATGCCCTCGCTTTTTGATTGTGTCCCAGAAATATCAGATTTTTATTGAGAGCAAAGGTTAAGCCATTTCAAGGGCCATACAATTCTGCTCTAAAGCCACCTCAGCCGGTCCCAGTGTTATGATTGCTTTTTATATTACATGTCTTCCCAGCGTCTGTGCAACATGACGTCTTCCCATGTATTTGTGGTAGGCTGACGATAGCACACAGACCTCTCCCTGGTTGGCCAGTGGCCTTGATGTCATCCCAAGCACGCTGCATTCACACAACAGGGAGAGAGTCTAGGTCAGCCCAGCCAGTCAGTCTTGAACCTTTGCACAGACCCATAAAACACAGAAGCACAGAGCAGAAAATTGAAAGCATCACGGAAGGTGCCATGGCTGTACTGGGGAGGAAGATAAAAGTCTTGGGCCAGGGTTGGAAGCATTGTAGCTGCAGATGCATGCTGGGGGCTGTAGGATTTAATAACCTAAGACCATGGGGTTGTGCAGCCACAAGCACGCAGAAGCAGAGCCCAGTATAGGATGTAGTAAATAGCAAACCCATATGATTATTAATATAGCTGTGAGGCATGACGCAGTGGTGTCCTCTGAATGTGTTTTACTATTCTATGTATTATAGATAGACTTGCGGACTGTTTCTTTGTCATTCACTGTCTCAGATATAGATATGAGCCTAGTTGTCGTGTTATGGCCTGTCATAAGCACATCTCCTAGGATCAAATAATGCTTGCCCAGAGAGATTTTGTGTGATACATTGTGTGTGTGTGCTGTATGGATGAAGTCATCACAGCTGCTGTTTGATCACTACAGCTCCTTTGTGGACGTCATTTTGACTAAAGCTGTCATAGAGGCCCCGGCAGCATGATTTATCCACACAGCCACTCCTTCCTGCCACCTTTGGCATTCTGTTACAGCCTCACTACACAATAAGCTGATGGCTTTTCTCCAATTTGACCCAAGCCTAAGCTCTTTTTCCTCTTCTTTCCTTTCATCTGTGCTAGTAATTCACTCTCCAGCACATACTGTATCTTTGAACAACCAATGCCTGTTACTCTTCCTTTTATAACTACTTGTACTCATAAAGATGCTGTGGGGTTTTATCAGTGGAATAAAAAGTGGAATGTTAGCCTTAGTGCACTGGGCCATTCCTTCAACTCACAGTCTGACAAATGAGTTGTGACCTTGAGTAATATTTGCCCATTATTCAGAAGGCACCAGAGCAGATATTAAAAATAGCCCTCATTTCATAGGGTGCGGAAGAGTAGAGGCTAGAGCTTGGCTGTTATTAGAGGAGCATGTAGGAGCAAGTGTATGTGTGGACTTAGAGTATGTTTTATTTTACATATCAGTGTCTAAAAGTGGAATAGATAGGGAAGAGGTTAATTGTGTTATGGCTCATTACATACTATGGATTCACTCCAGGAATTAAAATAAGTGTTCATCTAGAGCTACAGTCACATTTAGTTACACGCTGTTGAATGGGGAGAATAATGATGTGTCCTTGAATTGTTAGAATGTCCTGATGGAATTTCTAATGAGAAAGGGGTATTGGATTGAATTTGGCATTTGCAATATTTATAGGAATATGTACGCTATTATCTTAGATGCTAGATTAGCTTCACGTTCAGTTTCAGGTAAGTCTTTTACTTTTGTAGTTAACATTAACTATCTTGAAGAGGTTCACAGATGCCTCAGTCATCATCAGTGCAATTACAAATTATAATCCTGATTTTTAACTGGTGCCATTTATGTCTTTTCAATGGTCAAGGGCTATAAATAACACATTTTTAATTACAAAGCTAGGGCCATGCTAAATCTGACCTCGGCCCGTGATTGAGCCCAGGGCTATACTTTGGTCGCACCTTTGACATCATTTAAGGGTCAAAGTTGCCTGCCCTTTTCTCCTATCCTTCCACACTGTCCCGCTGTCCTTCATCCCACAGAGGACCATTTAGCTTTTCAAGGGCCAGACCATGACTGTGCGGCCTCTTTGCTGAAAGGCATGGTGGGTAATAAGTGGAAATGGCAGTGATCCGGCTCACGTCTCTCTCCTCCAGCTCTCAAATGCCAAAGGAAGAAGTGCGATCCAACCTCAGTGTGACCCCAGTAAGGGCTGTGGCTGTCACACTCGGGCTGTCCTCCAGTCTTTATCTCTCCTCGGCTCTGTCGTTCTGACCCTAAACCACCACCTCTCTCCCTCACATAACCCTGCTTATCTCCTTATCCGTTATCATTCGCTTCTTTCACATTTTAGACACCGCTGTCCCCTCTGTTAGTCGCTCAATCCCTCTCTCACATTTTGGTCACTCCTTCCATCATATCATACGGCTTATTACCTGCTCTACCTTGCCTGTCATCTTTGTGATTTCACCTCCTCTGTCTACTTGTTTTTCACACCACTACAGCCACAGTACACTCTTATACTCCATTCTTTCACACATGCTCATTTTTTGTCCGTTACTTTAATGTTACCTGCCTTCCGTCACCCTTCCTGCTCCTTGACCCCCTTCCCTCCTCGTATACGTCTGAGCCTGGGTATGCAGCCAGCCTCTGAGTGGCAAGGTGACATTGTGTGTCATATCAGCATTCCACGGCAGTCCCCTTTCTCTCCAGAGAGTAATTATTTCTTTCAGAGTGAAAGGTTCAATTTGCTATAAAAGAACAAGGGCCTCAGGTATAGAGGCAGGGTGGGAGCGCATAAGGAGGGAAAGGAAGTGATAGGGTGGTAAAGAAGGAGGGGGGGGGGGTGGTATTAGATGAGGGGAAGATGCAGAAGGGGACAGGAAAAACAGTTATGGATAACACCAAGACGTAGCTCTGTGTACTGGACACATTGTTCCAATAGGGGAGCCTGTTGTGGTGCTCAGTGGATGCTAAAGGGGCCGAGTGACGTCAAAAAACTCTGGCCCTAGAATATGTCACAAGGCTGGGACATTTAATAATAATAATAATAATAATAATTGTTATATTTATATAGCGCCTTTCCAGAGCTCAAGGACGATTTACATATCAATTATTCATTCACTCCACAGTCACACACTGGTGGTAGTAAGCTACATCTGTAGCCACAGCTGCCCTGGGGCAGACTGACAGAGACGTGGCAGCCATTCCGCGCCTACGGACTCTCCGACCAACACCTTCAACATTCTTACACATTCATACGAGGCAAGGTGGGTTAAGTGTCTTGCCCAAGGACACAACGACAGTATGAACTGTGGGGAGAGCGGGAATCGATCCTACTACCTTCCGGTTGAAGGACGGCCACTCTACCACTGAGCTATCCTTAAAAAGGATACGGAGTCCCATAAACACCTAAAGCAGAAGCACGAGACAATTTCAGGGATTTTTATGCTTGGACCACAGTAGCTGAAGCTAGGTTGAGGCAGTGGATACATGGACCAAAAACAAAACAAAACACTGAAATACTATTGATGAACCATTTCAGGAATGTTTCAATCATTTCTGAACATATTAGATTTGATCTGGAAGAATGAGTTGAGTAGGACCCAGTCCAAACCATTATCTGGAGCTCGTGGCTGCCCTGTTAAATTGTATTTTTGTTGCTGGTGTTTTTAGTGTGTATTTGTTTTAAAACGTCTACACTTTTAAATTGTAAATTTGTTCTGGAGAGGATGCATTTTTGAGGGTTGTGGGTGGGGGCACTGAGGTATTTGTAGGTAAGCTGTCTCATTTCCATTCCCACTTCTCCACACCCACCACACATTCTCCACCGCTCTCTGTATCTCACTGAATGCTGCTTCCTTCAGTCACCTGCTGTAAATTGTTCTAGTCTCTCCGGTGCTAGAGTGTTTTTTCACCCCAGTGTCTTCCTGTTGGAGTGTCTCTCACCACTGGGATTAAGGAGGCTCTCCAGACAGGCTGAGGCGCTTATTTAAAGCAGCAGGCTTGTCACTGGGACTATTTTAAGTGGGAGCTTGAAAGCAATTGCTGCCGTGTTCCAGCGCGATGTTGGCTATGAGTTATTATGCACTGCTTCAGTGGCGAGTAGCAGTGTAACCAAAAAGGCTTACCCTGTTGCTCTCACGCCGGGCCCCACAAAATGGAAGAATGACAGGCTTGAGATATGACTGAAGAAGGGTTTCCCATAAATGTTGTCATTGGTTAGTCTGTAATAAAGCTATCCCAAAGACATATTTCCATTCTTATTTAATAACTGCTCTTTTAAGTGCTGTCTGTCAAATCAGTTGCCTTGGGGACAGTATCAAGCACTGACATTGGTTTTCTGATCATTTTATGCAAAAAAATCTCTCCAAGAATTGTACTGATTGGTCATAAGCTTAGCACGCCTCCGGCAAGAAAACTCATGTACTACACCAAAAATATATTATACTTTTTTATTGCTTATTGTCTTTTATCCTCCAAATGTAATACACTGGGGTTTTCTTCAGTGGTGTCTAGCCAGCTTTGCCTGCTGAATATATTTGGAGCCAGTTCCATCAGCAGAAGCTGCAGAGAATCTTTCTGGGTAAAAGCGTTGTTGGATGCAGCTGCGTCTTGCTCTGTTGACTGAAGCGATTTTAATGTTTTATTGATTTTTTGATTTATTTTTTTTCTGCTTCAGGCTCCATATACACACTCTCACTCTGTCTTCGTCATGAAATACAGCCAAACAGGCAAATATCCCCATCAGAACCCTGTATCATCCCCTGTGTGCTCACATCCAGCCTTACCAGAAGCTAAAGATCCAGAAGCTAAAGATCTGGTATGGTGGCTGGGGCTTTTTATTTTAGAATGACCTCATCATTTACTCATGATTTATCAGGCATGTCTCCCAGTACTACACCAGGAACTATTCTTCTCCCAAAATGTATTTGAGAAGTCTTGGGTAGTGCAGATTTTTTGTATATGGTTGACATTTAGGGCATGTCTTTGCAGAAGCTTTTTTTTTTTCTGTTTGCAGGTTGGTTAGAACAGGATATTGGTTTAGTGAAATTAGGTACAACCATCTATAGAAAGACTGCAATAGAACAAGCAGCTGAGGTTCTAACAGAAATCTGAATCATTAAACAATCAAGGATTCTTTTTAGAAAAAATACTAAGAAATAAAGCAACAGCAGTATGAAGAAGAAAAAAATGGATAAAAAAAGGCTTCCTCTTAGTGCGCCAGGAAAGGAATGAGTGGAGGGTAAAAGAAGTTTCTGAGGAGCTAAAGCAGCATCTGACGCGGTTGTTCTACTCTCACAGGCATTAAAGCAAATCACAGCACTCTATCTCTCATACGCTCATGCAACATCTCCAAGGTTGTATAAATCACACCACTCTCACTACTGAACCAACATATCCTGCCAACCAACAATTACCACCCCACCCCTAGCTCAGATAACAAAGCGTCCTATCTTAATAAGCATCCACCATGGGGAGCTAATAGTCTCACTGCTCCTTTTAATTTTATTCATACCTAACTATGAGGTATTAATAATGAATGCAGAGTAAACAACAGTTTAAGATGCTGGCCACGCCATTGTGGACTAATTGGCTCATTAAATGTAACATTAGGTGGAGAGGGGCCCTTGATTGGGAGCTGTAGGCCCAAGTCAATGCTAACACTCAGAGATCATTGATCTTTACCCAGCCTGCTCTGCGCTGATTAAAGAGCAATAAAGATGGGGCTGGTTCCCCTCGGCTCCATAATACTGCTATGATTCCCCAGAAGTGCCACAGACGCTGCCAAGACAGATATTTTGCCTTTCACAGCTCTGCTGCCTGGTGCGCCAGGGTGAGTCTGGCTGAGTCGGACCACACAGACAGCTGCGGCTACGGCCCACGGAGTAGCAAAGGTGCTAAATGGCCTGAGAAAGAGATCGATGAGGAAGGGACGGGCTCCGTCCATCAGATCCTAAGCACCCACCATTTCACCTCACTGCCCAGGTCTCAACACGATGTGTGTGTTACTGTGTTTTTGTGTGCTACTGCTAGGAACATCCCTCATGTTGCAGCTGCTCAAGGGGTCTCTAAAGTGCCCCTGGCTAGTACTTTGGGTCCCCCTATAAAAAATTGAAGAGGCCCAAAATAAATTGACGAGGGCATCCCAGTGCAACCTTACAGCCTTTTTTGCTAGGCATTGTGACTTTGCAGTAAAGCACTTTAACTTTGTGTCTCAGGCATTATCTTTTACTCTTATGTAAAAAGTATTTTTCATTATTTACAAGGTTATTCTTAAGATATACATGCTGATAATGGTCGTATAAACACTGCTTGCATTTTAGGCTGACCTGGTGATGATGAGGATAAGGGGAGAGAATTGCTCGGGCAGCCCAGTGGCATATGGCCTGGGCAGACCGTGAACCCTGTTGATGGCCTCTTCTGGGCAGCTATGGACTGCACTTTTATTGCATCTCTCTGGCCTGGCCATTTACTCTAGGTCTAATAAACATCCAATATGTTACCCCACCATCACACAACAAGTAGAGATGATACTCTGTAAAAACACAACACACCCTGAGATTGAACAGCAATAAAATGCCTTTTACACACTACAGGAAACAGTAAAGGCCCTGCATGTTCACACAAAGAGACCCTGACACTGTGCAGTGATTTCAAGGGTTGGAGTGCTGTGAGGTAATTGCTATATCGCTTGAATAGATTAGTAAACAGTAAGCATTTTGTTCATTGAAGTTTTGTGAGGTGAAATGGCAGAAATAGCTATAAAATGGTTATTCCTCTGTGTGCTCTTCGGAACACAGTATATTTTTCTCTTACAACACAAGGTCAATATGCTATTATGTTAAGCATAATGATTCATACAGGCCGTTCATCTTTCTGGTAGAAGTGAGAAAAGCTCCCAGTCCTATAAATGCTGAGAGACGGTCATTTGTGGATTAAGTGTGGAAAAGAGCGGCCTTGTATGGCTGCTATTATTTCCTCTGCTCTTCAGACTGTGATATGGATCAGGACATTTCATATCAGGAAACCTATGACTTTCTATGCATCACATTAATGTTTCATTCTTTGCAACTACACTGTGTACACTTTTGAAATCCTGGAAATGATTTTTTTGCCACAGGAATTACATTTATATCACTACATTTCCCTATTGGCTTGGATGTTTATTTTGATAAAAATGCTAAATGCCAAGCACTTACAAATAAACACCAAATGTCTAATCCCTTTGACTTGCAGCTGCCACATTCATGTTTGCACCCAACAACTATTACAATGAGATGAGTGTGTGGAGCAGCATAGCAAGAAATCAAACCACGATAACAAGTGCCTGGAGCCTAGTTCAAGGCATTGGCTGATATCTTCCATGTACAGCCTTTCGTTTACCATCTCTCCCCACCCTCCTTTCTTCCTGCGCTGCACCTTTTCTCTGCCCTCCACTGCCCCACCTTTCTGATCTCATCTGGAGCCAGAACAGGTGCTACGGAGAGATAGAGGAAGCTTGAGAGAGGCATCTCCACCCGGGCTAATGACGCCTGCTCTTTTCTCAGCTCACGATGCTGAAACATTTTTCTCAGCAGCTGCCAGACTGAAGCCAGATGAGAACAGGAAACATTGCAGTAGTCGCGGCAGGCTGAAGATGGTCTCCTACAGATGGGGAAGAGATTGCTTCGAGTGCATGAACACATGCTATTCCAAAACTGCTTGAGCCCTCTTCAAACTATTTGTGTCTCCAAAGTTATCAAAGTTGCTGGCCTAGCCCCAGGTTCTGTTACAAAAACTTGAAGAATAACACTTCCTGTTATATTGTATGCTATTTTTAGGTCCCCTACACTAATAAACAGCATACACACTATTCATTACACTACTGCTTTATTGTGGAAATGCAGCATTTCTAATGCCCTCTGCGTTGTTAGATTGTAATATTATACCAAGGTCAGCAGTTACGAGCGGGAGCCCCGGAGAGGCGGTTGAAAGGTTCAGTACAGACACGCATATCGGTCATGAACTTGCACAGTCTTCAGAGGGCAAAATAGGGACCTAATTTTGGAATCAAGGATTACACTGGTCACAGCAAGTAACTGTAACTAAGAAGGCACGTGAAACCATACATTCAGTAATACAAAATTGAACATGAAATCTAATAGAACACCTACAACATTGCGTACATTAGATGTTTGAGTTAAAAATGGCTAAATGGGAAATATTTAAATGACTTTACTCGCTGTGTGCAAGTTAAACTAACTCTGCCATACACTCACGGAAAAGGGAATGGCGAGATTAACGGATCAGTTCCCAATTTTCTTCCACCGCCCAGCAGTAATCAGATCTTCTCGTACCTGACATGAGGCTTGAATTCCATTAGGCTTTATTAGCAGTAATTATCCCCTGCTTCTACCCCATGCTGTTCCCTAAGTCTCTACCCTCACTGTTCCCTCCAGATTCTGACATTGCCCTCTCCTTCCTGCACCCTTTTTCTACCCACTGTTCCCTACTCGCACCATCACAGTGTGTTATCCTACTTTAAATTGTCTAGATTGGTCTTTCATTGACGTTTTATTTTCTTTTGCCACATCCCATCTATTCAAATACTGAACAAAAATTTGAATATAACACTTGTTGTTTTTACACCAATTTTTCATGAGCTGAATTCAAAGATCTAAGACTTTTTCAATGCACACAAAGACATCTGTTTTATTGAGCACTTCTCCTTTGCCGAGATACTCCTTCCACCTCACAGATGTGGCATATTAGGATCCTGATTAGAGAGCATGATTATTGACAGGTTTGCTTTAGGCTGGCCACAATAAAAGGCCACTTTAAATGTGTAGTTTTATCACAGCACAATGCCACAGATGTCGCAAGTTTTGAGGGAGCATGCAGTTGCCATGATGACTGCAGGAATGTCCACCAAGGCTGTTGCCCGTGAACTGAATGTTCAATTCTCTATAAGCCATCTTCAAAGGTGAATCAGAGAAGTTGGCAGTAGATCCAACCGACCTCACAACTGTAGACCACATGTAGCCACACCAGCCCAGGACCTTCACATCCAGCATCTTCACCTCTAAGATTCTCTGAGACCAGCCACTCGGACAGCTGCTGCAACAATCGGTTTGCATAACCAAAGAATTTCTGCACTGGAATAACTCTGGAATTTCTGAGGTGGATTATCTCAGCAAAGGAGAAGTGCTCACTAACACAGATTTGGACAGATTTGTGAACAGTATTTGAGAGAAATATAGGGCTTTTGTGTACATAGAAAAACTCTTAGTTCAGCTCATGAAAAATGGGGGTAGAAACAAAAGTGTTGCGTTTAAATATTTGTTCAGTATATAGCTGGAAAGATACCATAGATCTTTTCAATTTGAGCAATAGAGTTGTGCCGTCACCTCGGTCACTTTTGCCTAGAGCTGAAAGTAAAAGATTTCCTTGCTGAATGTCATTGACTTTACAACAGTTTATAATGTCACACCTGCCTTCTTCACATGCACATATTTCTTAGTGCCAGATAACAAGTCAACATCTTCTTTCCTTTTTGTTTTACACTTGTTCTTTTAGCAAGAGGCTTACAGATGAGATGGACAATTTCAGATAGTGTTTTCTCATTCAAGCAGGAAGGAGGCATAAAGACTACAGAAAAGCCCAAATCCTCTTGGGAGCAGCTTTTTACTCCCAGTTTGTGTTCATTTGTCCCTCCGCTCTCCACGGCTGCCTTTGGGAGCGAGTCAGCACTTGTTTTATTGGCCGTTACTGTGTGTCACAGACTAAATGGCTTTTTACTCACAGGTGCAAAAGGAGTGTTCCATTACTTTTTGCATCAGGCTGAAATTATCTGGATGCAAGTGGGCTTGTCCACTCATTCACTCACATTTATGTAACAGCAAATCTGTCTCCCATCTGTCTCTTTGTAAAGAATCAATAATTACAGAAAACATGTAATATGAACATACTATAGGAAAAAAAAATCCCCTTTTAAATAATGTTTGGACTGTTCTCTACATTTTGACATAACTAAGGACTTACATCTGAAACCTAGTCACTCATTTCTCTAAACATAGTCAGAAACGCTTTTCAACGGCAGTCTGATTTCCACTGGGAAGCCCCACTTACATTTTTCCTGCCAAGAAAACTCTCAAGACGAGAAGAAATCAGAAATAACATGACGCTTCACATATGCTATTTTATGTCATTTTAAATGTTCTAAGGATATTTTATTTACACGTATGGCCCAACATGATATGTCTGAAATGAAGATTGAATCAATGTTTATGAGTATATGTGTATCTGAGGTGTAGCAAAGTAGATGATGGAGCTGATTCCCTCTGTGCTGTTTATTATCACATTTGGTGTAATTATATAATTACTGCTAATCACCCACCTGAGGTGGCAGAGCTCGACGGCAACACACCCAACATTACAGAATAAACACAGCGACCTCAGCACATCCAACACTCATTAACACACTCCTCCCTCCCTCCCTCCCTCCCTCCCTCCCTCCCTCCTTCTCTTTCATTCTGCAGCTCTCTTGCTTCTTTTCTCTCTGCTCATTATCTCTTGTCTTTATTTACATGCATGAAAACACACACTGTCTCTCTGATGTAATGAGCATCCCAATCAGGCATAATGAGATGAATAGTATTTCAACCTCAGATAGGGCAAATTTATAGAGAGAAAATCTTCCCAGCAGGTATGTTTCTGATGCGATATAGAAACATGAAGAAAGCATCTCCAAATCACATCTGATGTTCTATTCGTTCGACAGGCAGTTGAGAGAATGGGGTAATAGCATTGCTATATACTGCGCATTAGTTAACTGAATGTGCCAGTCTCCAAATGAGAGAGAATCGGGTGTGTGTGGGGGGGGGCAAAAGACAAATCTCACATTTCAGACTCCATTTCAAAGAACATGAAATTCAATATACCACTCCAATCTAGTCCACGCTGTCATTGCTTATGCCAGTAATAGCAATCAGAGATATTGTATTCACTCCCCTCAGCCTCACGGTGTCAATTTATGTTTATGTTTGCCAGTAAATATATTAAATGTCATTTAAGCCTGTTCAAGAACTTGATTGTTTTGCTTTTGTTTTGTGCCGTATGGTTCTTGCTGTTTGTCATCCTAGAGATCTTAGCATAGGGTATTATTAAGCCTGACTCACTCGTACTCCCCAATGCACCTCTGTCATCTAGTTGTGTAAATCTCCCTACTAAATTAAATTTTACCCAACATTGGCCACAGATTAAAAAAACATATACACAAATGGAGGTATTTTGTTTACAGCAGTCAGCTGAAATGAAGTGTCATTTGAGTCAAGCATTAGCATAGACACCCTCTGGACTCCAGTAGCCACCCCTCCAATCCCTGTTTTTAAACTCTGTAAAAGTATTCCAGCAGGAGCGGAAGAAAAAGTGGTGAAGACCATTACGCACAGAGAAACAAACAGTGTGCCACAGTAGCTGGACGCCCACAGAGAGGCATTATGCTGGTTGACAGTGTGATATGATGGCACACAGAGACCCCAAACATCTCACCCACATAATGAGACAGGGCAGTGCCGCTGAGGCCTCTGGAGGGAGAGGGGTTGGCAGTGGGTGGAGACTTTGGAGCGTGTCAGTCAGCCACCAAGGGCTTGCTGGACCCCTCTGTCGCTGAGTGTGTCTGAAGGATGGCAGCTGTAGACAGACGCTGACATGAATAGTTCAACTGGCTCATATCTGGCAGGCAAAATAAATTTATCACAAGACAGAGACCGACAAAACAGTGTAGTCATGTTCGTCAGATGGAAAATAAACTTTAATTAAGTCTGTGTGTGTCTATATTGTGTGTGTCTGGTAAGAAAGTATCTCTCAGCTTTCTCTCTGACAGATAACAACCTGTGTTAGACTTTAAGAAGGCTTGTGACAGACTTTCTTGTTTGCTCATTTTTTTTTCCTCACACCATCTCTTCCCCTCACTGTTTCATTGCAATTCTAGCTACTCTAAAAATGCAGTTGCAGCACATCTTGGGCCTCAAGGAAGCCTATTAGTGTACAGCACATTAAGTGCTCTAGGCCTGTTTGTAGGTACAGTGTACAGATGTATGGTCATCTTCATTTTCATCAAGTATCACTTAGGGATACACCTTGTTTTCCACGAGTTAATGGGTTGTGTCAATTGCTCTCAAACTGTGGCATCTTTAGGATAAGTTCTAGCTCTAGGAGGAGGCTGTCTCCATTAACATCTTCATGCCTTCATCAGCTAAAGGTGAAACCATCTATAAACTGGCTGCAGGGTGCATTGGAGCTTTGGAATCCACAGCAGGGTAAATGTTTTTTCCTCTTAACCAAAGTATAGATGCTCAGTTTCAGTCTTTATGCTCGTGCTCTGTGCCTTGTGACCGCTATATCAGTTTCATGTTTGTGATTTGTTTATAAAAACAGAAGGAGGTGTGCACAGAGATGATGAGGACTTCAGCACAATCTCATTTAGGCAGGCAGAGGGCAAAGTGCCACCAGGAACCTCAGTCAGTTACACCTGAGGGGCCCCTGCTTTGGAAGGAGGATATGCAGCTTTGCATGCAAATCGCAGCCAGGAGCTCCTGCCTGCCATCTTCCACAGGGGCAAGAAACACTGGTGCCTGATTAAAATGAAGGGAATCAACCACACTCTACAAACATGACTCTGAGTCTTGTGCTCATCACATGTGCGCTTGGAACATGGAGATGACATTCCTTGACATTTGCTGCAATCCATGTGTCATAAAGCTGACATAAAGGTTGACATACAGCTTACTTGACGATGGATTGGCTGTCATAAACATTGATGGCACTTCATAACAAATGATGCTAAATTTTCATCTCACTGTCATGACATTGAACAATGTCGTCTCTGCAATCGAATCCAACTCTCATTTTCCAAGCGCTGACCTAAATCTTAGTAATGTCACTTTAGCCAACATGTTATGATTGAATGACTCTGTGATTGTGCACTATTTGTCACCAGAAGTTATTATACAGCATAAATATCATAATCAAAGTGTTATCAACACTGAGGTCTAGGAATATAAACCTCTGTGTGTGTCTTCAGGAACTAATCTCTGAGTCTGGGCATGCTGCAGTTTACTTTGAATCCTCAAAGACACACTGCTCTTTTGCCTTTTTATAGTAAATATACCCTCAGGACTACATTGTTTATTATTTGTTCTATAATTTACATTTCTACCATAGTCTCATTCAGTTTAAGAAGTTTATTTATAATGGCAACTCTTATGTATGTGAAACGATAAAATGAGACATTCCAAGATGATTTTTCACTTCTTTATTACTTACGTGTGGGCGTTTGTCACATGTGAATATACAATACTTCAACAGCTTATGACGTGCCAAGGGGATAGTGGATTGGCCAGGCTCTCATCCGTATGCATGGCTAGGCCTCCACCAGAAGAACTCTTTTGTTTTTAATGATAACTGGTCCCATGCATTGTTTACTAAGATGACAGGTCTATTTGCCTCTGATTTATAGCACTGTGGCATTCAAGGAGATACTGTACTTATTACATTAAATGCAGTATGCAAAAACAAGTCAACGAGACAGGCGGAATGGGAGAGGAGGGGACGAGTGTGGACATAAATTAAGGGTCATCGCTGCCTTCTGCTCCAAAGCCAACAGCTGTTTGTTGAGGCCTAGACAGAGTGCTGAAAGCATATCACCTTAGGAGGTCACTGCTGCTCTCAGGCTGACTGGAACTGTTGCCACTGTCATAGCGCCCTGGCAGCTACATCTTTATATTTTGTTTAGTGTATTTGGTGTGTGGCTGGGGTTCCTCCCTGGATCTTTGTGTGCACAGTCTGGGAGGGACTCCCTCTGCTGGCAGACTACCAGTGTCACACAACCGGGCAATGATGATAAAACATCACAGTTGGTAGTAAAGGGAAAAGATGTATACAGTAGGAAGTGAAGTCTTGAAGATGGCGGTGATGTGTCATGTGTTTTGACGGATTTAGTTACAGTAGCACAGAGATCAATTATACAGCCCGGGCATGCATGGTCGCAGGATTAATGGTGCATGCTGCAGATAAATCAACCAGTGGTCTCAAACCTCTCTGCGAGAGGAGAAACAGTCAAAGACAAACATAGAAACATGTTTGACATCGGCATTTTATACCCATCCTTTTCCATTATTAACCTTGAGATTTTAGACTAGAATGGGGATGGAAAGCACATCTAGCCACAAATAACCATTCAGATATGGGGGTATAATGTCAAAAAGGAGCCCATTATATCATTTTGAATGCCGATTTGGCTCTGAAGGACAGAAGTATCTCTCTGTCCTCAGACTGTGGAAGGATATGAAAAAGGAGGGCTGTAGTTGCTGTTGTGAGATTGAAATGATGCTATATATTACAACCTCAGGAGACCTGTCGGCACTGCGAGTTACTACCCCCTCACCCTCGTAGCTGTCTCTCTTTCATTCTAGCTTTGACTTTGCTCTGGGTTCTTGTCTCGTTCTGTTTTACTGTTACATTTCTTATTCCTACCCCCTTGTGTATTGATTCAGAGCATCTATCCATGTTTTTGTCTGTCTGGCTCCACTTACATTTGTATATAGGTGTGTCTCTCTCTGCCTGATTGAATTTACTACATTTCACCCTTGTCTAGTTTGGTCTGCCTGCTTTCACGGGGCTGCTACTTCAGGTATGTTTTCACTTGTGTCTGTAGGCACTAATATTTCCTGTTTCTATTTCTGTCTGGCCTGTCGTTAAGTCCTTTAGGATCATTTCTCTTACAGTATAAACTACATATGCAGGGTAGAGTCCTATTCTCAAACAAAATGTCAAATCGTTGCAGTTTTATGCAGCATTCATGTGCTCTCACAAACAGTTGGAAAACTATTCAGAAAATATGCACTTCAGAATGGCTTGAAAACTAATAGTGGAGCCATCATTATGGTACTCAAAATCTGATGTTCTGTTATCATCAATTTTGATCTTTGAGACCTTTGATCTCTTTGGTCATTAATTCTTGTCACAAAGTTTATTTACTATACAATTTTTAATTATTGCATATCTAGTGGCATTAGTAGCACATTAATGAGACATCCCTCTCATTTCTCAGGTCCTTTATTGTACATTTCTATGAGTCTCACCCTTCACCTCCACTCACACACTTAATACGTCCACATCCACACTCTCTGTGATTATCTTACAAGTATTAAATCACTTTCCAGAAGAGTTTCTCCAAAGTCAAAGCCAACCTTCGCCCTGCAGATTAGAGCAATTAATTTGAGGGAGTATAGAAGACTTTGGCCATATCAAAGAAGCAACAGGACACAAAGAGACAGTTTTCATATGAGCAATGCTGGATGAGGGCACAGAGGAGGAATGGGGAAAGGGCGGGGGGAGGCGGCCATGGTGAAAGTGGCAGATCAAAGCGCAGAATGGTGGCAGAGTACCGTCCCCTGCTGTGCACCTCAGATAACGACAGGTGAGCACCACAGGTCTCCTCCGTGAGAGCGAGCCAGGCATGAGGCCAGGGGAGATGCATGAACAAGCCAGCTTACAAACATCTCATAATAACTCAAGCAGAAGAAGCCCTCTGAATTAAAGTGTCACTTTTCATTTGCTTTCCTTTCCCTCTTTTTGGCTCGCTGGCTGATTTTGTGCTCTTCTCTCTCTCGCCTCTTTTTCTCTGGTCCGCCTTTCCCCCTCCTCATCACAACATACCATGGGCTCCTTCGGCTGAGTTCCCCACTGTCTTCATCACAAGGCTGCCCGGGGGCTCTCAGCTCCTCCATCTGCCTTCTGTGTGTCTCCAGCTCTCCTTGTCTTTCTTTGTCTGTTTGTGGCAATTCACGTTTTTTCTGAAGTTTGTGTGTTTGTGCCTGTGTTCCTGTCTGCAGGGCTTCCATCCTCCCCACACTCCAACAGTCAGAAGTTTCCTGCTACAAAAACACAGACAGATAAATACAAACAGATTAAGAGAAGACACAAAGGACATTTTGTCTTGGTCCATAGTTGTTGACATTGTGGCAAACAAGAAATAAAGTGACCCTGGTGCTCCAGCAGCATTTTGTCGATACTCTATTTGCCCCAGCAAGTATTTCTACTTGTCTATCTAGCTGAGTCCTCTTTTGTTTTTGGTGTGACACTGTTGACATTTTATAAGCCCTTCTAGGCCCAAAGTCAGAAGAAAGTGTTAATGTGGACGCAGCTTCACAGCCAGGACTTTCATTTTATCTTTCTGCTTTCACTTAGTAGATATCTTCTGAAGCTGGCAGCTCTGTGCCAGGCGTTTGACGTAGGAGACAAAACACACATTGTTGGCCAAACTTGATTCAGTTTCCATAGTAACACCATGATAGATTTCATTACTTATCATTGTTCTCAGCCATCCTAATCCCACCGCTAAGCCAGGCTGTTCAAATTGGGTGTGCTGAGTCCTGTCAAGGATGAAACTAGGTGAAGAGAGCAAAGATAGAACCAAAAAAGCACCAAATGATGAACATGGTCATCAGGCTCCTACTCAAGTGCACCACCTGCCTTACCCTCTCTGTACAGCGGGGTTTGGGAAGAGATCAGATATTGGTTTTTAATTGGGCACTGGGGGCCATTATAAAGAGATACCAGAAGGCAAACTTACTGATTGCATAGTTCAGATTGGTAAAGCAATGTCTGCAACCCCTGATTTGATTTGAATTTTCTTTTATGAGTAGACACAAAGAAGGACATTCCTTGGCTTTCAAAACTCAACTGAGTGGAATACATTTTATAAATTTCCGGAGAATCGCAATTTTATTTCACTAGTGCTCATTGTGACTAATGCCACATCAATGCAGTTGAACTGTAATGATGAATTAACTGTTTGGCTCTTTAGTACAAAAACAAGACAAAGGTTCTCATCAACAGACTATAGACTGCGTCAACCTTAAGATATCATTAATTTGTTTTAGTATTTTGATGAAAGGGTTATTTTGGTAACCTTGCGCTGCAGCTTGTTTTTTGCAAGATTTGTGAGTTTACAAATGTGTGAAAATCAATCTTAACCTGCTCCAAGCAAATTATTCACTCTTTGTGACCAAGGATGTTGCCGCACTGACAGGTCTGGGCATGTAGAAACTGTTTTACCATTTACAAACGTAAACAACATGGCACTGCTCTGATTCAATGAAGCGGTATTCATTTTAAGTACCTGCCCTTTTGCTAACACTTTCAACGGAGCCCTTCCAGATGGCACTGTGGAGCAGACTATATTCTGTGGAGCAGTTCTATCTGGCAGTGTCAAGTCATTATTTTGGTACCTTACACCAAAGTTTTACAAAGCAAATGAATGTAAAACAGAATTGAACAATACTGGCCAAAGTGAGAGGGGAACTCCCTCAATGCATCATGCACTGGCAGCTGTCGCTCTGCTTCATTTAATGCGTGTGTGAGCCAGTGTGCACAAAGCTGATCGCTACCTCCACGCCGCTTCTCTGCTTTAATGTATAGTAAAGGGCAGTGTTAGTCCTTCCACATGAACCTGTAATTTGGCCCACGCAGCTTGTGGGCTCTGGTCTACCTCAAAGTGCACGGAGGTAATGTGCTGCGTAAGCATTACACAGTAGCATAGTGACAGTTAGGGAAGCACAGGGGCCCACCTCCTCCATCTGTCACACCCAGGCCATACAGTTAGGAGTGACATGAGTGCCATTCTTGTGCTTCTGACAGTGGCTAATCTAGGCTTTAGATGAGTGGGTCAGCCAAATTCACACAGACTCTCAGTTTGACACCAGGCCAACATAGACGGAAACCACTTGTGATCCCAGATGCCCTGCTTAGTTTCTCTGATGACCCTGCGTTCCTCACCTCCGTAACCTTCCTCACCCATTAGTCTGCCCATCCCTCCTTCCTCACCTTTGCTGGCCCCTCCTTCCTGTAGTCTGTATTTGTGTTTGGAAGATTAAGCTGCTCTGACAAAGCTGTGTTTACAAATATGCAGGCAGAGAAACAGGCCAAGCGACGCTGAATAGGAATAGAATACAAATTGCTTTTTTATCTCTCTTAGGGCCAGGGCGAGAGAAAATGTGTTTGCGATTGTTGCTCCTCCGCCTGTGAAGGATAAAGCCTCAGTACTGGGTTTGGGCTCCCTGTTAGCATTCATTCTATCCTCTCTTCTCGCTTTCTTTCTGTCCTCCCACTCCCTTTCTTCCCCTATGCTCCACACTGTGTCTTTCTCCCCGCTTTTTTTTTTTTCTGCTCACTGTTTCCGTGGTAATCATATCTCCTCCTCTCCTCCCCAACTCTCTCATGTCTCCCCGATGCCTTCTTCATTCTTCCTTTTCCCATCACCTCAATAATTCCCTTCCTTCCACTCCCCCACTTCATGTATCCATACAAGCCCAGTATCTCACTGTGTCGCTCTTTCTCCTTCCATGCGTTCTCAGTAGGACTTGTCATGATATACCGTTCCTCTCAGCTCTTCTTTCCCACTGCAGGAGATATTGAAAATTTGAGACGCCTATAGATCATAGCGGGTGGAGGGGAGTGGGGGGGTGCTTTGCTAATCATCCCTAACAGAACCGCTGCCATTACAAATATGAGCGCTTTCCTACAATTAGTCAGCATGTCGAGCTGGCATAACCCACAGCAGGGGAGGCTGAGCGTGTGGCGTCATTTTCACCAGGTCTTTGCCAAATCTGTGTGAGTTTATATGTTTTGGTTGGAAAGACAAGGACTAGATGGTTTGCTCTCAGTAATGCAGAGGACACACTTCTCCTTTTTCACACAGTGAGACTTTGATCCTTACCTCAGCAAACACAACAGAAGGTTAATGGACGACCATACACACTCAAACCATGCAGAGTCTCGTGGAATTATTATATAACATCTGGCATACCAGGTCTTATTGTTCCTTTACATGTCAAAATGACTTTGAGGCTATGTATTCTATTAGTGTTACCTTAATTATGCAATATCTATTACCATCCAGTGAACAAAACCTGTCAACAGCTGAAAGAAAACTGCTAAGCTGCTATTGTAGGTGGTACGAAGTGACAAGAAACGCCTTACATTAAAATATTCTATGTTCACCGCAATTTATTGTTTGTGTCTCTGACTGCACTTCTGTCTTTCCCACTAGTGTTGGTGTATAGAGAAATAATATCTGTTTTGGCTGTTCTCCAGCACATGCATTTGATGGGACTAGGCAGGTATACGGGAAAAGTCTTTCTGGACTCAGCTTTTTTCCCCACCCTCTCCAAATGACAGCTAAAATACGACCTCTGACCTTGTATCTTTAAACTGTGGCCTGATTGCAGTATCCATTACTCTGCTTTTAGTGGAATGAAGAAGCTGTTGTGGTTGATCGCCTCAGGCTTGTAATGCAAATAGATGCTCATTACTTTTTTGCTGCAAGACATTTTTTTAAATGTCTGCTCAAGACAGGCACTCTGGAGTTCAGCTCAAAGGTCATGTGATAAGGAAGCCGTGTCTAGAGCTAATGAGTGTTTTCCATTTGCCTTTTTACCTTTTACACATACACTTAACATCCATTTGTAATCAGGCTTTTCCCACTCAAGAATAATTTGTTCACACTCACTTTTAACTGAATACAAATTAGCATTTCAAAAACAAAGATTTGACTTTGACTGAGCTAATTCAATCTGTTGCGGGCTACATCTCCAAAGTAAGGCCACTTACTTTTGTGTAAAGGAAAGTTGGTAAAATAGAGGAAAAAAAGATAAAATAATGGACTGGGGGTAGATTTAGTTTTTATTCTATTTAAAATGCTGCTCAGTTTGTATATACAATTAGTTTTATTCTTTTGCATGCGCACCTTTCTTTGACTTTTTGAACTTTACCTATAAGCACTGCTGTACAAGAAAAATCCCCTCTGTGCGATCAATAAAGTCTTATCTTATCTTATCTTATCTTAGATATAGATTTGTTTGCTACCATTGCGGCACATAGAGTGGTTACTATACAAAGAAAGTATGACTTTTGAGAAGCTGACAGGAGAGCTGCAAGGTTTACAGCTAAAGGGGCTCTCCTTTAGTTGACAGGCTTCAATGTGTTGACCACAGTTGTAAGCTGAGGTCAAGGCATGGCTTGCACTTGCTCTTTGTGAGCGATGAAAAACAGCCAGATACATTAATTCATCCAGCCATTTCAGCTTTTCAACATTTTTGTAAAGCTTCCTTCAAGCACATAGTCCTTTATGCAACATTTCATTTAGAATAGAGAAATAAATCCTGTGAAAGAAAATTGGTCGATGCTGTTTATTTGGTGTCTATGTGTGTATGGTATATGTTTTTGCAATATAAACTTTATGCTTGTTTTTTGAACCAGACAACCTTAGTTAGTATGAAGATTGAATACATACTGACTATATATAAATCACTTTAAATTGGTTATATAAGCGTGTCATGAGTCCAAGAACTAGATCAACAAAAAAGAGGTAAAAGATTTCTGAGTTACACTGACAATGTCTCTTTCAGTCAGATTTTAGTTAGACTTTTTATAAGATTTGAACTGTTGCATGTTGACCATTAATTTTACATGTTTTTTCTCACACATCCACTCACAGGTAACACACTTTCTATTCCTGGTCATAGCAGCAACAACTTCCTGACACTCAACTTAAGCCTCTGCGTTTGTCCCGATGAGTGTGCTTGTGCCATTTTGTATGTGTGGTGGCATGCTGTAGGCCCCATGCCACCCTTCCATCCCATTAACTGAGCCCAGCCCCTGCCTGTGTCTGCTTTAACCTTGGCCAGCGGGCTGGAGGAGAGGGAGAGTAATTCTAACCTTAAAAACCTGCTGATTAAAGCTAGTTTGGTGGAATTCGATTCCACTTAATGCCTTTGGCCGTGAGCCCAGCTGGCTAGCATTAGCATCAACAGACACTGTGTCTTCAGTCAGGGAGACAGAGGTACATGGGCATGAGCTTCCTCTGGCATGTGGACAAGCATGACTGGAAACCATTCTTCATCTGTGCTCATATCTCTTCATTCTGCTGCTGTCTGCCTCCGTGGCCACTACTGTTTTTCTCTGCCCAACAGAAGCCCTTTGATTGCCTTTATCACTTTACTCTATAAAATGTCTATTCTCCATTTTCTCTACAATCCACTATGCTCTTACTTAGCCTGAGGAATAAGGCCACACAGTGTCAGGGGTGTTGCTTTAGTGAGCAGTGAGGGCTTTCTTTCCAACTGCCTCAGCCTTGTTATTCTTTTCCCTGTGAACTTGATGTATTGCTATGTTTACGAGTCCAACGTGGCTAATTAATTCCCCTCTTCAGGGCCTGTTTATGAACTGTTTGTGTTTATTTTACAATGTGTGTTCTATTTTTAGAGATGGTCATTTCCATAACACTTGCATTTTTCTGGAGTGTAATTTGTTTTGCTTTGTTGAAGATTTTTTATTTATTTATTTTTTTGCTTTAACTTGGGAGCAGCCTGCCAATTCATTTTGTATCCTGCTCAATTTTGACTGATTTAGAGGCTGCAGCTGGTCCAGCAGAGAGGACCGGGGAGATAAATCTAAGCCGCTTTTGATTTATTATGTATAATGTCTCATCAAGCGTTGCTTAAGTCTTCAGATGCACTGAAGAATTATACTGTTACAAAAGTGGCTGCATATTTAAAGGAAAACAAAGAGGCAGAGGAATCTTAATAGACCAAGCAGTAACTGGGGTTTAAATATATTTTAAACCATGATGTATAGAAGCGGTGTCTCTCTTAATCTTAATGCAAGAGTAATAGTGGATAATATAAGCATTCTGGGCATTGTGCCACTCCACTAGACACTACAGATAATTTGATTCCATCTGAACAACTGGATAGAGTCGACTGACTGTAAAGACAGCAGGTGAAATGCAGAGCATTACGGTATCAGTTCAAAATGAGCTCATCCTCCAAACTGGAAGTGGCACTTTTCAGCCCTAAGTCATCTAATCAGCTCTGTATAGCGCTAGAAATCGTTGGTTGATCAATACTCATCATGAATGCTGTCAATGACCAGGCTAGCTTGAATCTTGCATGGTCCATGAATCTCTATTTAGTATGGATTTTAAATTCCTCCACGGATAGGGTTTGGTACTACTGCCTTATTGGCTGCTGCAAGAGCTCGATTTATGCTGCTGAGCCCCAGGCTGAATCACCTGCCCCAGGCATCCATGTGCACAGACATATGCAAACATGCACACTCACAAATACACACACACAAAATGATACTTTCCCCTTTAATGAATCAGCAAAGAAGTCACCAAGTGGATGTCCATGTCAACAACTGTATAATGGTGCAAAGCTGACGCTTTTCTATCAGATCCAAATGTAGATTATTCATAATTAAATTCTGAACAAATGTTAGCTTGGGAAACATTAGAGGACAAATGATGTAGACAAGTAAATGGGAAATTGTCTTTGATTGAGTTGGCAAGATAGATATGACAGATGAGGCCTGTGAAAGACAGAGGAAATACAACAAAGATGTAGATGTGCTTTTGTGATGTCTGCATATGCACAGCATCAGAGGGATATAATCACTCCTGCTTATAGTGACAGGTTTCAAAAGTAATCATTAAAGGTGAGGGTTACACATTTTGGTCAGGGTGAGTTTTAAGGAAATACATGTAAGTCGTCAGTGTAATGTCAGTGTAATTGAAACTGAACTTTGTATCTCAATATTTCTTCTAGTTGCGCTGACAATGCAGCAGACAGACAAATGTGCTGCAGCTTTTGACACTTAGACGTTTGAATCACTGCAGGAAAACAGCAAATTGCCAACATAAATAAGGTGCCACGGTCTGATTAGGACTGTCTTCACACATCATTATGGACTAATGAGAGAGTTTCCCTCTCTCACAACCATGCTGTAACTGTGTGTCTCCTTGCCAGCCTCAGATTCACACACACATTTTATTAGCCCATCTCCGGCTGTGCCTGACACCTGTCAGCCATGATGGATGAATGTGAGTGAAGTGTCATCGGGGCAACAGGCAAGGTAGGGGGAGCAGTGGCCTCCGGAGGCAGGACAGGTAGCCAGTGCTGTCCCTGTCTTCAAATTTGAAAGCTTTTTAGGCCAAACTGTTTATCACAGATCCGTCTAGCCTTCTTGCCCTGTGTGAACTGGGACACTGTGTTAACACCCAAAGGTGGGGAGGGGGGGTTGAAGCCAGGCAATGATCGCCTCTCATTGGACTTTGCCATCATTTCATTGCCTTGGCCGTTCACTTGACTGACAACTCCAAATGAATTTGCTGCATCAGTGTCTGACTTTGGAGGACACCAGTCGCTGTAACTCTTTATTCTTGCTATCCGCTCTGACAGTGTATGAATACATTATAGGCACGCAGCTTGTAAATTCCACTGTGAACTGTTGTGTTTCATTTGCACCTCCAACGCAGCACAATAGCATATTCATATGTATATGGTGTAAATATTTGTACCTACTTGCACCTGCATATTTAGTACCAGTGGTATTTCAGTTTGTTTGCAGCAGACTGCAGAACGCTTCAAAATTACATAGTGGGAAATTGCACTTTTTATGAGGTTATGTGTGTATGTGCGTATAATTATGGTTTAATTGCTAACCCTGTGATGTTCTGTCATCTGTCACAGCCCAAAGACAGCAAATAATGGTTGTGCAGCCGTCACTTTGTCACCCAGACGCTCAGCCTGCAGAGAGCAGCAGAAACAGCAGTAACTGATATGCGTCTTGAATTACTGATAAGCTCTTGAGTCTGATCAGCTTTGTGTGCGTGGGCGTTTTCATCCGCTCACAAGTCTCGTAGTTCTTTCTATGCTGCTCTTTTGTGCATATATGTGGTTAAAGCCTAAGAATTCATTGTCTAATACTGTGTGTGTTTATGATTTGACTTAGTGGGTGGTGGTAAGGTATTTGATGCCCACCTTAAATCAGTGCTGACAGGTGCAACAGTTGTGTTATGCCTTTACTTTAAGCTTGTTTGTCAGGCCCACTGCTTTATGTGTTGAGGAATGGAGTGAACAGAGTGAGTGGAAAGCAGCCTGGGGGCTAATATATTCACACCTTAGCCGCTGTAGTCACAGAGGCCTGGTGAGGCAGCCCACTTGTCAATACAAACCAAAGTATCATCCTGCTGCATACAACCATTTCACAAGACATCACAAGTCTCACTGAGCCACTAACATATCATCAAATACAATATTTTTAATTACAATTTTTGTGTAACTTAGTCAAGCATGTCCTTTGTTCGGCCAAACAGTTCTGGACAAAGGTCACGCTTTATTTGGTCTGCTTTTAAAATAAAAAAATAAATATATACATTTTGTTGATGGTCGGCCACTCCTGATTCTTTCCTTTTCTTCTTAATTAATAGCATTGCATGTAACTGAAAATTTATTCAAGTTCACTTTATATTTTACAGTCACAGGCAATATCCCATGATCAGGTTTTCATGCAATAAAAAGTCACCCTAAATGCTAATAAAGGTAATTATCAGATCAAATAAACTCTGGTTTCCCCCACAAACATCAAAACATGCTGGGCGCCCCCTGATGGCAACTGCCGGCAGTGAGTTTCCCCACAGGGATAATAAAGTGATAATAAATATTTTTAATAATCATCAGACATGCTCGATACGTAATCTCACACAACCATACATGAATATAATGTTTATTTTTTATATCTTCATTTCTAAATGTGTGTACAGACCATCACAAAATGAGAGAAGGAGAAACTATTTATGAGATGTCTGTTCTTACAAAAGTGCAGTTCAGAAGTATGTGAGCTGTGAGCAGTTGTGGTTGACTGTAGTAATGCGATGTTAGCGGCACTGTGGGAGTGGGAGGAAGTGTCTGTCCATTGCCAGCGTGGAGTAATGGATGGCACAGCTATGGGAGTGGGAGGAGGAATACATCCTATTTCAGACAGCTGTAATGGATGAGAGTACAGCAGAAAACAAGAACAGGAGGAAGTCTGCCTTCCTTCACCATCTTCCTCACATAAACCGCTCAGTTACATTGAAAGCGCACCACAATGGAGGCGACTGGAACAATGCAGCACCTGGAGAAACAAGGAAAGCTGCTCTGACTGACGTATGTGTAGCAGCCGCAGTATGTGTACATACTGTATGTTTGACAGAATACTACGCATGTTTGTGTATCTGTACAATGTGTGTTTGTGCTTTAGCTGCACAATCTCACTATGTGCCTAGTGTTTTTCAGGGATAATTAATCAGAGTGTGTGATGTTGGCAAATGAGTGTTTGCACAGAGCGACTTCCTCTGTAGGCCCTGCTCTTTTTAACTAGGTTTTAGTTAAACAAGACAAGCCCAAACCACACTTTGTCATGGTGCCTATTTATCACCTGGTCCCCCAAGCCATGTTAACCAAAGCCCTTATGGCCATCTAAATGGTTCCCTCCTGCACATTCCTCCAAGAAATGAAAACAGAACCGCTATTTGGTGTCATCTGTTTATGTGTGCGTCTGTCTGATACATGTGTATGCATTCACTCTAATACTGTTAATGCCACATTCACAGGGATTACAGCTGATGGTAGACAGCAAACAGGTTTTATAGCCACCTGAATTGCCAAAATATATAGCCATAGCAACATTGTGTGATCATTTTGACATCTTGCCATTCTGTTTTTATCCAGCAAGCATCCACTGTACTGTCTTGAATGCAGCATTGTCTGTATCTTATTTCCTTTGATGAAGTAGATTAGTAGGTAAAATCCTCTCAAATGTTCTTGTTTTCGAGCTTCATAAACCACTCACTTTTCTCTCATATTGTATCAGAAAGGAATCATGGTCCATTTCCTGAAGTAAGTCTTGTTGTGGCTGTAAACAAGCACAATCAGTCTAGCTCTTCTTTGGGTCAGTAAGAGTCAGGGGCAGTGGAGGGATTGTGGGGATAAAAGTGTGTTCTTACCCCTGTTCTTTGGCGCTCTCTGAGAGCTTTTGCCTCTTCTGCCGGTTAGTGAAAAATGTCTCAGGGCCCATTCGCCTGATACCGGGAGGCGTTATCAGGTCTGCCTCGCTCGCTCCACGGTAACGAGCCCCCAGGCACAGTATTATCTGTTTACGATAAGGAAATTAATAACACTGTGCTTTAGTTACGTGCTGGGGTGCCCCATGGGGTGGAAGAGGGGGGGCAGAGTGGGGAGCACCTGAATCATCCTGTCAGCCACTCTCTCCACGCGGGACAGAGGCAGGAAGGGGAAAGAAGAACTGAGATGCTGTACGACAGTGGCACAGGGTGCACTGTTAACCCTCTCTAAGGGGCACTGTGTCTTTCACCAAGAACAATAGCTGGACCATCTGCCAGCGGGTAGGGCACATGTGGGACGTATCCTAAGAAGGTCAAGGCTCAGGGGTCACAGCTGTCACACTCAGCAGGGAAGTCAGCCTATTATCTCAGGGATTACCTGGAAGACCTGATCCAGTCATGGAAAATGAGAGAGAAGGTTCTAGAAAGTTTTTGCAGTCATGTTTTTTAAAGCAGCAGTTCTGAATTTTCTAAATGAGGTTTTATTGTCAGTTTATTCTGCTATAGCATCCCATTTAGTCCCTGTTTTGCATAATGTCCTGTAAAATAATAATGCTGTGTTTTTTTCTTTCCTAAAGTTTAATTGTTCTTTCTGTTGTTTACTTTGTCTGCAGTGTCTGTACGGCTGCTATGTCCACTCTTCCATTATCCCCACCTTCCACCGCAGGTGCTACTGGCTTCTTCAGGTAAGAACTTCTCTATATACTTTCCTCTATATCCTCACACTCCCTCAACCCATCCGTGAGAACTTGAATGGGTTGCATGATATCAGTTTCCATTTAACTGGAGCATTTTGCTTTGACAGCCAGCAGGCAGACATCAACCTACCCCCTCGCCGCCGCCTCTTCCTCTCTCTTTTCCTTTCTCTCCCCAGCTTCCATTTCCCTTATCTTTCTCAGGCATTCACTTTTCTGATGGCATTGCCCATACACACGGCGTCCGGCACAAGGACGGTATCTCAGGCTGCTAAAAGCTTTGCCATCTCCCTTGTCTAACAGCTGCGGTGATGGGCAGTAAAAGCATGATGGAAGAGGTTCCCTGTACAGTATAGTGTGCTTACGGTGGGTCATCAAGTCTGCAAGCTGAGAGTGGTTGTAAATAGTAGTCCTTTGATCACCTTACCATACATCTTATCATTTGCGTTAAGTATGACAGCTATTATTGTTGGTAGGTGCCTGAAGTGTGTGAGTCTACACTTACACAATTGTGAGCGCACAGAAAACACAGAAGCATGCTGTAAGTAGGGTGGACCTGCGAAAACCTGGCTGAGAATGTATGTCAACAACAAAAAATGTCTCTTTGTCTAATTTCACTCACATTTTATTTTGACTAAAGTGTTGAGTCACGACATCCTTGCTGTACTGAGGAGACCCACCAGACAAATCCACTTGTAATCTAACCAGCACTCCATTGAAATGCCTGCTTGCAAAACAGTAGAACAAACCATTTGGGAAAAGACAATGAGACAAATCTGGCCGCACTAATGCTTAAAACAAAATAATTAGTGTTCCCAAAGCAAACAAAACACTTTCAAAACAAGTCTTTATTCCTTTATCTGGCACAATGTGAGTCTCTCGCTGGCAGACTAAAAGCATGTTTCCTTTTTATATTTGATGAATTCACTCACATTTATTTGATTAGTGGCATTTTAAATGAAAACATTTTGGTACATCATTATGATTTTTGAACAGGCACACACTTCATTCTAAGGTTACATCTGCTCAAGAACATTGTTTGCAGAATTGAAATGACCCCAGTGTTCACCCTAGCATTTTAGAAATGACATTGGAGCATTCAGAAATTTGTGACGTGTAATTAAAGAATATAATCCCCTTTAGCTCTTGACATATAAGGCCAAGGGAAATTGCTTGTTGTCGCCGTTGTGAGGCCAACAAGTCTGATTGAACCCTGATTGAGAGGCTATATCATATCATATTCAGCTATATGAATTGCCCACAGTCATTTTAACCTCTTGTCCAGAATGTCAGTAGAGATTGACAGTAGTCTGTCCACATTACAGCACAATTACATATAAGTGTCTCTGTAATAATAATAGTACAATGCTGAAATTGCAGACATAGAATATAATTTTTAATGTGTTTATGTGTACATTGCTCACCTTATCTGATCATCTGCTCTGAGCTAACAGCAAACCATATATTTTTCCAGTATCTAAATTTTTATTTTGACTATCCACACATGCACGCCCAGATTTACATCTCCTTTCAGGCAGTTTATTGCAGGCCATACAAACTACAACCACACTGACACCAGAGGTAACAAATTACAGCCTCCGGTACCTGTCTCTGAGTAAACCTTTTGTGTCTATAAGCTACTTCAGACAAAAACCCAAACTCTGTCCTGATTTCTTCCATCTCTGCCCTATTCTTTCATACCATCTTTGTCCACCCGCCGTCTGCCTCTCCCTTCCTTGTGTACCATTTGCCGTGTCCATATGAGATTTGCAGGCGGTAGTCTGTCAACAGCAGAGCAGCAAGGAGACTGGGGCTCCCAGAGCGGCAACAGGGAAAGGTCACCAGTGAGTGAAAAATGTAAATATTCAGCCATCCAGCCACAGTCGCGGAGAGACAGGGATGAAAATAACTCCTATTACACAGCACTGACAGGAGGGAACACAGAGGACATAGGGGAGGGTAGAGTCAACCTGGGAATGAATGAGAAAGTGAGATGGACACAACTTTTCAAAAGTTTGCCCCCCTCCCCCCAAAAAAAAATACTGAAGGGAATGCAAGATAGATGGGTAGAAAAAGATGGATTTTAAGATTTGAGGCTACAAAAAAGATGAGTGAATAGGGAGAAAAGGACAGTGTGTACGAGTGTGTACTTTGGAGACACCAGAGAAAGAAAGAGAAGGAAAGTTAGAAAGTGTGGTTAGTCGAAGGTGTTCTAAGAAAAGGGTTCATTTTGCCAGTGGGCGCGTGCCTCTTTATCCACTCCTTATCCACTGGTTATTGAGTCAAAGCTCTGGTAATGAGACGGGGGACAGGTATGAGGACCTGTAACATGAGAGAAAGTGGGGTAAGGGGGGGGGGGGCATTCATTTTCTATCTTTTGTTCTTTTCAACCTCTCCCTCTCAATCTGCTGAGCCTGGCCACATCATCGCCTCCTCTCTGTGGCATTAGAGCACTTTTAAATGTCTGGCCCATCCCTGCCAATGGCTAGGACTAAAGAAAAGTACCTGGGCTTGCAAACAATGAATTTGAATCATGGCTGAGACGGGGAGTTGCCCTGAGCGGTCTGTGTGGTCTGTGAGTCAAGCAAGTCCCCCTTTTTCAGATCTGATTTAGAAGAGTCAACATGCAAACATATTTATTGGCTTGTGCTGTCTTGACTTAAAAGAGACCTGTGTGAATCTTTCTAGCACACAGGCAGGCACTCAATGACACAAAAGAACTGTTCTGTCCTGGTGGCATTGATTGATTCCATCGCTCCATGTCCTCTCCTTTTGTTTAGTGCTAATCGAATGTAATTCCCGGCTTGTGCCTCTCCATCAAATCAGATAGATAGGAGTTTGCGCTGGCCGGCGGGGGCACAGAGGTGGGGATAATTATGATATTAATACGAAGGGGGTCTGAGGGGAAACTTCATTTGTCCTGCTGCCTGCCACGAACACAGAGAGGGGTCAATAGCCTCACTCGCTTTTCCGACTTTAAAGGGGCGGAGAATGGGATGAGATAATGAAATGACTACTAAGGCAGGAGGGAATGCTGACGACCTTGTTTCTTCCCAGCTATCACTTTCCCCCCTCTCACCTTCCCCAGCTTAGGCTACTCCACTCAAGTCTCTGTCTCTCCTGAATAAATTATTAATATCACCATTCAGCGCACTTACATTTTTCTTATTACATTAGTCCTTCAGATTGTAATGACTTTGGAACCACTTGAATTAGTGTTACGTGGGAAAATGAGTTGTCATGTTGTCCCTGTGATCATTCCAGCACCATTAGACAGGTTTCCAATCATTTTAATTTATGGTTGCTTAATAGAACTGGTAGAGTGATAAGTACGTGATTAAACTGGACCTGGAGCAGTGTAGGGTCTGCAGTGCTGTCCAAGGTGCTGAAACCTTATACGCTTTAACTGCTCACCACATTGCAGCACTTTATTCCTTCTGTCTGGCTGTGTTGATGTATCAAAAACCACCTAGAGCTTTTCAAACTCCTCTACCATTCACCTCTTATAACAAACCCTACAATCTCCAAAGATCAATACACCAGGTCAATGCTGTCAGCACATCTTGCGCAGGACCAAACGCATGTATTCATAACGGCTCATGCCTCAATACAAGTGAGAAAAGAGGCCTCTCTCACTCCCTATTCGACTAATTGAAAAAGAAAAGTTGAGCAGGGCCTTTGCTGCGCAGATCCGTCATAGGTCGATGTGTTAGCAGGATACAGTAGCTACAGAGCTACCCAGAGCGAACATGCCCGCAGGCTAAAGACAGACAGATGGATTCTTTATATCTACCAGAGTCTTCTATTCATTCGGATCAGTTTAGTTACTTGTGTGCTGAGCTCTGGGAGACAGGTGCCAGACTGAGAGAAGCCCAGGTGGATGTGTGATGACGGAGCAGAGCTGTCAGGTGCAGATCCACATCAGATACGTCCAGACTATGCACAGCTACATAATGAATATTTCACTGAGATAAATCATGGATGAGCCTGGGCACTGTTCTGTTGATTTCACTGAGAGGGTAGAGAGGCTGAAAAACCTGGCGAGGTTTTGACTGGCTGTCTACAACCTCAGGGCAAACGGAGGCACAAGAAATATAATTGCCTTTAGCTATGCAGGTTGTTGTTTGTATCAAATGGAAATGCACCTCTGCAGAGTATAAGATCAGATTTGGAGTATATAAATTTGACTCCTGCGGTTGACATTATGGTTCAATTGAAAAGCCAGGCAGGAACACAGGTGGCAATATTTCCAGTGAGAGGGAGTGTCTGTCAGCATGTGTTTCTGCTCTGTGATGGGAGAGCGGTTCTCTCGGCAGCATGATGCTGTTGGCAGGCCCCCGCTCTCTGTGCCATGAGGAGAACAGCTGCTTCACAAGCGTGTCGGGGTGCGAGCCATGTCCCTGTGGCTTCCCACTCCTCTCCTTCACTTCTTCTCCTGCTTGTGTGCAACCGCAAAGGCACATCTGACATTAGCCCTTCATCTCCACTCAAACATCTCAAACATTCACAAGCCACATTGTCTTATATTATTCTTCCCTTTTTACCTGTTCACTGCACTGTTTCAGCACATATTTGGTGCAGCCTAAAACAATGACAGTGGGGCTTCTGACCTCTAAATAAATTGAAGGTTACTTTAGCGTTTAATTAATAGCCCCTACAAGATTGCTCTTTTTCCGTACGTCAAAAAACAGGGAAGTTGAACGAAACCCCAGGGGCGCACTGATCCTACTCTCCTCCTGGCAGACTGATCTGTTCCTCAGTGCCTGCGACCTTTTCTCTAGGCCCATTTCCGAGCCCACCAGCGCGGCCAATTATTACAAATCCCCCGCTGCATTTGTCTTGCCATTTTCACACTACGGCCAAAGAAGTGTGCGTGGCAATAGACTGGAGACAGCCTCTTAACCAGCCCAAGCCCAGACCAAGAAACACAGGCCCACAACAGGTATGCAGCGTCTAAATAATTCAGTTATTCTGAAAGATTAAGGTTCTGCCCATTCGCTAAATTGACATTCATCCTGCTTTTGAGTCATGTGAGCACTTTTTTGACAAACTTTCTTGTGTACAGAGAAAGAAGCTTTAAGAATAAAGCAGTGCCAACCTTAGCTTGCTAAAAATAACAATCTTGCTCATTCGTTTGTACTTTGTCCCGTATTACACAGTTTACAATTCCCCTTTGCATAGTGTCAGCATGTGGCTGTATTTGTGTTTGTACTTCCTGTCTGTATATCAATAGCTCCACACTCTCTGTTCTTCACTGTGCCAATCCTTGTGTCCCCACCCACGTCAGGGCACGGGCCTGCCATTGTCAGTATGAAGGCACAGGCCTGATGGCAGCATGCGTGCATCTCCCAGCTTCCCAGAAAACACTGGTCACGGCTAATGACCAGAACTGTCCGATTTGTACTGCCCTGATTACTCCTCCGAGCCCCAATTAGCCGTGGACGAGGGCTGACATCCCGACACGATCACTTAGACTTGGGGGGAAAGATGAGACAGAGAAAGGAAGGAAAGAGGTGAAAGACAGAAAGACAGGCTGGTGTGTGTTAAAGAGTCGGGGGGTAATTCACTCTCAGCACAATTATATTGATCAAATTCCACTTGCTAACAGCTCTGATTGCAATTTCTGAGTCTGTCAAAGTGTGTGAGGGCTGAAATGCTACTAAATGTATCTGTTGATTCAGAATGTAACAAAAGGATTAAATGATATTATGTCATGTCAATAAAAAGAGCGCTTGGTTGCAAAGTCAAGGAAAGTGAGTAAAATTGAGATTAAGAGAAAGCTGCAAAACATGAAGAAGAATCTAATACGAACTCCTGGGGTAGACAAGTCAGTTACCGCAGAAAACCAGTGTCACACATTACCCCAGGTGGAATGCAGTGAAGATTTATGTTGTTTGTGAAGACAGGATTAGGATAGTACTGTTAAATAAAACAGATTACGAGAAATTGTAGGGGTCAATATCAACAATATCCCTTTTTGATGTGCAGTTTGGGAACACATTAGGGCAAGGTCAGTTACAAAACATTTTAATTATTGCCAAAAACACCTGCCTTGTTATTTTATAAACATATTATTATTATTATTATTTATCTTCCTGCTGTTTGCACTGTGCTGACCCAAACTCCATCCTAACCATCTCTCTTTATTCTTCCCTGCAACTGTGTCTCACCAGGACTGCTGAGCTTTCTCCCCTCTGGATGTTTTAAGAGAAAATCATATTTTTTTCTTTTTTAGGGGGAGTTGCTCTCGGTCTCTCACAGTAGGGGGCAGCGAGAAAGTAACTACAAGGGCACATAAAGCCTCCACAGTCACACCCGACTTCTTTTAGGCTTCCTTTTTGATCTGGATACATGTCACATTGAACACACACTCTCTTCTGTGGGATGCCACTGCTCTCCTCTCCCCCGTCTGCTCCTCCATCTCACCCACGCTAACCTGAAAAGAAAGAAAGAAAGAAAGAAAGAAAGAAAGAAAGAAAGAAAGAAAGAAAGAAAGAAAGAAAGAAAGAAAGAAAGAAAGAAAGAAAGAAAGAAAGAAAGAAAGCAGGGTGGGGGAGAGGTGAATGGAGGATTAGAAGATTAGAGGTAGAAGAAGATGATATCATTTGCTGGAGATGAGGGGGAGCAAATGAGCAGCGCAAATCACCTGATGTTAACGAGCTGCCTCGTAAATTACTGCAGCAAGTGTGTGCTTCAAGCTCGATGTGGAAAGAGCTGTGTAATCTGAGGGACACTTAATGCTTGTCTTAACATTGTTTATGGAAGTGGATAATACATATGGATGTTGCATTTACAAATCGGCTCATTGGCACAAAGCCTTGTGTTAGCCTTAAAGAAAGGGGTATATTAGGTTTTTGTATTGCTGGTGGGAGGTGTCCAAAGGTTAGTAGCCTAGAGTACCAAAAAAAATAATAATAATCTGCTTTAAACAAAGATTATAATTAATCACATCATTAAAACTCAATTTACATCTGACTGTTGTTGAAACCTTTGATTTTTACTCAACACAGGATCTAAATGAGTTCACACTGTGAATGACAATGACAAAACTTCAAAAACACAAAATGAGGCTATTTTTTATGGTAGTGTAAACATAGCTAAAAATGCACACATTTTAGCTCTGCACCTGATGTCCCTGTGGTTTTACAATGTTTGGTAATAAAGAACAGAGAAGCACAACAGAAATAGGAAATCATTAAATTATATTAAACTGTTGATTTGTGATGAAATGGGATTTTTTTTTTCCTTGTTGGACCGCTGCTAAAATTCTTTAAATCGTTTAAACAAATACAGTTGGGATTGTAGGCGTTCTGTTGAAATTAACTTTTGTATAAACCCGCACATTGCTTTGTGTTCTCTGAGGCGGGCAGCCCAGGAGACGGGCCAGACACACAAAACCTGTGATGCCGACAACAAGAGGCAGGGAGGTTCTTGGAGTTTAGTGAGTGAGGGGCAGAGGTGGGGGAATATACATGTCTATTTTAGCCAGCAGCCAGGCAGCAGGAGAACAACTTTCATTGGCTACACTCTAAATATTACATGACTTCCTGAAGGCAGTGAGCTGTCTGAGGTGCTGTCTGCCCTGGTATTAACCTGTCCAGATAAATCAGCCCTTTACCCACCTCAGTACCTCTCCCTAAAGTCCCCCATCCAGCCCGTCTTAGCTGCTTTCCCCCTCTTGTTCCCTCGATGTGACCCTCCAGCCTCACCTGCTTCTCATGCATCATTTGTGCCTCAGAGCTGCTTGCTTTGCTGCAGCTATGTGTGGTTTTAGTCTGTAGTCCTCTGCCAAGGCCCCCAACGTCATACACAGCCTGGCAGGTGACAAATAGTTTTTTAATTGCTTGCACCAGGAAAATCATTAGTCTCTTCCCTTTCCTTGGTGGGACCAGGCGGGACGTGCATGCCATAATAATAGCCTCAGTCCCATTTCCCACTTCCCGCTTGCTATTTTTAGATCAGGTATTTCAGGACCCTTTCCCATGACTGTGAGTGTATAAGTGTCCATTGAAGGCTTGGACTAAATGGTACAGTGGTGTTCTTCCAGAGTGTGTTTGTCAACCCCGTTTGTGCCTCGTGTGAGTTATTCTCAGTCCTGTTTCTATTCCCCGTCCCTGGTTTGTCCCCTTGTGTGTGTAGATGTGTGTGTTGCGATGTCTGCCAGCCTCTAACCCCAGCCATTGTGCTGTAGTGCATTACTGTAGCAATCCACCGACACAGCAGCCGGCCAGATGAAGCCGTCCAGTTTATGGAGCAACCTGCAAACTCCAGCTGCTTTTGGTTGGGATTGTGCTTAGTGGTGAGATATAGTATTGATTTTCTCCTCTCAGTGCCCTTGCCATCCCTGTGTATATGCACCAGCTCTCAGCATCCATTCACTGAGAAGGGGGGGTGTTTATGTGACGATACTGACCCCATTTGTTCACATGGAAAAGGCATGGACGTGGCTAGATGGCAGAAGGGAATTGAATTTGCGAGGCTCCGATTGCAAGATGAAGGCTGAATTTGATTTCTGTGTTATAAGAGTGTTTGTTATTGTTTGTCTGGCCGTCTCTGGGTGTTTTTGTGTCTGCGTCCCCAAATGGGTCTATCACATCTGTGGCTATGCGAAGATTAGTGGGTGTCCCGGTGCATGTATGTAACCTTTTGTCATCTGTGCACATGTAATTTGAACTGCTGTTGATGCCTTTTTGCCCTTCATTTGTGCCCCACTGGGAGAGCCATGGTCAGCACTATTCTGCAGCAGCTCACTCACCTTTTCTTTTTTCCTTCTTTTACAATGTGCTAAAATCAAATACATGGTCAGCCATTACTTGAATCATTTCAATGAAACACACCGGCAGCACTGCAGCAGTTCAAGTAAAAGTATCATTACCACAAATATTCCATGCATAAATGAAAATAGTAGTATTGTGTAAAAATATTACTGCTTGACCTTTCGGTGCATATTAAAAGTGGTGTTCAAAATTACATTCTCAACTGTCAATTATAATGATACCTTCCAGGATGTAGTCCTTTAAACACTGAGAACTATAACTGGTCTTGTCGTCTGGAACTTATTGAGCTGTATTCTTCCTGATAATGTTATCTGAATCAGCATTTATTCTATCAGCTCTTATCCTTTAAAGTTTGACAATCTGCTACTACTGGTAATGCACTCACATTTTACAACTACCACATCACTGTGTAGGTTCTCAGTCATCCAGGTAGTCATAACTCCCAACAGGTCATGACTGTTAGTATTGATTACGGATGTTAACCAGGCATTATGAGACACTTGATCAGGTCAGATCATTGCAGGTCAGTCTGCCCACCTTCACCTTAGCTCCCTGGTGTCCAAAATGGGGGTATAGTATATTTAGTAGTAAGTTGTTTTAAAGTGAGCCAAAAATCAAGTATAAAAGGGGCATCCAAAAGCAACAACAAAGGAAAATATATCAAAAAATTAAATAAAACATTAAGCTTAGCACTGAGTTCTGAGCTGTTATAAATTTCAATCAGTTTACATCTACCTGTTGTCTTTGAATTGTCATTTCTTTCACAGTTCATAAAAGCTCATGTCATCACTCATGATTGAGTGTCTGCCAGACCAACAGCTGAAATCTGTCACTGTGTGTGTGTGTCTGTGTGTGTGTGTAATCAAGCTGGAGCCAGTCCACCCTAGCCTGACGGTGCAGAGACTGGGGAGACCCTGTTCCTTTCCAGATTCATCTCTCCAGCTTTGTTTGACTAAGTAGAGCCATGATGTTGGTCTTGGTTAGGACTAGAGTGGCAACAGCAGCAGCAGTGCAGCATGTGCGTGGGCTGTCAGAGCCACTGGGGCTTGGCACAAAGAAGCAGCATATGTTCGTGACCAGCTTCCTTCCTTCTCACCCATCTCTCTCAGAGCACTCCCCCCTCTTTCCCCCCTTCCTTCTGATTTGAGCACCTTCATATCACCTTTGGGAGGTAAAACAGAGATCAAAGACCACTAGGGATACCACTGTCCCCCGAAGACAGCCCACCATGTTTCTCTAATGCCATATTCTCATTCTCTAACTGTCATCCACACATACACCTCTCTTTGTCATTTTGTCATCTGGCATGTGATCAGAGACTCTCCGTTGCAGCAGGTAAAATAGAGCGGCTCTCTGCTACACTTTTGATGTCTTTCCAAGTCTTGGTCACCGGAACCTTGGCCTGTCTCTGCCCTACATAAACACTGGCTCTTCTCCAAGCATGTCAAAACCAAGCATTTCTGAATACTACTGATTAACACTAAATGCAGACCTCTACTCTGTTGGTCATCAAAGTGTTAACCATGTCCCAGATCGCCCCAACCAGCTGTTTCAGCCTTTCACACCTTCTCTCTTTCTGCCTGCTCTCCTCCCTGCTTCTTGGACCAGTAAATGAACACTCATTTGCAAGTTAGATAAATCCTTTGAATGTATTATTGATGCAAACAAATTACCCTGTAGGCCCTAGACAATACCTAATGGAGCCTTAGCTTATGGGTGAGGTAGTTTCCAGCGAGGGCACTGTCGGTGCTCTACAATTGATGCCTGCTCTTCTGCCCTGTAATTATTTTTCTTACAAATTATTCAGCTGTTCTGATGCACTTTGGGCTTTAAAGCAATGCTACTTATTGCTGCCTGCATGAATCCAGACCTCGACCATGCCATATTCATTAGTTTATTAAGGAAAAAGAAAGATATGGGCAATTAGATAACTGAGATAAAGCCAGTGAAATGAGGGGATGTGTTATTATTCAGGTTTATGCACACCGTTCATAATTCACTGGGGTTTATGTTAGTATTGCCTTTTCAAGGATGTTCTCTTATCTTGTTGTTTGCAGACACATTCACATTTTTTTACAGCGTTGTATAAGCCTGTTCACGTATTTACAGCAAATCAAGCGGCCTCTTTCAAAAATAGTAAGAGCGGCACAATAGGGGGGGACACATAAATGCATGTAAATTGTAGAAGATGGGATAGCACCGTAGAAACAGTGGTTGTAAAAACAGGACGTCAAGAAGTGAGTGTGTGGAGATGAGAGAAAGAGAAGACTAGCAGACTGTCCTCAGTGATTATAGGCTGGTATTGATCATTGAGGGAGGGGAAAGCGGGCTGAAGGGGGCGGGAGGAAAAAGGGCCCAAGGGCTTGGGTACTGTGTTTCTGGTGTCCTCTGCTCGGTTCCTCTCCTGCAAGCTGTCCAGGACCGTAGGGATATTCATCAAAGGGTTTTATCTTTCTATCCATTCTATATGCACACATACGAACACACACATTCCTCTGGCCTTTAAAAATGCTCTATTTGATGGCATCATTTTCCATTTTGTTCCACACCTATATGTTGTAAATTGAGCCTGATATATACTAGTGCCAAGGCCTCATAATTCCTGCTATGTTTGCTCAGTACTGGGGACTAATCATCATGTACGTCCTTCTTTCCTTTCTTTAACATGCTTTTACATCAACTTTTCATGTGGCCCTTGCCTTATCTCCTCCATCCTCATGTTATGGTAAGGCAAAGCTATAAATTTTAAAGCTTGCCCATCAAATAACCTAAATGGAGCTGCTGTTTTCTATTAGTATCATTCAGTGTGCAAAGGTTTTTCAAGCGTATCGCAGAACAATGGTTGTGTCAGTGGTGGAGAAGTGCAAGACTGAAGCCTGGCAGCCATGAATCAAAGGCCGACACACAGACTCACAGTCCGAATCAATCAGCTGTTCGTGATGGTATGTCCATATTCTCTCCCCAGTATTCAGCCTGCGTAGAGGAAGCACTCATTACTCTACGCTCTCTCAAGGCCAGACCCGTGTTAATGCATTTTCTCCTCTTCTTCTCGTTTTCTCCCCCCTCTGCTCCTTCTGCCTGCTTTTCAGCTGACTCCAAGTTTTGGCAATCTTATTTGCCTTTCGATCCAGATCAATCTCCATCTTATCTACAGCTCCTGAATTATAAACATTTCATAGGATCAACTTTGACACTGACAGACAGCGCATGGGGTGGGATTGGTGTCTTTGGAGACTAGTTGTGGGTAGTTTACCGATTCCATGCTTGTGTTGGGCTTCTTACTCGGTTGAACTCAGTGACACAGCACCAACCCTCATTCTGCACAGCTGTCGCCATGTCTCAGCAAGAATCGTACACAGTGGGGGGGTGGGGCATGGGTTAGTCTGCGTATGTGCACGCTCAAATCTGAAGTGTGTGTCAGGTCTCGTCTGTGTGTTTGTAATGTATTATTCATAAGTTGAAGCATTCATCTCAGTGAGACACCTTCAACAGTTTGGAGACATGGTGTGCTTAACGGCTTAATGTAGTTGCTGCAATTTGGCTCTCCTGTGGCTGATTAACACCAGCACTCTAGCCCTCAATATGCTTTGCCTCGCAAAGGATTAGCTGTTATAAGAAACATGGCTTCCAGGCGAGTTGATGCGTATTACCACAAGTTTACCTGACATTTTGTGATTTGGGGTCCTTCACAACACAAACTGCAATTCAATTAAAGACCAGCTTATTTTGTTACAATTAGTCTCAAAACATGCAGTGACCTTAATTAAAAAGCGCCCACTGATGAATGTCCCAGAGAAATTTCATTATATTGACATTTAAAAATATCTAAAGTTGTTTTCTGAGATATGAGAAGAAATCTGTTTTATTTCATTTAGGTGCATATATAAATAATTAAGAATAAATGGCAGTGTGTTTTAAGAAAATGCCAGCTCTAGCACCAAACAAATAAACCCTTAGTAGTTTGTTCCTAACATAAACAAGTGTTGTTCCTGCCTAACTTTAGGCAGGAACAACACTTGTTTATGTTATTTGTTTGGACAAGATTTGAGTTATCTGTAAAACATTGATATTTGATGTCACATAAATAGTTTTGATTTGGGAGACTTTAGATGCCGCATTTGTATTTCTCTCTCTCTCTTTGCTAAACAGCAGGTCAAACTTTTACAGCGTGTGTATGTGAGCACTGCCAACAGTGGAGCAGTCAGCGAAGTGCCACCTCAGCACCTGTGCTTTAATGATTAATACCATATTGATGGTCTCAATTAATTTCCTATTAAACCACCAGAAGGCTGCGGTCGCTCTGTCTCTGTCATGGCCCGTGCTTGTTTTGGGAAGCCTCTTTGTGGCAGCTGCGGGATGAAGATAGTATGCTTTCCACACAATTTTACAGACAGATGTAGCCAACATGCACACACACAATTGCACACAATAATATCTTAGAGAAACATACACGACACTATTACACGCTGCTTTGCTCTTCGTATTTCACTCACTTGCACACAGATAAACAAAACGGCTCCTCTGTCTAGTTGAATCACTCTTAAAGGGGGCTGACTTGTCTTTCCGTTTGTAAATCATCAAATCTTTTCAATGCTTTAGTAGAAGGTACAGTGTTGTGTTGTTCATTTATTTTTTCTATTATGTTATGATCAGACAAAATTGACACGATTGTGTGGTATCAGTGTAACGTGACCCTGTGACTATACTTTGTATTGTAGCTTGCTCGATACACACCATTATTGTAAGACAATTTTGTAAAGCCTCAGTTTTTACCTAACCCTCTTTGCTGTAGTAGTGTAACATTAGATGATTTGTTTCCAGGGATCCCTCTGTAGGCAGTGACTGTCAATTATAACCCTAATTGTCTATGGACGAGCGCACAGATCAACCTGCAGTCAATACTGCCCCTGCAGAGAGGCAGTGGAAATGCTGCGGATTTCTGATCAGATTGGCAGACTTCTGATGGTGCTTTTTCTCTTCATTACCTTTTCAAATCCCATTCACGACTTCTTATCTAGACCCACTCTGCACTTCACCCTATAAACCTCTCTATCTCTCTCTAATATGCTCTGTTTATCTTCAACTCATCCTTCTATTCTGTCTCGCAAATAACCAGCCACACATTCACACACACTGTCTTTATTTTCCATTTTTCATGCAGACCCAATGTACCCCATTGGTTGCTAGGAAACCATTTGAGCATTTTTTTTTTTCCCAGGGGCAGACGTTTGATTATCCATTTGTATGGTGTGTATTTGTCTGTGTTTGTGTCTCTCTAGAGGAAGGTCTTGCCAAGCTGTGCTCTGGGGTTGCACCAGTATCAAGACCAGTAATAATAATATGCACCTCACTACGTTTGATGTAGCACACAGAGGCCATGGCTGTTCTTATTGTTTGCACTATATACCTACATTTAAGTGTTCCTCATTTTTGCTTGAGTGAGTCCGGTTCTTTTACAACCTCAAAGGCTGCTGTTGTTGATGCCGACAACCGGTTTTATCTATTGTTGTTCAGTGAGCCGTTGCAAAGGCAGATAGTGGCCAGGTTGGACTGTCTCACTGTTGGACACACATCAGTTTTCCCAGTGACTCCCTGTTTAGAAATGCACCAGCACATCCCTCTCCCTTGGCTGCTCCTGTGAAGTCCTGATTTGCTCACAGACACGGGCAGCGGCACATAAATAGCACGCCTTGTCGACTGGCACGAGGAGAAAGCCGATGCACACAAACAAACCAGACTCAGCATTTATATGAAACAGACTGAGACCAGAAGAAAGGCAAGCGAGAGAGATGCCATCAGCTATGTTTAGGTCTACCAAATGAATTGCTCTACATGCAAATGAGAGAGAAAGCAAGTGGAAAAGGCTAGAAGAAAGCCAAAGGTTTAGAGGTTATTGTGAGGCAGGAAGAAAAGAAAGCAACCATGATACTGCCATGTGTGTTAAGTCTTTACTGTCTCTGAAAGGCCTCACTAACTTTCTTTCCCTCATTTTATTCCAGTGTGACTTTATGTCACCTGCACACACTAACTGAATACTAGGATGAGTGCCATGGGCTCAGCCAAGGCCATTATGGCAACCGGGTGGACTCCTGATAGCCCTTTCTCAGCTTGCCCTTGGGCACCAAGGCCTCTCACTTGGGATCAACACAACTAATGGAGAGTGTAGTATGCTTTGGAAGGGCCTTAGGAAGAATGAGAAGGCTGTAAACTGTGAGTCGAGTCGTGGCAGCTAAAGGGCCTTCAGTGGCCAGCTTACTGCCTGACTTACTGCCCACTTGCCTGGCATCAACAATGCTCCTACATATTCAGACTCTGAATACTGCCCTTTTGCACTTTTATTGTAATGCATGCAGACATTTGGCACAGCAAATACACCCCACCTTTTACTGTGGTGCAGTGCACAAATAAAATATTTCAGAACAGGGAGGAGCTACATGCTAAAATAGAAAGCACTCTCTTTTGCATACTGATTCTCTTGCATGTAGAAATGCAAAATGCATATACATATCTGCACAACTGCATACACAATTCCACATACACACACTCACAAACTCAAATTCTTCTAACCCAGAGCAGAGCAGTTCTGCCCCTCTAAGCTGAGTTATTTAAAGCCCTGCTCTCAACTCCATCGGAGTGATTATGTGCTACTGAATTAAACATCACAGGCTTCAGCCCCTGGCTTCCTCTGAAACACACTCAAACATGCTGGCCTCTTCCTGTTCCTCAAAAGTTCCAAGTTGTGCATTTCATATCTACCATCCCGTACACAAGGTTGTGGAGGTAAAGAGGAACCCCCGCTGAGCCTGCTGCTCTGCAATAGTCCTTGGACAGAGGAAAACGAGACAGTGCACATAACCCCTGGACTCCTACACACCCTGGGCATGGCGTCTGCTTGGCATATAGACACCGTTGTAGCTGTGATAAGTCAGGTGCAGCACAGGGTGAACTGTTGCAGTTGACTCCAGACACTCCAATTAAGGTATCTGTATTCTAAAGCTGGAGTGTTAAAACAAAAGATTTGTCATAACTGACCCAGAGGGGGAGAGAGGGTTCAGATAGGCGATGCTTCTACCTTGACAGGTGCTCTAGGCTGTTTGCTGCCTTTTTGGCAGAGTATGACGTGGAGCTTTGTTTACTTCGGCGTGTGTGTCTCTTCATGCGCTGCACGTGGGTATCTCTGAGTCTGCACGAGGCAAGGAACCAGCCAGCCTCCCCCTCATTCCAAAACACACCCGTCGGCAGTGAGCGATAAAGGTTTCAAACAAAAAGAAGTCTTGTGCCTTATGGAGGTGAACTTAGAGCACCGTAGAGGCAGTTGACCTTGAAATGAGCAGTGGTGTTCGGGGACAAGCAGGGGAGGGCGCTGTTTAAAAGTGCAACCTCAGTGCCAGAGGCCAGGAGGCTGCTTAATGACTGGCACTTAATGCCATCCATCACCATGCCACTGCCAGGGCAACTGGCTCCTCACAGCCCAGAGAGCAGGGCCTCGTACCTGTACAGTGGACATGAATCACATACAAACACAAACTGTAAAAACCTGCAGTCATGCAAAGATGCATGCCACAAACTCATTTGCCTTCCACCCACAGACAGCATGAATATGCAGTCAAAATAGCAGATGCGCTCAGACTCTCACTCACAGCTCATTGCGTTCATTCTGTGTGCATACTGATGTGTGTTTGCCAACCAACATACAGATATATGCCTCTAGACACTCATTCACATGCTATTTATAATTTAATGTAGATAGACGCGCAACATAGAGGCACAGATACATCCGCAGACAAAAATACTCATCAGATACACCTACACTCTATATTTATGCCTTGATGTTGAATATTTGTGACAAAACAATTGACTGCTTCCACTTCCTTGATATTATGCATTGAAATGGATATCTCTGTAGCCTGTAGTTCTGCTCTCCCTAAAGAACATTCTCATCTCTTTTCATATTTGCTTTCCTTACAATCCTTGCACAGAGCAGATGTGGGAAAAGGAGGGGGGCTTCATTCCATACCAGAGTCCCTGTCTTTTTTCGGTTTTCTCCTTCAGTAAAACAGGCTTTGAAGCCCCCAGTCCTCTGTTTGGGTTATTTTATCAGAAAAGAACAAGGTTTTCCTCTGCTCTCCTCAGCTCATCCACATTCCATGAAGCATCCCCTCTCAATTAAGATCCTTTCATGTTAATGGTGTTCTTATCACTCCTGTGCACGGGTTGTGAAAGCGAGGCCTACCAAAGTACAGTGCAAGCACAGAGCAGAACTGCATGCCTCACAATATAAGAACAGTCTTTCTCGTTCTTCTGCTCGTTCTTACTCTCTCTTTCTTTTAATGAGCTACGCTGGGCTGTCGGACCAGTGGCTACATGGAGTTGTTCCAAAAGAGTGGCAGGAAGGTCACAGAGACTTAACGAGATAGTGGACGTATTACTTGTCCACTCCCACTAGCTTTCACCAGGAGATGGACTTCGTACTTAACTTTTGGTTAGTTATATCTACCCATACACAATCACTGGCTGGCATTACAGCTCAGAGTAGAAGGTCATTGTGTCCATCTCTGCTAGCTCTGTCTGCGTCTTCAGCTCCATTAGTGAATTTTCTTCCTCCTCTCCTTTCCTTGTCTTTTTGAGTTGAACAGAATGTTTGACTTCAGGACGAGGTAGGCAGTCACTGAGAAACCGCAGAAGCACTGGCTCTAAGTGCGTGGGAGCTAGAGAAACCTGTTGCCTGGCTACAACAGCACCTTTATCCTCACAGTTGCGATGGCGATGGCTTGCCCATCACATGTGTGTTTGGTGAATGTGTGTCTGTTTTTGTTTTCATGATCATGAATGGCTTTTGTGTGCCAATGTATTTGTGCGTATGAAAAAGCAAGGTAGAGGGAGGGGCAGGAAGGAGCCCCACCACCTACTCAGCAGGCCTTCCACCCCCGTGGCTGACTCCTCAAGACTCTGCAAGTAATTAGCTCAACATCTATCCATCTGTTCCAGGGAGGCGCAGTAAACATTAACAAAACACAGCCATGAGGAAATAGTGGCTGGGGAGATGCTATACTTTACACATTCTAGCTACCATTATGCTTTAAGAGGCATGAGCTTGTAAATCATTAGTATACCTGCCTTACAAATCTGTTCATTGTGCTAATATTTTTGGAGTTAATATACATTTTCTCAGAGATACAAAACCTCTTCTCCTCACTCATACAACTGTAGCTTCCTTTCTAATACAGAAGCTGGAAAGCTGCCCTGAGACCCGCATGGGAAACACAACCAAAAGACTACATTACACAATTAATCAATAAGTTAATGAGATCTCATTTTCTGTAGAAAATAGTATCCAGGCAAAAGTTCACCCTCAGCCTTTTTCTGTACCGAGAAGCAACTCTTGATTTTACTCCATGAAAAAAAGCACGCACAGGAAATTAAATTAAATTACCACCCTGACAGATTTATGTGACACTTTACATTTTCATTGTGTTGTTTTCCTCTCAGAGTTAAGGTGGGCCTGAGTTGGGAGGAAGATGTTTAATGTGTTGTAAAGTAGGAAGAGAAGAAGAGGAAAAAGACAATTGGGGAAAGAAAGTTGCATTTTATACATTTCCTTTTTTTTTTTTTTTTTTTTTTTTCACTCTAGACAATAGAGCAGTGCCACACACATAAGGTCACATTATTGTTGCATTTTTGGATGAAAAGGTGGAAGCAACTGAGGGTACAGAAGTTGAATGCATAGAACTCTATGCCTTTTTGGTGTTTCTTCACAACTTCTGAGTGAGCTGTGTAAGTCTTTGCCCACATGCTGATGTACCCTAATAATTAAATGAACTTGTCTACATTTGGCACACTCACTCCAAGTAAAGAGTCAGGGCATGTCTAGGCTGTTGACACAGCTGCTGATTCCATCTGGGGGGCATCATAAACCTCTCTGTGCTGTCTCCATCCAAACAGTGCAGGGTAGTCCATACCATTGACAACAGACAAGAAAATCTGTAAGGATACACACAGCTCTCCTGGTGGGAGTATTAAGGGCAGGTTATCGTTGCCCCTGACAGTAAACCGGCCTGGTGGCTGTTGGTTTGGCCAGACATGACAGAGATTATAGTACCATTTGGGATGCCTTTTGCACAAGAGAAGTTACTTGTGAAGATATCTCAGCCACACCCCTGTCTGGAAAAGGGGGAGAAGACAGGCCGAGGAGGGTATCTGCAGATTAATGGTACGCACTGAGAGGGAGCACAGACCTACAGTAGCAAGGCCGTGATTTATTTCCCACTTAGTCCTGATGAAGCTTCAAACTGCACTCTCACACACATGTTGTCACAGCATTTTTCACTATCAAGGTCTTTGTTGGTTTGTCGATTCTTGTGTCTTGTTTAGCTACGTGCATGCATGTGCGTTAAGCAGGGCTTGTGTTCTAGCCTTCAAGTCAAGTGTAATCAATGCATGTGTTGTTTGTATTAATCATGAGGTCATAGTATTGCGCTGCATTTCAATATCTGCTTAATAGTAAGTAGGTGTTTAGATCAAATTGAAAGTAATAAGGCTTTACAAATACACTGCTAGAGTCTAGTAGTCTTTTCATGAAATGAGTTGATGTTATTCACACTTGGAAAACATTCTCTTAAATGGTGCCTATTATTCGTATGGTGTCAATTTAGTGAATTTGCAGAGGTAAACTGAGTAACAATTTACAGACAGAATGTTGCTGAGTTTTGTTTCAGTAAACACTGCCAGAGTTAATTGAGGGCATCAACTCACCATGTGGGAGGACTTGACAAAATGCCATACGTGTGTTACACAAGGACGCAATATAATTAACACACATTTACCCAAAGACAAATGAGGGTGTGTAGTACCTACTACACATTGTGGCTCACAAAGGCAAAACATCTCTTTAACACTTAATCAAGATACTTTATACATGCCATCTGTTACAGTCAACATGAAAGCTCTCACATCTACAGTATCTACATGTTACTGCTACTGTCTGTTTTTATATCCCCCAGAATCCACAGTCCTTCTTTTACCAAAGCCATCAAGTAAGCTCACCTCATCTTGTCTAATCTGTCCTCCTCCTGTTCTCTCTTTTCCCCACAGAACCCTGATATTGTGCTTGTCCACTATTTGAATGTCCCAGCCATTGAGGATTGTGGGAAACCATGTGGTCCTATCCTGTGCTCCATCAATACAGACAAGAAGGAGTGGGCCAAGTGGACCAAAGAGGAGTTGATTGGCCAGCTAAAGCCTATGTGTGAGTAATAGACTAATCCAATTTAGAAGTATGCATTGATTGATTCTTGTCACCACTGTCACACAATTATTCAAAACTCCAACAGCTCCTATCTGCTATATAAAGCCATTAATAGTCTTTTCACGGCAATCTGGACTCACTAGCTTTTTTTGTCTGAAGATTTAATGTCCACTTCTATTAGCTCATAGCCTGTACAGTAAGTGCCCTCAGCACCTCAATCGGGGGAGCATCTTCAGACACTCAATGTTTCTACTGTGTGAGTGCTGTATGGGAGCCGTCTTCTTGTTAGGTCAAAGATCAGCTCTTCCCCCAGACCTCTGGCACCACTCTGGCCAAGATTAGAGTGCACCTCCTTTCTGTCCTGAGCAGGAAGTTGAGACACTAGCAGTGAGCTAGTTATTGATTCATGTTAGGACTTGGGAGTGAAAACATCTGACTCACCAGAAATCCCCCCCAGCTTCAGTAGATTGATCCTTGCTGCTACCTTTTTTTAACTATAATGCTATGGGAGGGGCCTACCTAAAAATTAAAGCTTATGTTTTTGTGAAATGTCAGTTTGTCTGTAACAATAATTGCCAAATTGCCTGTTACAATGGTGTTAACAACCTGACTGTGATTTGGGTGTGTCCAGCAGTAGCCAGCAGGACTGTGATTGATATTCCAATAGACAATTATAGGTGATCAAGTTAAGAGGAACTTGTCAGCATCTTTACAAACACATACACATGCTGGTTGCATAGTGAGAAGGCAGCCCAGACTATAATCACTGAAGTTCACAAAACTGTAATCCTCCTCTGTACTCTGTGTGCTATCAGTTTTATTTTAACATAAAGCCTTACCTCAGGACAACCACTAAGTAGCAGCAGCCCACTGTATTCATTACATCTGTGGTCTAATGTAAAAACCAAGATCCATTTGCGGTAATGCGTGAAGTCATTAACTTTGGGAGTTGTTGGGACAAAGAGGGTGAGTGTAAGATGCCTTCTAGCTGCCAGGCAACAAGAACGGGGTTCATAAAGAGAAAAATCCCTTCTCTGTTTAGTGTCTTTGCTTTGTGTCTTTCTTCTACTCTCCTTCCATCGCTCTGTCCACCTAACAGTTTGAAAACAAGCTATATGATGGAGCAACAATGCCACCTAGTGGTTTTCTTACATAATTGCACCATTTGCGTGTTATGCTAAGGTTATGAATATCCATACGTTATCTCATTAATATTACATGTTTTCTCAACAGTTAATGCATATTTCATAATATGGTCTAAATCATAAGATAATTTTTTTCTCAAATCTTTTATCCTCTAACTTGAACAGACTAGATGTCTGTTTTTCTCTTATCACAGAAAGCAATCGAACTTTATTATCTAATCATTTGTTTGTGCAATAGATATCACATGTTATCACCCTGTGAAGCCATCTCTGTGAGGGGTATGTATGTCACAATGGTTCATAAATCACACACCAGTTTTGTGTGCACACTAACTTGAGAGCTAATGAGGTAATTAATAATGGATAATTGCTGTCCCCAAAATGGCCATTTGTAAAACCTTTGCCTTTTTCTGCCTTACTCGCACTACTGTTTTTTTATTCTCCTCGCATAGATTTTCTCTCATATGAGAATCAATGATTTTAAAAAACAACAACAAAGGAAAATTGTGGATTTTTATTGATCAGTTGAGTATATTCTGTCTCCCAACAATAAAAAAAGACACACTTATGTTTTCAGTCACAAAAACCTTCTCACGCACATATAGCAACAAATAAAAGCCCAGAGGAACATGGCCTTGTCTGACCTGCTCCTCTTTAACACCCTCCATTGTTTGATGAGAAAATGGAGAGGCAAGAGGGTGAAGAAGGTGGTAAGAGAGTGGCATCACAACTCAGTCACGCTACAGTTCCACAGACAGGCCAGCCTGCTTGATTCACTCCTTCGGTCTAATGGCCTTAACACATGGCACTATTCCCAGCTTTGCCCTGAGCCCGCTGACAGATAGCACATGAGCAGTTTTAACAAACATTCAGACAGACAGACAGAGGACCTGTCTCTGGGCTACAGCTGACCAAAGCTAGAAGGCCAGTGCTGACCATCACATAAACTATTGTAGTCTGCTGTCCCATGTTGTGCCCAATGGTGCAGAGGCATGTGTGTGCCCAACAGCTCCATGTCTGTGTGACGTTGCTCATGACAGGATGTAGTCATCAGGATGATGATGTGACTTGCTTGCTGTTTGGTGACACGGCTGTTGCTGCCACCAGGATTAAACCTAGTGGCACTGCTTATGTCATGTCTACTTTGGAACATAACCCTGAGCAGACAGGCAGACATGGTGGTAACTATAAGTCAACAACTGGCAGCCTCTGGGGTTGACGTGTGTCTAGATGAAGCTTGAAGATGGCAGTGGCAATTCCGGCATGAGGGATCAGGCCAGAGGAAAGACAAGATTGCTTGGACAAATAGGGAAGGGGCTGCATGGCGAATGTAAAATGTTGGATTAGGCTTTCATTCTTTCAGACAGATTGGCATATTGGATGCACTTCCTGCAGCCCCCTGCTGGCTCTGTCACATGAGGGGACTCTGAGTGCATCAGTCACCCTATCACTTTTATGTTTGTGATAATGGCACCACTCCTCTGTACTCTTTTTATCACACACTGTCAGCAGTTGACGGGTGACTCAGTGCTAAATGTCTAATGAGTTTTCAGAAACAAAGATATGTACTGTATTTATAATGACAGCAAATGAAACAGCCCTTTTACAATTAGCGCTATCTTTATTTAAAATCACACCATTAGTAAATGCATAACTAAGTGAATATGATTTTGCAGCAGTTGACAGTTAATCCTTAAAGTGAGGAATGGTCTCAAATATGTTGCCAACATCACTGGTGACCAGCCTGTAATCTGTCAAAAGATCTCCAAGCGTTAAACCCAGATCCCAATCACAGTCATCCAATTATGTTCTCAAGGATTTTGTTTTTTAAAATCTTGCCTTAACTAGCGTCGTCTTTCATTTGACATAACCCGTCCTCTTTTTTTATATCTTAGTTTTTTTGTATCTCATATGGAGACAGACATCCACAAAGAAGATACCCACTGTTTCCAGTATAAACTCTGAACCTCTTTCTGTATATCTTTCTCTTTTATATATTTAACTAAAAGAGGCAGTGAAGTATGAAGCTATTTAAAAACTGGCTTAACTTGGTGTGTTAGTCTGAATATGCTTAGCCAAGATATTACCCATATTCTCCAGTTGAGAGCCTAAGTAGAGCAACACTGTCGTTTCTCCTTTGACTTTACAGCCACTAAACCACTGTCTGTCTCATCACAAGTGGTGCCTGGTTGGCAAGTGAAGTGAAGGAAAAATTTAGTAGGCAGCACTAAGTTTACAGCAAAAAAACTCCCTTTTCCCAAGGTGATATTCCTCCCCAGGGTCTTTCCGTGTTAGAGCAGTGTCATGGGTGGAGGGTAGAAAGACTGCCTGCTGTCACCTTCAACTACAAGCACAGAGGGCAGGCCACAGAGCTGCAAAAGTGAATTGTGTTCCCATTCTGGAAAAGACCAGACTGATGGAATTAAGTCATGTAGAGCAATTCATCTGCACAGTAGTGAAGCAATTAGTGACACTATTGTTGTATGTATACATTAATTGTACTGCTAATGTAGTACCACAGGTTTCAAGTTCAAATAAATCTCTAATTCAAAGTGCCACAAATATATGCCACTGCATTTCATCCTTAGCCAAAAGATAGTGTGTTTTCCAAATATATGAACTTTTTTTTTGCACCAGCAACTGCATCCTTGGTGTCTGGTAAAGTAAGATGTCAAATGCAGGCAGGTAGACAGTGGGGGCAGTGGGTGGCTGACATCTCCATTCCCTCCCTTCTCTTGGCAGTTCATGGCATCAAGTGGACTTGCAGCAATGGGAACAGCAGTTCTGGTTTCTCAGTAGAGCAGCTAGTACAGCAGATTCTGGACAGCCACCAAACAAAGCCACCTCCCCGGACTCACAACTGCCTCTGCACGGGTACCCTGGGTAAGAGCTAGTGGACGGGAAGTTACCGAAAAAAAAAAAATCATAAGCAGCTTAACAGAAAGTCTTTTTTTTTGTTTTTGTTTTTAAGTAGAGCAGAATAAAACAATCTGTTTTAATATCTCTTTAATACAAGTAAAATTATGGAGAATGTTATATTGCTGTCATATCTGGAAAAAGCCCATCTGTGCTTGTATAATGTGCAATCAATCTAATACCTGCTCAGCTGTGCAATTTCACAATTTTGACTAGTGCTTTACAAATTTCTATACCTCATATCCATTTTTATTATACAGAAAACCATGTAAAACACATTAATTTATCTTATACTGAAAGAACATTTATTCCTATCTCTGTCTTTGTCTTTATACTGTTCTAGTCCTCCATGTAACATATCATATGTAGAAAGGAAATGAAACAATTGTATATAGCATTACATTTTGACACTATTACACAACCAAGACAATGTGGGGAATTAAGAAAATGGTCTTATACAATGTAATACTAACACAATAAAGAAGATATTTGTTGATGTTCCATGTTTGGGGTGTTGCAATGTTTTCTTTGTTTTTATTTAATATCTAAAAATCATACTAATCCCAAATCCTCTATCTGAATGTCTCCCTATTTAGGTGCAGGCAGCAGTGTGCACCACAAATGCAACAGCGCCAAACATCGTATAATCTCCCCCAAGGTGGATCCCCGCTCAGGGGCTTACAGTTCTCACTCTGAGGTGCAAAACAACGATGTGTCTGAAGGGAAAACTGAGCATAGTTCCCACGGCGGAGGTAAAAGTTCTGGAGGAGGTGGTGGGGGTAGCACAAGGGAGAAACGCAATGGCAAAGTCCATAAGCCTGTCCTGCTCCATCAAAACAGCACAGAGGTGTCATCCACCAACCAGGTTGAGGTTCCTGACACCACGCAGAACTCCCCTGTTTCCATCAGCAGTGGCCTCAACAGTGATCCAGACTTGGCTGACAGCCCTGTAGTGACAGGGATGGGCCATGTGGCATCTGTCATGTCCAGTCTCTCCCAAAGTGTCTTCATGTCTGAGGTCACTGGGGATCCTGTCTACAGCATGTCTCCCACAGGGGGCCCTAACTCCCACCTGATGGGTACAGATGCCACCTCACAGGGTTTGGTACTGTCTGTGACTGCAGAACGTCACAAATTTGCTTTCCCTGGTGGTGGAGTAGGGGAACCTGGCTCTGCTGCAGCAGGAGACAGTTTGTCTATGTTGTCCTCAGCTGGGATGTCTGATGAGCTGGTGCTATCCAGTAGTCTAGATGCAGGAAGCCTCAAAATCCCAGAAACCAATATGAACTTTGACCCTGACTGTTTTCTTAACAACCCCAAGCAGGGTCAGACCTATGGGGGCAGTGCAATGAAGACAGAGGGCAACTCATCATCAAACTCCTCTTCAAGTGGCAGCAGTAATACAAATGGCAGCCTGCAGCAATCCCCCTCTTTGTCAGACAACAGCTATAGCTTCAGTTCAGCTTTAGTTAAAAATATCAAGACAGAAGACACATCCTTTGAGCAGCAGCTGGCCAAGGAGGGTGGCTACCAGGTGGGGGCAGTAGTGAACTGTGGCAGTGGGGTTTCATCTGGGACTGGGACTGGCTCCGGCCAAACTAGCCTCACTCTGACTCCAGCTGGTTCTCTGCTTCCCTCTGGTGGAGGTCTGAGTCCCAGCACCACCCTGGAGCAGATGGATTTCAGTGCCATTGATGCTAAGCAGGACTATACTTCCAACACAACAACAGTGAGCTATGGTCAGTCTATGACTAGTCCCCACATGCAACACCAGAATCGGTCCCCCAGCTTCTTTCTCCAGGACGCCTCTCAGAGTAGTCAGGCCCAGCAAGGCAGGCCCAACATGGGCCAGAAAACACATTTGATGGAGCACAACCATGACTCTGGGGCTTATATGGGCCTCCAGGTGGTGAAGACTGATTCCCCTGGGAGCAACGGCCACCTCCACCACCACCACCAGACCCAGCACAGGGCCAACTGTAATGGAGGCCCGCAAACAGAAGGGCCCAGCCAGGCTGGCTCCCTTCAGCTGCTTCAGTACCAGGGGACATTTCCTGGTTTGGGCACTGAGCATGAGGAGGTAGTGGGTTTAGAACAACCAGGCAATGTCAGTTCAGCTCAGTCTGGAGCTGCAGAAAATGGAACTGACGGTTTATTGAAGCCAGGGGATCACATCCAGGCTTGCGGGACAGGAAATGGGGAAGGAGGGGTCACAGAGCACTATCTGCAACAAACTTCAGATGGTGTGGTGACTGGAGGAGCTGCAGAGGCGATTCATAATGGGAACAACAACAGTGATGGTGGCAACCGTTCTCAACAGCAGCAGCTGCAGCCTCTCCTGCAAGGCCCAAGCATGGTCCAAAGTCTGTACAACACTGTTGGGAGCCACCAAAGTCTGGCTGGAGCGACCAGTAATGGAGGTGCAGGAGGGACAGGCATGGAGATAAATTTGGATCACTTTGACATATCCTTTGGGAATCAGTTCTCTGACCTCATCAATGATTTTATCTCAGTGGATGGCAGTGGGACAGCTATGGCCGCCGGAGGGGCACTATATGCACACCAGCTAGTGACTTCACAATGCTCCGACTCTCAGAACACAACCAATGGAGCTCAACAGGGCCAGGAAGATGGAGACGCCAGGGGCACTGGTTACAGCCCCTCAGACCTCTGCCTTCAGCCATGCTGCAGTCCTCAGTCCCTGAGTGGGGGAGCCGGAGGAGGAGGACAGGGAGAGACAGGTTCGATGTCCTACATGAATGTAGCAGAGGTTGTCAATGCTGTAGCCCAGGGGACTCTGGGGATGCTCCAGGCCACCGGACGCCTCTTCATGGTCACTGACTACTCCCCCGAGTGGTCCTACCCTGAGGTGAGTCACATGACACTCCTTTTAAAGGAATTTTCTCCATATTGAAGCTGTCACTTTAATGTTAATTGTATGTACATTGTTATTTTAGGTACTATTCACCCAAGATGACTAGCTATTAAGTTGTTTTTTTCTATAGCTTTCTATTTTTATTGTCACTTTATATTAGGCTAAGTGCCTTCAAAATTCCTCCAGGTATAATGAAAATGAAATTTTGTAAACACTTATGTAAATACTTATATAATTATGACACTAAAACTGAATTGAAAAGTTATTTTCACAGACACAAAGAAGTTATTATATTGTAGATAACCCTCAGAATGTTCTGTATTTGAACCAGGGTCATTCTCTTTCACATTATTCATGTCATAGTAGATTGTGCAAAGTTTCTTTCACTTTTGAAAAGCATAAAGCCAAGTCTGAACGCGTTGCTATTACCTTGTGCATTGTTACACTTTTTTGTTTATTGCTTTACATTACAGTTTTTTTCTCAATCGCTTTAATTTAATAAAACTTGAAACCACTAGATTTTTATCATCTAACATCTATGACAACAAACTTGGTTACATTTCACATGGTTTTCACACACGTCCCGAGACACTTCACACAGGTCTCAGAATCTCAGAATGCCCTCACAAGGAACTCAGCTGAAATGATCAAAGTCAGTGACAAGTTTTTGTCCAAGTACAAAACAGGACAGGACACTAAAGTCATGTACAATACAGTATTATTAATACAGTATTTCCTGTATTTATCAATAACTGTATGGCACCCTGTAATTGTTGGGTGCAACTGGACAACTGGAAATTAGCTTGTGTGTAAATGTCTGTATGATGCAAGGAACGGCTTTTTCTTATTTGAATTGTGTTAATGCAATCAAGAAAAATTTAAATATGCCTTACAAATGTGTGCCTTGAAAAGACATTGCTTTACCACATGATGGCGGCAGAGGCCCTTCTTGGGCAAATGTCTTTTCTTGGTTTGGTGTAATGTGTAATTTTGTACATTAGATGGCAGAACATCACCTAGTGTTTGGAGACACTTGGAGCTGACTTAGCAAGTAGAGTATAATTTAATTTCATCATCATAATTCATCATAATTGTTTTTAACAGGGTGGGGTAAAGGTGCTTATTACTGGGCCTTGGCAAGAGGCAAGCTCAAACTACAGCTGCTTGTTTGACCAGATCTCTGTCCCAGCCTCTCTCATCCAACCTGGGGTGCTGCGCTGCTACTGCCCAGGTACAATAAAGAGGAGCAAATCATCAACAATCAAATATTTGATACATTATCTACACAGTAAATATCATTTATTTATCATAACTTTTATTTATTACAATATTTTTCCACCCAGCTCACGACACAGGTCTGGTGACACTACAGGTGGCTGTTAGTAACCAAATCATCTCAAACTCTGTTGTGTTTGAGTACAAAGCCCGTGCTCTACCATCACTGCCATCTTCCCAGCATGACTGGCTTTCACTGGACGGTAAGGCTTTCCTCTATTTGACCATTTTAAGTATTTACATATATCATAATTGATAAAGTTTTCCAATGTAGTTAAATGTCTGTAAACTATTTTACAGTTAGGACGAAGAATGTTACCTTAAATCACATATTCAATGTTTGATTGTATATGTGTCTGTTTTTTTATTGCTGTAATTGTTTTAATAAAGAATTGATCACAAAAAGAAACGTGAACAAATTCTAACTAGCTCTGTTACACTTTTGGAACAGATGTTTTTCTACCAGAGAAAACACAATCTATTGAAATTCCACTTTGGTATGAGCACCAGCAAGGCTAAGGATTTTCCAACACTGTAATAAGTGTGTGCACCATTGTATGTTTGTATGTGTGCTACTGTGAAGGCAATGCTGCAGTGCCTGAGCTCTGACAGGATAAAGTAGGGCACAGTGAAGTAGCGGCTCACAGGACAGCTGCATTGCAGACGGCCCTTGAGGGAGTGGGAGTGAGTAATCCAGAGCTGGTGGCAGAACTTTGCAAGGAGAACTAGGATGCCTTTTCCATTCATACCCTAGTGTCTCACTGGCCCATTCACAGAACCAGTTAAGGAGGAGCTGACTATCTGAGGGAAAACAGCCCACCCATTACCTTACTTTTATTAACTCCTTGGCTGCCATTTCTCACTGTTTTATAATAGACTGTAAAATGGGATGAGATAATTATTGCACCTTAAATTTGAACATGTCTTAGGTTACAATATTTGTGTCGTGTTTGATATTGATTGATGTGCTATGTAAAAAGAAGTGCAATGTGCATTTCCTAGCCCCAAGTTAATATTATGAACATGTGTGTTGGGATCTTGGTTACATATAGATAACTGATGTACAATAATCTCTAATATTTAGGAATGAATGCCTGTCCTGCTCCAAATACCTTCACTTTCCAGTTTGTCAGTGGACATTATCAACACTGACCAGACAGTGGGGCACAGATTATCAAACTAAAATTAGTCAAAAAGGGTTGTTTGCCTAAAAGTGCATATTGGATGGTGGTCTTGTTTTGCCATTTGTGGAGAATTTGAATTTTTCAGGCATCTATGAAACTTTTATAGAAGTAGGGCAGGTGTAATTAGGCGTGCAAAACCTAGTCACTCCATATATAAAGGAAAATTGATGGCTATATCCCAAATATAGAACGACACGATCCCGCTCACCTAACGTGACTGTGAGTGCAGACGCATTTAACTCTTTCGCTTGCTAAACTGATTGACTTTAGACATACCGTGCAATATTCAATGCGCCTCCACAGAGGCAATGCTATATGCTACAGCTTTGTGAGTTTGTTTTAGCATGGTGGACTCACTGTGCTATAATGTGCTAATGGAACAGCTGCCTGCCTGCTTTGATTTGTCATAATGCAGAGTGGGGGAAGGGGCGCCTTTTCTCTGCAGCACTGCAGGTACGGAGCCATGGGCAAGACAGAGGAGATATCGGAGCTGCACAACTCTTTCATCCGCCCCAGTTCTTCGCTTCGCTTAAATACAGCGACCTAAAGACTCGAAATGGTCAGTGGAAGTGGCAGATAAAAGACTTGTGTAGCGGCATACTGACCGTATTGATAGAATAATGTCTGTATAGCCTGTAGCATACACTACCCCGGCGTGACACGCGACAGCCCGTGTTAACACATAATACACGAGCGAATAGTGGGCGTGTTTGACTAAATATGTCCAACAGCTATAAACACAGCAGAGCGGCTTGGCTGCAAGGTGAGTCTTTAGAATTGGCCGTAAAGGGCCTCATTGTGGCAGAAGGTGTACCACGAAGATACAGCAACCACACGTAAAGATTACCACCAGCTGAAACAGTCCTTTGGTTAGAGATCATCATTATTAATATTAACCAGTAAAAGAGCAGCAGAATTAAGCGAGCATGAGGATGACTGGAGGAGAAGACGGCAAACGGAAATTAGGGCGTCTGTTTACCGGCGGCACGTGCGCACAACGTTTCCTAGCAGCAGCATTTGTCATTTCACTGCAGGCTGAAAAGCAGCGATCACTAGTATGGTTGGAGAAAATGCGCGTCTGGGCGAGTTGAACACAAGTAAAGAAGAGGAGGGGCTGTTGAGGAAGAGTAGTGCGCTCTCTCTCCATCTTTCCGCACGTCGCTCTCTTCTTCACTTTGTTCTATTGTTGACGAGTCTCTGTTGGGCTTGGTATTCAGTCTAAGCCGAGGATTTTACTTTTCTATTTGAAGTGGCACATCGTGCGAGTAGCGAGACCGCAGTTTGTTTGGAGTGGTCTGGGTCAGGATGCCAGTGAAATACACCTGCGTTTCCTGAAAGACACAAAGGGCAAAGTGTTTGGCTCTGAGGCGGACTTGACCCATGGATAGTAAAGTAGAAGGTTAGCTGTGTTCCGTGCTGTGTATGTGTCGTCTTGTGTTGTTGGACTGTTTCTCCTCTGCTTTCAGAAGTTCTAGTCCCACATCTCCTCCGCATGCCGATCATAGTTGTAAGTGTTTCACTCTAGACTTTTCCTACTGCGTGCTATAACCAACTTGAATCTTAGAAAATCCCACTAGACCATGCTTTCGGTTAGTATGCCTCATTGCAGAGCACCGGAGAGTTGTGGGTTATAGTAGTTAACTCGTGACTCACGACTTATGCCTCGAAGCTTTACGACGCCTTTCACGTGAAATAGTTTGCACTCATGAACTTATATTATACAGTTAAAAAGTTAACTAACAAGTCTATGCGTTTTCAGGGAACACATGCGCTGCTGCAAAGCAACACTTTTCTGGCAAAGCCATGCGCTTGACTCGTGATTCCCTCCACAAACCTAGTCCTTCAATGCCTCGTATTTGTGCCTGTAGTCATTGTGGTGGGCTTCTAGGCTCATTTATTATCTACAACTACTATTTCAGGTGTTGTGAAACATAACCATGGGTCACCATGGAACTAGCGTCACTCTGGCGCATTGAAAGACTGTCGCATCCCTGAGCGCTGCTCAGGTGACCGCGACCAGCGTCGCGTCTATCCCTCCACTCTTTAGGCCACGTTGACAGTGCAGACTTAGTTTTGTAATAAATACAACGCAAAGACGTACCTTGCACAGTGGAATCATACTGGCGCTTTTCAGCACCACCGGTGACGGCAACTTTTAGTGGACTGGCTGTGTGACTGTGGAAAAGTCCCGTTGACTACGTGCATAATACACTATTGACGGACAGAGTTGAAGCCATACGTTTATTAACCTGTTGATCCTGTTTAAAATTTTTTTTTCTCCCGTTGGATAAACTTGATTCAGAGTATAGTAACACCTAACAAACACTTTATCCTCAGCAACATATCAATTCACGACCACACTGTAACAAATGCAGGGAATAATCAACATGGTATGTGACATATCTGATGATGTACACTGTAATTATTATGTAAGAGTGCACAAAGATAGTAATAGCACTGGCTATATTTAATCATAGGTATAGTTTAAAAGTTGCTTTCAAACATGTTATGTATATAATAGAAGTCTTCTCACTTCTCTTGTCAATGTTCATAGGATGATTTCACAATTCTCAGTCATAATATAAAATGGATAATGTGTCTATGTTGATTGTGCTATAGTGACATGTACTATACTCTACAAAATACTTTTGATCAAAAATTAGTTATGGAATACTTAATTCGATTCACTTACTTTTAAATATAAACAAGCAAGTGTTAAGTGTGACCAAAAAAGTTAAGATGCATGTTGTTTTTGTATAAAATCAGTCTAGTCTCATTTTTTTATTCTTGAGGGTGCAGGTTCAACAGAAGTCTGTAGAGCCCGCTAGATTGCGTTGAAAACAATTACTCTTAATGTCATTAAAAGGTATTTACTAGCTTACATACTAATAGAAAGTTTAGATTTTTTTGTGGAGTGATCCATTTCCTGAATATATTTCTCCACTGTGCAGCTGATATGTCAAGTTTCTTTTGGGTACACAAATTTAAAGCTAAAGACATGCTCTTGTTAGTTCATCAGTTGAATGCCCAGAAAAATTATGCTAGGCTGTTTTCAAGCCTAAAAGCCAATACTTCATCTCACTATTAGTGTAATACATTTTGAAAGCAAATCCCCACGGTGTTTACTCTTGGCATTTTAGCTTTAGTGTGACAGTCTATTCAGCATTCAATCTGTATCCATACTGAGCTGTATAACTGGACAAACGCCAGCAAGGTTAAAAGCTTCACCTGTGTGGCCTTTTCCACTTCAAACTAAGTGCCAAACTAGCCATCCGATGCATGTTGTTTAAACAGAAATACCTAGCCTCTTCGCTCGTAAACCACTTTATTTAGCACTTTCTAAGGAATACCAAAGTGTTCTCTACAAAGCTAACATGCAAGCATTTCACCTAGGAGGCACTTTAAACAAATGGATGAATTGCTACTACTGGTTCCTCGAATAAGGTGTAAAATCACACTTAAGCAATTCTTAACTTGCCTTGTCTTTTAGCAGGATGCTTAATCAGAAGTTTTAATTTCAACTGCTTACATGGGCTGTCATATGTTGTTACCACCCACATCTTGAGGAGGGAGATAGACAAAAAGTTTATGTTTAAAAGAGTCAAAATGTTTTCATAGATTCTTCTTTGGGCTTGTTAAAGAACTTGAGAGGTGTAGCAAATGATAGGTGACACAAAGTGCACATGAAAATATGTTTTTGTTGCTCGTGCAAGCAAAGTTTTATGCTTGTTTCTCTCTAAATGATGCGCTTTTTGTAAATTGTCAAATACAGCCACTCTAAAGAGGTGCATAATAGAATTAGTGAATATGACATTCTCAACAGCTCTGAGGTGTGAATGGATTGATGGATTGGTTGGAGTTATTGGTTATATGATTTTGTTCTATTCTCCATAGATTGTAAGTAACTATGGATGTTGTGAGCTCATTGCTTACCCATTCACTGACATTGGCCTTACCACAAGGCAATAAAAATGGCAATTACATCTGTGCTTTTCTGCTGTTACTGCATTGTAAAACAATAGTTTTCAGAAAGCATAAACAGACGTTTTAATGAAAAATTGAAAAACATGTAGTAAAAACTTAGCTCTAGAGACCAGAGCTATCTTTTGTACTAGACTGTAAACATAATTTTTACACTTTTGGAGCCTGCCCTCTGGTGGACGGAGGTATATGTTGTATGGTGGCACCCTTAATCGAGGCCCTTTTAAGGGGTTCCATGAGAGAGGCTTGCTATTCCCCTGTAGCTCTTAACAGGAAATAGTGGATAGATAGATTAATCTGCATGGTGGCAGAGTGGTTAGCTCCTTTAGCAGTCTGGCCTTTCTGTGAGGAGTCTGCACGTCTTCTCGGTGTTACCATGGGTTCTCTCCGGGTTCTCCGGCTTCCTCCCACCGCCCAAAGACATGCATGTATAGGTCAATTGGCAAATCTAAAGTGTCCCTAGTGAATAAATGTGAGAGTGAATGTTTTTCTGTCACTGTCTATGTCTAAATGTCAGCCCTGCGACTAACTGGCCACTGTCCAGGGTGTACACCGCCTCAGGGCCAAAGCTGCTGGGATTGGCTCAAGTCACCTGCAACCCCTAACAGGACTAAGCCGTAGAAAATGAATGAATTAATAGATTGATCAATTGAATGTTATAGGCTTTAAGAGTAATATGTACAATACTTTTAAAAAGAGAAAATAGACTAACAACATCAGAAACAGATAGATGAGTTCCATCTGCAGCCAGATGGCCTTGTCCTCTGCCTTGCACAGTTGCAAATAGCAGCTCCTGTCAGTCAGCTGGGCCAAAGGGGATGGCCTCACATTTTTATGCTGGCCTACATGTAAGGGCTTGCTGATTGTTGAAAGATAAAGATGTCTAGCTTGATTGATTAAATGGATCAGTCCAAATTTGGGGCTTAAAGGTGACCTCCAACATTTAACAACATACTCACCAAATGTAGAAGCATCTGAGCTGACAACAACAAAAATGAAGGAATTTTAAAATGTAATGAAGTGGATATTTTAACACCTTGGGGATTTTATTGTTAGGGCCGTAGTCAGGCTATCAGGCATAAAAAGTGTCTTGGACTCAGTTTTGCTAGTTCAATAAAGATGAAAAGGCTATCTGGCAAGTGCCCAGGTTTCTATCACAGTGGTGCTCAAATAAAAGTTGTCCTCTTTGCCTTCTTCTTGAGAGAGAATAGGCACATTGCCCTTTAGTGCCAACTAACTTGGCTGTACACTGAACTTGTTTTGTGACAAGTCCTATCTCCCTTTTATACTTTTCTGTTTCTCCATTATCCTCCCGTTGTGCCCTTGGTCCTTTACCTTTGTCCTGTCCTTACCTGTAATGTCTTATACCGCCTTCCCCATCAGCCTGTTCTCACTCCCACTGTGCTCTGCTGCGTGTCAATAAACAAGCTTGTCCTTTACCTGTCTGTCTGTATATGAACCTGTCTCTTGAGCACTTGTGCTCAGAAGTGGCTAGACTTATTAAACATAGTAAAACCCTCTACACATCTATTGGGTCTTCTGCTCTGTTATTCTCAAAGGACATGCCTCTGGTATCTCTTAAGAAGAGCTAATAAGAGGCAAGATGAGGGACAAAATCACCTATTGTGATATATGTTTATATCAGGTATCACTTGCTGAACTTGTTCTTACCAGGTTTTTATGCAGTAGAGCCAGGTTATTGTTCCCATAGTGGCAACAACATCTATAATAGTTCATCTTTGTCCCATTAAGTCTGTTAGTCATCTTCTACGGATTATTATGTATTTTATGAGGGAAGTTAGTAGAGGTGAATTACCAATTGGTATTTGTTGAGTGTGCTTTGATTAATGTTTTTGTCTTTAGATTTGTAGTTGAATAAATCTTCAGTTTTCTCACTTATGTGATAGCTTTTTAAAATAATAATTAGACAGTGTTAAAGTGATGGAGCAGTAGTTCTTTTGAACATATTTATATAGGTTTATGTCATTTCAATTCCAATTTCATTGGGCATTAGTACTGGTATAATTTCCTGTATCTTCTCAACATCTGCAAAGACCAACTTTTCTAATGGCATAGCTGTTTTGTGTACATTCAATCTGACCTAAATATATAAATAGCACATTGGCCATTTATTTAACCCTTTTACTTTCTTATATGTCACAGCCTGCCCTAAATGTGTGCAAGTGTTCATGCCTGCTGCCACACACCGTCACAAGGGAGTAAACCAGAGAGTGGGAGGGCATTGAAAACGTCACTTTGTTGATGCAGTCTTGTTTGGCTGCTCACCTTCCATGTCTCCTCCTTCTCTCCTCCCACTCGCCTCTACCCCCATCCTCCCTCTGCAGTGAACGTGCATTACATTTGGAGCAGCAGGCAGCAGGTGGAGATGACATCATGCACTGCAGCGCACTGCAGCACTGGGTCTGAACAAAGACATGTCAGCCTCCTGCTAAATATCTTTACTGTCTCTTATGTCCCTGTGTCTCTGTCTCTCCCTGCACTAGCCTGTGGGATAGTGAGGACTTGAGCAGACTGAAGTGTGGTGACCTATTTCACCCTTGGTCTGCCCTGCAGACATATACTGAGTAGGCTTTTACCAGCCTTTCCATACGCCATGGGGAGATGACACCAAACATGTTTCTTAGTGTCTTTAAACTGATGATGATTTGCCAATAAGCTCACCTGAGCAATCTATAACTCACACATTGACAAGTTATTTAGAGTTAGCGTGCATAGTTGTCTTGCATGTCTATTATTCAGGCTAGTGCATGTTCCCACTGAAAGCACTTGTCACCAGCCAGTAACTAATGATTTCTGTCCCATGATAGCAGTTTCTTGACTTGCTTTTAAACTGTCTTTTAGGAGGTCTGTAGCATTAGCTTAGCCGTTACTGCTACTGTATAAAGATTAAATGTCACCAGGTCATGCTGTGAAGGCTCTACACTTGGTGTCATTTTGTCACCTACTATCAAAACACCTAGATATGGCAGTACACTTAGTACACGCATACAGCATACTCTAGAAAATTTATGGACACTATTTCTCAATTTTTTTGCCTTTACCCGTTTTTGCTGGTAGACTGACTCCTTCTCTTCCCCTTCATCAATAAGCCAATAGCACGCAGGCAGGCCATACACACAGCCTTGTTCCTGTCGCCTAGTTACCACTCAGCAGCAGGTTGCCACAGAAACGGCCTCATAGTGGCTAAATGGGGAATGCTAATGCAGTCTTCTGTACTCCATGCTGCAGTGGGCTTTCAGTGCCCATCCCTTTCTGCTGTCTGTGCACACCATTGTGTGTTTGTGTGTGTTTGTCACAAATGTTGTTTGCTTGTGTATATGTGCTTTTGTGCTACTTTATTATCTACATGTAGCATTGAAAACGTCATGTAGCTGTTATAGAAGTACTGGGGGCTCAAATGCAGTGTAACTTTTTTCCAACAACATCCTGAGCAAAAGTGGTAATTTTGTTTTAATAATTAAAATCAGTATGTTTCCTGCGTTCAGTCTAATCGCTTTAGCTGTCTTCTCAGGTGTCAAATAATGCAGTTTGATTCATATTACTAATGGTCCAAATACCTCTTGTTGCAAAGATTCAAAGTTATGCTATAAAGGCCAACACACAGATGTTCCTTCTAAACACCATGTAAAAAATCCTCATATTATCCATTATCCTCTTTACAAAGTCTAGGTCTCCGGGACTCATGTAACCTGTGATTGATTCTTAACCGTCAATACTACTAACTACTGCTACAGTCGCTCCTTATGGAGTAGGGTTTGGCCAAGACTTGGCCATTATGGGCCATACTTAATCAGCTGGAGAGGGCCTTCAGCTACACACTTCCCTAGAGTGTGGCTAAAGCATGGTTTGAAAGGCTGTACACATTAACATGCACCTGCTCTTTGGATACTCATTCCTATTTCAGTGCATTTTAACTGAACAGGTGATGAGATGATTGATGAGCATTAGAGGTTATTTCAGAAACACTGGTTGTTAAGATGATTTCAATGTATGCTACTTTTTGTCTCACAGGCTGAGGAGATTAATAATGATTATGAGGACTTTGTGTCTTGAGGCTGAAAGCTGGAAATGTACTTGTCCACAACTTTGAGGTTTTTTCAGAATACACTTTTTTTTAAATAAATTGTTGACAATGTTATGCCCTGATTTAAAACAAGCCAGAATAAACAAATTTTTTTTCAAGCTTGGGATGCTTACTGTGTGTCTATTTGTCAGAATAACAAGTTTGCATTGGTAAAAGCTAAGATGACCATTTGTTTTGCACACTGCATGCTACTCGTTTGCTGACATGTTCTGCTCTTTTGCATTCCACTGTTTGCCTAGATAACCAGTTCAGAATGTCTATCCTGGAGCGTTTGGAGCAGATGGAGAGGAGGATGGCTGAGATGGCCAGCCACCAGCAGCAGAGCAGCACAGGGAGTGGCGGAGCAGGGGGAGGCACTGGGGGGACAAGCGGAGGTGGTGGGAGTGGAGGAGGAGGCAACAACAGCCAGTCACAAGTAAATGCTACATCATACATATATTGTATTGTGTACATAAACTATGAAAAGGCACTAATACGACAATAATTACTATTATAATATAACTATAACTATTAAGACTTAATTCTTTCTTTGTACATTAGTGTGTATCAGGTCAAACGCAGCCCAGCAGTTCTTTCGAAAGCCGTGTTGTGGTGGTTTGCGAGAAGATGATGAGCAGAGCATGCTGGGCCAAGTCCAAACATTTAATCCACTCAAAAACTTTCAGAGGCATGACACTTCTGCACCTGGCTGCAGGCCAAGGTTACGCCACCCTTATCCAAACTCTTATCAAGTGGCGGTGAGAACAAAAAACTCTTGACATAATGGTGCTCTGGTTTTTAATTAGTGTGTACCACAATGATTGAATAAAATGTTGCTTCTTTTTTATCCAGCACCAAGCATGCAGATAGTATTGATCTTGAATTAGAAGTGGACCCTCTCAATGTTGACCACTTCTCCTGCACACCACTGGTAAGACAAGTGAATTTAACATTGCTTCAATTGTGTGAGCAACAGTTCAGCTAACTAAAAATCATTGTTTGCATTTAGTAAGTGTCCTGTTATAGGAATGTCACTTTCTCATCCACTTTGTCCTATCCACATGTTTCCTGTCTAGATGTGGGCTTGTGCTCTGGGGCACCTGGAGGCAGCTGTGGTCTTGTATAAATGGGACAGACGTGCACTAGCCATCCCTGATTCTCTGGGCCGCCTGCCATTGTCAATCGCCCGGTCTCGTGGCCACACTAAATTAGCCGAGTGTCTGGAGCAGCTACAGAGGGAAGAGCAGCAACCACCAGCACCTTTGCCACTATCAAATCGTGTGTCTTTCTCCCAGGCAACTGATGCCCCCACAACAGGCAGCTGGATGGTCAACTGGCCAAATTACAATGTAACAGTACCCACCAGCAAGAAGGAGGTGCTTCCACCACTACAACCACATCTACTAACACCAGCCTCAACCCAGGCAAGCACACTATTTATTTTTACTCATCAAAAGTCCTTATGCTCTTATAGTCATTTTTCTGCACCAAATTCATAAGTGTTGCAAAATTAATCTTATTGTCACATGTTTGTTTCTGTAGACTTGAGAAGGCCCAGGTCAGAACCATCCAACTACTACAGCAGTGAGGGCCAAAGAGATCTCCCACAAGCTAAAAAACACAAACCAAACCCAGAACTGTTTCAAGTCCGGCCTGACAAGGCCATGTCTGTTCCTTTGAGCCTAGAGCAGCAACAACTCCACAAGCTGTCCTCTAGCCCTAAGAGTCATTCCTCAGATGGGCAGTGCTCAGAGAAGGGCCTGTCAGCAGGCAGCAATACCGGAGCAAACAGATGGACCTCTAGAGAGGGTTTCTCAAGCAGTGGTGTAGGAAGGAAAGGCCTAGGGGCCGGTGGAGGCAGCAGTCTAGGGAAGGAGAAGATGGTCAACCGCATGCGTCAGCGGGAGCAACTTGGCATGTTGGTGATGGCAGACAAAGAAATGGCTGATGCAGAACTACTATCTTATCGAGAAGATTTGGAAAACCAGGACTGTCTCACACAGATGGATGATCTACAGGTGAGTAAAATAATGTAAATTATGTTGTGCAGAACCACCATCTAGGCAGCAATGTAACCCTTTTTTACAGTTCATTGTATATCAAAACATACAGTGAAAGTGCATATGATCATAAACTTAACATTAAATCTAGTTTTTGGTTTTGAAGCACAACCTGGGAAACTAGCAGCTGCTAGAATATTTACCACCTTATATCTTATGTGTGTCTTCTGCACAGAGTCAGCCTGGCACTCTGTCGATGACCATCACTGCATAATAAACTCTCTCTATTGATCCATTTCAAAGTCCAAGGGATTTAGCCACCTACTTTTCCAGCAGATGAAGTCCTGCTGGAACTACAATGTTATTGTCAATAATATTGCCCTTTATATTGGAAAATATTTGAACAGCAAATCCTTGAAGTACTAAAAGAACTACTACATACTAGCCTGTTTTTTTTTAGTTTACTAATGTGGATACACACATTTGATATTTGTTTGTTTTTTCTATGAAATGCAGGCAAACATGATGACTCTGGCGGAGCACATTATTGAAGCAACTCCAGAAAGAATTAAAAGGGAGAACTACAGCACTGCAGACTCTGCACCCTTGGACTCATCAGGGGTCAGCAGTACCATGAACTGGCTAGCTAACTATTTAGGAGATGTGGAACAGCTTCCTAGCATCATACACCTTAGGTAATATATTGAAAATGAATTAGTTGTGAATTGTGAAATTTGTTAATTAACATTGAATACATGTTATTTGGCATTGTGTGTTATTGAAAGAACTCATTAAATTGTATTAGTATTCCTGTAAAAATATCCATTAAACTTTTCCTTCCTCAGGAATCTATACAATGAACCCCTGACACCATCATCCAACCCCAGCCACAGTCCTGGGGGTTCTCCTCCAGAAGAGGGCCCCTTGGAGAAGTCCACACTGCCATCCCCGGCTGACTGGAGTGAGTTCATCAGTGCCTCCAACAGCAAAGTGGAGCGAGAGCTGGCCCAGCTGACTCTGTCCGACCCTGAGCAGAGAGAGCTGTATGAGGCTGCCCGTCTAGTCCAAACTGCCTTCCGCAAGTACAAGGTACAGGCCTGGCAATGAGGGGTCATAAGCTGTGTCTGGTGCAGCCTACAGTGACAGGTTGCTGTTGAGTGGTATTTATGTTGTTGTTCTCTGGATTTGATACTCGTGTTTATTTCCATTTAGACTTTTATCTCTGTCTCTTTTTTATTCCTCTGGCCTCTGGTCATGCATACATACATTTGTACAGTGCATACTACAGACTAAAGTATATATCCAAACATGTCCCTGTGGTTTCAGCATGGTAAAGATGGCTTGAGCAGAGCATGGCCTTGCTTAGAGAAAAAACTGCATTGTCCCTTGTATCTGTGCTCCATGTAGACACTATTAAGCTTTTGTTCTCCACTGCTCTCTGTCTCTCAGGTGTATTGAGCTCTTACTGCTTGTTTTCAACAACCCTGTCCCATTCCTCAGCTTGCACCTCCTTGGGTTACATAAAATTTTTACATGTGACCAACTCTTCACTGTTGTTTACAGTCCTCTAATATCTCTGTCTTCAAGCTGGTACTGAGCGGTACCTTTGGCTCTGAGCAGTCACCTCCTTCTTCGCATGGGCTAAGTCACTCACTCAGTGTTGGACTGAAGCCAGGGAGGCAATTCAGAGAAGACCTCAGGGAGACAGAGCCGTGTCCTTTATGGCAATAAGGCAGTTCGTACTGTGCCCTCTGACCTCTTCCACTCTACTCTCCCTACAGGGGCGACCCCTCCGAGAGCAACAGGAAGTTGCTGCTGACGTAATTCAGCGTTGTTACAAGAAGTACAAACAGGTAGCTACTGCTTCAATCCAGTTAAATCAATCTACAGTAAGGCATGGTTACCTCAATTTATAAAAACAAAAAATGCTATTACTAATTAGTACACAATTGTCTATTTTTTATTATTTTTTTGCAAGCTTACATGGATAGCCTTGAAGGTAAAAAAAAATAAAATCACTACTAAGCTAACTTAGCTGAATAATACCAAATTTTAGGATGGGTGCTTATAGTATGACCTCACTAGTGTTTAGGGAACACATAACGGAGCCTGACATAACTCTTCTTCTTTGGGGCAGTATGCACTTTATAAGAAGATGACGCAGGCCGCCATCCTTATCCAGAGTAAATTCCGCAGCTACAATGAACAAAAGAAGTTCCAGCAGAGCAGGAGGGCTGCTGTGCTCATTCAGCAATACTACCGCAGCTACAAGGAGTTTGGCAGGCTCAAGCCCCATCACCGTGGGGCAGCGGCCGCCCTGGTGCAGCACAAGCTAAGGTGGGTGTGCCGTCAAAAGTCAAGACCGTATAAGTAAATATGTAGCTCGTAGACCTTATTCTCTTTGTGGTTCCTTGTAGAGGTAGTCTGCTCACTAAAAGACAGGATCAGGCTGCCAGGAAGATCATGAGGTTTCTCCGTCGCTGCCGCCACAGGTAGATTCCTACTCAGACATGCAGTGCAAATTTTATGTACATATTTCATCAACACAGACATGCAGCTTTACAAATTCACAAAGCATCATTTCACAACTAATCAGTAGGATACTTTCATCATTTGCACAAGCCTCCACCTTACAGTAGACAGCCTTTTTTATTCAGTGTACTTGACTGACTTTTGGGCAATTAGAAATGTCTCCAGCACCCTCTCCTTCAATGTACTGGCCCCCACCTGTCCTAGCCCCTTCCCTCACAGTGGATACTGTGTGCTAATAGCTGTCTGGTATTGTTTTGCTGTTTATGCCAAGCCCCTTGATGGACCATAGACTGTTCAAGCGGGTGAGTGCAGTCTCAGCAACTCGTGCCTCTCTCTCCCTCCCTCCCTGTTTATTCTGTATGCCTCTTTCTTTTCTTACACTCTTTAATAATACAGTTATCTCTTCCTGAGGTCTCAGTCTTCTTTCTCCTTTTTTCTGTCTCTCCTACCCCTGCCCCCTCCATTACTGTTGCTTGATGCCTGCTTGCATGAAGGCTGCCAACTGGAGCCACAGGTGGACTGAAAAGCTCAGATTTAGATCCAAACATATGTCAAACTAACCAAATGCTTATGAATGACAATGTCACTTCAACACTTAACAGCCACTGTTTTTATCTCTTTCTCTCCTTGGAAATGATTGTTCATTTATTTCATTTTCTTTATTGTGTGATTGTGCAGATTTCAGAGATTAATTCTGCTGCATGTCAAGTGGTGATAATCTGGACCTTGCTCTATCTCAAGGCATGCTAGGGGCCTGCTGTTTCTTTGAGTAACGTCTGTCTATCTGACTGACTTTATGGCTCTGTTTTAGCCATTCATTAGTGAAAAGATTTTTATTTTTAAATTAAATCCTTTCTATCAAGTTAACAAACATAGTCAAATACCATATTTAAGTGTGTATGTACATACGTTCTCGTGATACTTTTATGTGTTTATATATCTGCTGTCCTCCTATAGCTAGCCATTCTTTCAGATGAGGCCACACTTCTAATGCAAACACTATGGATGGCAGGCTCGTCTGCAATGCTGAGATGTAGGTTAGAACGCTGTGACAGCATATAGGTCACAGTGGAAACACAAACAATATGAACCTCTGCCAGCTGGGACTACTACACCACTGCTCTTTAATGGTTTCATTTCTCCAGGGACGTCAGACGCTCAGCATGACAGGAAGCAGCATACATACACACACACACACACCTGCCCTTTCTCATTGTATCTAACCTGCTAAGCATTTACCAGTGCAGGGCAAATCCATTCCAAGGTGCGCCTGATGTGTTCAAATCAATTACTGGGACAAACCATATTGTGCACTTGGTTGTCTGACTGCATGTTGTCCGTGCACTTGGGACACATTTCTGCTGTAAAACATTCCCTTCTACCATATCCATCCTATCTTGTACTTTATTTTGTGATCTCTATCTGGACACAACTGTATTTATTTCACACTAAACATTGTAGAAAGTCCATTCAGTATTAAGTATGTCACAGAGACCCCAAAATCTTTACATTTTGTGCAGAAATGCATGGCACCAATAGTGTTTGATTGCTTTAGTCCAGTGTCATGTTTGTAATCTCCGTGTTTTGAAAATATACTGAAAGAATAATGGACTCCTTTCCGAAATGGCTGAACTAATGTGTAAATGATACTGTAATTGTGTTCATTTTTCTCTTCCAAAGTGGCAGCCTTATTAAAACTTGAACATTCCCTTTCACAGTCCAGCGCTTCCTGATGGCCTGGGACCTTGTCATTTTTAATGTATTTTTGTGCAAGCTGTTCTAACTTGATGTTGTTATTAAAAACCAAATGTCAGAAATGTTGTAATCACGGACGCTTGTTTTTTTCTGTGTTCCAGGGTGAAAGAATTGAAAAGGGCCAGGGAACATGAGACATCTCAGAAGAGCCCCCTTTCGATGTGACATCACTCTCCTGACTCCGACTTTGTTTTTGTTCGTACCCGAGACATTTTACAAGAGAAATTGGGGTGGGACAGCAATGCAAACACTTATTACGGCAGTGTTATGGGTTTAACTGATATCACATGTACAACAGCATTTTTCACACATCTAGCTCCACTGACTTGGACGGAGAGCGGCGACTCTACGGGACAATTAACGACAAGGGTTAATGTGGGATTTGCTGGACATTTGCTTTATTGCATTTTTTGCACTTTTTTCATGGATTACTTTGTCCTTTTTCTTTTTTTTTTTGTGAGAATAACATGGAAAGTGACATTTGAGGAAGAGGCGGTGTTGCGTAGAAGATCTCAGAGGATAGGGTGACTACGCAAAGACACTCGAATTATGTCTCATTGTTTTTTTTATGTTTTTGTAAAACAAGCCAAAATGTATTGTTCTACCACATGCGCACTTCTATCCACCGCTGTAGATAATCTTGAGTTTAGCTCCACATTCACTCCTGTCCCACTGTGCTCTACCCCAGCAATCTGCCCACTCGGGTGGAGCTACAAATGAATGTAGTTGGGGTTTCACCACACAGAAACAGATGGGGGCAGGGATTACCATTTTACTTTGGTTATTTTTGTCAAGAAACCCCATGCTTTACATTATATATCAGCAGCGTCCCTCTATTACTTGAATTTGTTTTATACTGTCTGATGACCCTTTCCATCATGTTCAATGTATTAGTGACATGTATCTTCAGACTCTGTTGTCGAATACTACCAAGAAAAATGCATGACTTCTTGGAGAGAAAAGTGTCTGCTTGTGTGCTTCTGGTCTAGTCTTTCAGCCTATCCTCTGACGTCATTTGGATTTCCAGTTTAGTGGTCCTGTTCCTTTCAGTTGTGTTTGGCTTTCTCACTCATTGGATTTCTCTTCTAAAATCGGACAAGTGATACAAACTGGCCTGTTTTGTGTTGTAACAGTCATGCAGATTCTAAGTGTTGTTTTTACATGAACTTCAGAGCCCGCAAAGGCTTTTGAGGGAAGATCACATACATTGCCTTGACGTCTTAGAGATTCTTTGAGGGGTCCCTAAGCTTGTCCCAAACTAGGGGTTTGACAAATCCATATTTTTGACAATTGAGCGATTTCTGTATATAATGAAGGCTGAAAGTAAGTAGAAAAAACATTTACCGAAAGGGGATTGTATTTTAGAAATATATTATTTTATTCATTAAAAATGGGTCTAAAACTGGTACGAGACAAAAACAGAATATTTGTATAGTTTTGTTTGAATGCCTAAGAAGTATGGTTGTATTGTTTGTATATAGTGTAAATATCTGGGATAAAAATGAGCTATGTGCATGAAAAGTACAAAACAGAGTTAAAAGGGAAAAACAACAAAAGCAGTAGTGGCTATGCTCTGTAAAATTAAAACTATTTCACTATTAGAGTATTTTATTTTATTTTGATTGTTCTTGAGAAGAACATTTTTGCTAAAGCATGATATTATTGCAATATGAAAATGTTAAAAAATACAGTATTTAGAGTTAGGAGAAGTCTGCAAATTATTTTAACAAGTTCTGTTTACATTTTTATTTTATTTGTTTTTGTTTGTTTTCTATTGGGCTACCAAGAATCTTTTGCCAATGGTGCCAAGTGAATGCTATCTAGCTTAAACATTAAGTTACTTTTGCAGAACAGATAATCATCAGTGAAGTACACACTAGCACAGAAGGATCACAAGAACAAAAGGGAACACAGATTGCAAAGAAAATCCACATTAGACATAAAACCTCTCTCATATCATCTCCATCACCAGAAATAAATCAAGCATTTATTTTGGACAAATCCCATTTGATGTTTTAATGTAGCTGTCATTACAGATTGAATGTCATGTGTTACTGTGATATGAACTTGAAGATTGTAAAAGGCAGCCTTGCCCGTGGTGACACTATAAACCAGCCATGTTACTCATGAATGACACCTCTGTGTCCAATATCGCAGCAACTTCTGAACTTATCCATTTTACCATAAGCCTAGTGGTAAACCCATGACTTTTTTTATCTGAAAAATGTGTTTATGTGATTTTCTGAGGCTGCCAAAAACTGAACATATTCTGTATTCAGTGTAAAGAACAAGCATAAAGATGATGTGTAGCATACTGTACATGGATTTCATTACAGAACAGCTAAACGTTTATTTGCCGAACAAACTGTTTTTTTAAGACAGAATGCACTGGTGCCATGTTTAATTTGATGAAAAAGCTGTGTTATATATATTATGGCATTTTGTAAGTATTTGAGGAAACACATGAGCTGCTAATTTGGTGCCTGTTGGCTGCTGCATAATTCATGTAATGTCTGTAGCAGAGCTACTGGGAAGTGTATTCTGTATCCAACCAATGACATTAGATTATTCAGCCAAGTGCCACTGAAAAGCCTGTGTTTTGTTCATTATGTTACTTGTTACATCATGTTACTTGTTCCACAAAGGTTCTCCCTGGGTGTTATGTAGAAAGTGCCTATTCATATCTGCTTTACATAGATTTGTACTTAAGGCTGAGAAAATGTGAGAGGACATGGTCATGCACTCACATACAGACAGTATCCTCTACATGAACACCATCACACTACACTGACAATATGATCATAGTGACAAACCTTAGCCAAAACCCAGTATCACTGCAGCTTGTCCACATGCTAACATTTCTTTCCTTTTTGTCAGTTTTTCTTTTCTGGGCCATCTTGTTCAAATGACATTACAAAATGCCACTACTGGGGTTTGTTGGTGCATTGTTCCTCAAATGTGTGGCCAGAATGCATAGCCAATGCAATGCTGTGGCACAGGAGAAGGATCTATTACGCTTGCATGGGTAAAATAGTTAACTTGGTGACCGAAGTGCACCTAAAGCATGCTTATTTTCCTAGAATTGGTAGTCAGATAGACTTGTTAAAAGACTTACTGTTCTGTAAAACGCTGCTTTGGCGTGTCACAGAACTCCGAAAGACAGAGAGCATGTGACTGACAAATACAGCCAGTAAGCAACATTCAGTTGCTGCTGATGTTTCATGGGAAACTATAAGGACAGGATTCTTTTTTAAACAAGCTCTACCTTTTTAACTTTACCTTTTGAGTTTATTTATTTATTTATTTTTCTTTTATCATTTAGATGTAGACCACTTCCAATTTGGAATAGAGCAAAGTTGGAAAGGCCATTGTGAGAGTTGCAGTTGTGACACACGATACACAATAACACATGCACAAGACAGTGTATGCCCGGCACACATGCAGACATGTTAAGGTGTCCGTTTGAGAAACCTCCCTTTTTGTAATTTACTCAGGGTGCCAAAATGGGGAGGAGGAAAAAAAGCAGGACAAGCTCCAATTGAAACATCTATTCTGGTAAAAACTATTGCAATATTTTACACAAAAATGAAATGTTCAATGTGTAATCTGATTTACTTTTTAGCGATGGTGAGCGTTACACACGCAAATTGTTTATATTAATGAGCTATTGAGCTATATATATATATATATATTGCCATTTATTCATAGTTGCCTGTTAAATCGTGGTATATAACTCTCCGCTGGTTATTTGGGCCTTTAATTTATCCGTGACAAAGTACACAGAGAGTTAAGATCGAGAGTGCAGTTAACTGAAAAGTACACCTGCAAATCTTATTTTTTACTGCCATTTATGAATGAGATGAGGCGTGTAATATTTCTGTCAATTGGCCTGAGAATCTGCCTTTCCTCCTCTTCTTTTTAGCCCTCAAAGCTCCCAAAATGAGGGAAAGGTAGGTACATCAGGAAAACAGAGCAGAACAGTTGTACAACATATTCCACTCGCACACAGAGCAATAAAGACCTATTTTGTGGAGACCTATAGATCTAGTGACGTTTCAAATGATTGGATACATGTAGTCGACTTACTCTTATGCAAATGCCAGTATTGCAAGACAAGCATTCAGTAGTTTATGGACAGCAATTTTATGGCACCCTTTACCAAACTGCACGTTTTCATCAATTCCAAACCGAAAAGAATAAAGGCCCTGCTTTGATAGAAAGTCATGGGTCCTTGACACTTTGCATGTGAACTAGTGTTAGATCTCTTTTCCGCTCCTCTATAGTTGTCTATCTCTGTCTTTCTCTGTTATGTGACCTGATTTCTAGTCCGCTCCCAAAACCTGTCCCCTTTTAAAAAAAACTCCATCTTTTCAGTTCTCCTAATGTCTTATACTTTATTCCTTTTTCTTCCCCTTTATCTTCTGTAAGTTTTATTTTTGTAATTGTGCATGTACAAGCGTCACTGACTCGATGGATATGTTTAAAATAAAAAAGAGATTTTAGCTGCTGAAGCCATGCAAAACATTTTGAATTGCCCTTAAAATATGGAAGATGTTTTCTGAATGCTTTATATTCTTTCTGCTGTAAAATAATAAAAAAATGAAATAATTGAGAAAACTTGAGAAAACAGTTTGCTATGTCAATTTGTTCGTTATTTCATTGGATGACACTGACTGACAGCACAGCGAGAATTAACTTTTTTCAGGTTACATTACATTGCATATTATTGTATCACCTTTTGAACATAGTATCATACATTAGTCACAGAGATGCACACAAAAATAATTTTTCAGTCACGTTTCATGCTTGTATGTGCAGTGGTGGTGTAGCTATTGTCTGTGATTAGTTTTAGACACAGTACTTCCAAAAACAGTCAGAGGTTCCTGCTCTCTTTCTGAACAGCTTCCGAATGCCCAGCACATGGCTCAAAGGACTGAGCAAACTTGGCTTTTCCAGGAAGACCTGTAAACAAAGTTAAAAACCAGTGAGTGGCAGTTCACTTGTGCAAGTTATGTTTAAATAATATACTGTATAAAAACAACAAACCTCTTTTTTCATTGCTCTAGGAAACAGGGCTGTTCTCATCTGGCAGAGAATAAGAGATGACTTTATTATGTGCATCCAGAACAAATTTCCTGATTATTTTGGCTTTAATGAAGGTTGTGTCTCAGGTGATGTTATGTAAGTCACAGAATAATATTCTATAAGGGAAGTGATGCAGTAACAAGGGTTTTCTATTTAAATTTCAAAGTTTACAAGGTGCTAGTTCAAAAAATGTTCTTTGTTCAAACTACAAATGATTGGTTTAATCAAGAAATGGAGGTGAGTGACCAACCCAAGAAATCCATGAAAATATGTCGTTTGTTGCAAGAATTAGTTCAAACTGTTATGCTCTTACTTTCTCTGTTGATGTCCCCAGATAAGAGTGTGGCAAATCTGAGAGCGGCAGCAGCATCCTGAGGTGAGAAGCTTTGTTCAGACAGAGACAGATCATCCAGAGGTCCCATCCATTGGTCCTCCACTGATACTGAGGGAACCCCAAACACCCACACTGTCACATTGCATCCTTGAAATCACATAGATGAATCTCTAAACGTAGATGTTACTTTATTTCTTACCAGGTCCTGGATAAGGCATCTCTGCAGAGTCTGTGATGGGGTGGGCCAGGAGGGGGCCGGTGGCCACAAGAAGAGCGGCCCAGGACAGAAGATGGTTACACTTCATGCCTTGTATGAAGATGAGGTTTGGCTGCTGTCCTCTGGTGTAAAAGGCTTATACATTCTCAGGCCATTCAAACTGCTCTATATATATGTCCAGTTGTAACCTTTTGCTCCCTCCCACATCCAAGAACACGGACCCCAATGTCGAGCTCTATCAACTCCCTGCAGTATCCTGGCTCAATCACTTCCTGTGGCTGTGATAAATCTACATGCAGTCACAGGTGAATTATGGGCACCATAAAAACACAAGTGATGCAGGCCATGTTTCAAGGGCACGGCACTGGTTTACCGCCCCTTTGGTTTGATTGACTGTTTTTACAGACTTCATAAATGGGATTGAAGCAGGTGTTTTGGATGTCACCCTCAACATCATCCATATAGAGGAGCAGGTGGGCAGACTGGGCAGTCAAATTATGTTTTTATGTCACCACTTGATTCACCTCATTTCAATTCTCTTGACTCATACATAACACGTGGTCATCCCTAATAAAACTGCATCATTGCTTGTACATTTGTTCAGCAGAAATGTTACAGAGGTCAAAGCAGTTTGCAGTCTGACATGCATTTTGTCTTCTAATTCATTTAGTTCAGTGGAGAATTGGCAGTAAGATTTATGCACATTTACATGCCCAAGTGAGAAGTTATAGTTGTGTTCTCGCATCCAATAAACTGCACTTAATGAGGTCGAGCACTGATAGAATGGACAAGGATCCCGTCGGTGCACAGAGGGGGACAGGTGGCCACGGCTGCACACTCCTCACTATGTTGTTTGTATATTTATTAGAAATCTGACATCAATGTTGAGCCCCTCGTATGATAATGAGGCTGGGATGAAGCAACAGTGACATTTAATTTTATGGTTGGAAGGCCAGACACTTCATTTGGTGTTGCTGTATATCATGAAAACCTATTAAGATTTATATAGTCTATTAGTGGAGGCCGTGCATTGCCAGCTTATTTCAGAACTCTGAAATAAATGTGGTTTATTGCACCTGACACGAAGCCTGTCACTCTGGATGTGTTGGTCCACTGTACTTTTTATTAAAAATATTGTTTAAACAACATTGAAGAAACTTTAGATAATGTATGCAAAATATTTCAGAACCAATACAATTATGGAATTATATAACATTTTGTAGTTTACAGTAAGCATAGGCGTGAATATCAATTTATTTATCTATGCATTTTTTTGTCTTGCTTGAAATTGCTTTTTTTTCAATTGATTCATCTTCATTTATAAAGTGAAAAGTAAGTTGTGGGGTGTGTTCATCGGTTTTTAAACCTTTTATTCTCTCTCTAAAAAAATACAGTGGGCAATGACCTCAAAACATTAAAAACCCAAATATAAATAGGTCTACTAGAATTAAAGGCAACAAAACTATAACAAACTAATTATCTATACTACTATTTGGCCTGCATTTTAATTACAAATATCCACAATCAATCGTTAATCAACACTCACAGATTTAGTTTGAATTAGTAAAGACAGGTGCTTTTCAATTACAGCAGAGTCCATGCATGTTGGACATTCTTTGTCCATTTCGAGCTATGTAAATGTAACCTGACAGGTTTTACTGGTAGGCCTATCTAGAGTATCCTGCAGAGGGCAGCATTACTGTAAGAAAAACTCTTGAGGACTGTTAATGTAAAACATTTTATGGGAACTGGGAAAAAATAAAGTAATTTAACTAAACACATTGAAATTCCATGTTGTCTGTTTTAAGGACCTAAGCTTTTACGATCTACATGAGATTATTTAAATTATTGTATAACAGTTGTATTATCATAAAGTAATATAATTACCAAGGGTTACCTAAGCAACTGGGCAGTCAATACACACAGGGTCTGTTTTTTCCTTTATAAAATAATAGTTAATAATAGGTTTTACAAAGGGCCCATTTAGAATACATACCGGAAAATTGGGGTAGTTAAGAGTTGCATTCAAAATTATTGGACAAAATGCACTCATTGACCAAACAAGTCACTTACGCGCTCCCACCAACCTTTTTGTGATTTGCCGCCGGTAATGGTTTGTTTATATTTAAGTCAAAAACAATAAAAAAACTGAACGCTAATAATATCTGTGTAACAGTTCAAAGTATCGAGATCAAAAGTGGCCAAACTTTGGGAGAGTGTGATTTGGAGAGTGTCTATGAAGGCAGCACGCCCACTCCACACAACAGGAGCTGTGAAGAAGCCGCTGGAGCGACAGGCTGTGGGCTAAGTTTGTCCACACTGGCTTCCCATCTCCATTGGACGAGGCTTTGTTTAACTGGACAACAACAGCCTTCCGTCTCGTTTTACATTCATAATAATCCTGCTACTAGTCGTGACACGCTGGATAATCTGTGAAGGCGTTTGAAGAGAGTGGATAAAAGCAAGGAAAGTTCGAATGAGCTCCAGAGGACGCATAAGTTTGCTGTCAGCCAGTGGTACTTGTTGAATAGACTGTGAACGTCTACACAACACCACAACACTGAGCCTCAGTGGACAGTGTAGACTACCCTGGAAAGGTAGAGTACCAAACTCTTTTTATTTTATTTTTTTTACATGGAATAGCTATGTATATTAGATGTTTAGATGTGATATAAGTTGCTTCTGCGACGTGAAAAATAGTCGATAATGTTTCTTGTTAGCTGCTAACTCGCAAGTGCCTTAAAGGCTTTGCAAAACAATAGTAGCCAAAGCCTAGAGTTGGAGTTAAACTTCTATTAGGTAGATAGTATTTTGTTTAACTATCGTTTATGTTGTCTTGATGTCTTTCTGGGCAGTGTCCCCTGTGTCACCATGAGACACTGAGCGCTCACACAACCATGGCAGAGCTGGAGATTGACCAGTCACACCTTCAAAGCGTCCAAGAAGGTAAGCCCACGCTTTCACACCTTTTGACACGACTATAGAGCAAAAAAATCAATAAGACACCCACACCATAGAGCACAGAAAATGTGACACGTTTGGTTTAGTCTGTGTCTTGTGAACTTCTTGTGTGCTTATCTTTAGACCGTTTACATGGAATTCAAAGGTGAGGGTGAATCATTCAGGAGTCCGAAAGAATGGAGTGATTTATTAAAAGAAGACAATGCAGTAGTGTTGGCTATTTTAACTGTAGGTTCACTGTTCACCAAACTTAGCAGTATGGATCGATCTAAAAAATAAAAAAGAATCAAATGCATTGCACTTATTCTTAATAATTTTCTGCTCATTTGTTCTGTTCAGCACAGTCTTTCAAAAGTCTTCAGTAGTGTGAACTGGTGCCCGACCGTTGACTCAATTCTTCACACTAAACTAAAGAATAGAATAGAAGTAGGTCTGTCTTTTATCAAGGGAGATAATTCTGCATTCCGCTGTTGTTCCCGAACACAAAAGAGGGCAGTGTGCAGTGTTGTGGTAATTGTGTGTCCATAAACTGTCATTAAGACAGTAGGAGAGGAGATAAGATTTTCCTCCCATACAGTAGCTCCTTTTGGGGTTAGATTTGCATCTTGTTGTAATTTCCTCAGGAGCTGTACTTCCCCGTGTCCCACTTCACCATCACTTTCCTCCTCAACCTAGTCAACTTTCTTTGTTTTCCCTTATCAGTTCCTGTTATGCTCCTCTTGTGACTGCTCCTGCTATGGCCCCATGTGTCAAGCAAATGCAGCTCTACTGGAATTCCCCCCCATTCCTATTTTTTCTCTTGCCAACTGACCCACAGCCCCATTACCCTGTCACTTGTCTTTGTTCGTCGTGAAAACCTGGCCCAGATCTAGCTTAGAATACAATGAAGTGGAGTGGAGTTGATGGAGAAATATTTTGAGTGGAAAAAGCAGTGTGTAGGAGGAAGGAGCAGAGCAGGTCGGTGGAGTATAGGAGGAGACATAACGAAAGAGGGGGAGCGTGGGTTGCAGGCGAATGAGGGATTTGGGCTCAAAATAGAACTCATGTCATTTTCTTCTTTGGCCTTCTTTGTATCTGGCAGACATTTGTGGCCTCTGCATATTTCCAGATGATAGTGTTTTTTTGTTTTATTTTGACAGCTTTGATAAAACTTTAACACTGTTTCATTGCAAACCAAGGAATGTTTTCATATTAGGAGTCAGAAGGGTCACCGTTTCCTGCCCTCCTCTCAGAGTGCACTGCAGATAAGATTGGACATTCTATGTGGTGGCTGCCAGCTTATGTTTTGACTTCTTATCTTCATGTTCTTCATTTCTTTGTGTTCCTGACTTATCTTACTTATCCTGTGCTGCTCAAATGACGCATCTCATATTTGTTGTCTGTTGGATGTTTGGTTTACAATCCTCTTAGAAAACAGACCTTCTGGGGTCCTCCCTGTGCTCTTACTAATCAGCTTACAGAAGGAGGTCTGTGTAAGTCTATGAAAACACTCTCAAGCATGTGTTTTTACTGTTGGCCCTGAATGCCTCACACCCTGCCCCTCAAAACCTGTCTAGCAGTTACCAACAGTGTTCCTCCCCTTTTAAGGGTATTGTGACCGTCACGTTTGAAAAACAAGTTAACCCGCAGTGCAGACACACCCATGTGCACGCTGCAGAGACAGACTCGCTTCTACCATTTTTTCACCTCTCGGTACAATTCTTTGTATCTCTAAAGATTGTCTTCACCATAAACCCATGTTTAGAACTGTCAGGTTTCCCTGTCAGATTAAACTAAGCCTTGGACCTAAGCCTTTCTCATGGGCATACTCAACATATAAGTGCAAGCTGCTAATCCATTTAGTGGATGAGCCCTGTAAACAGGTGGAAGGGTTTCTACAGGTCTGGGTTGGTACTGTTTTCATGACCTTTTGGCCTATTTTTCAATCTTTGACAACAATGACACTGCAGTATTTAAAAAGATCTGTTTCTAATTTCCTCATTTACACCACTGGACAAAAGGTGTGTTTGTGTTTGTGCGTGTGTTACAGTTCATTCATTCAGAATGCACAAGATGAGGGATGTATTAAAGTAGATTCAACCACACCCAGGATTTGGTTTATGTTTATGGTTTATGGAGTTTTTCAAAATAAAATACAATGGCTAAAACATTTCTTTCCTTGTTTGCTTTGTGTTTTGGGATTTTTTTTTTTATTTTTAGAGCTGTGACTTCTGACTTATGTGTGTTTTTTTATAAAATCGCTTGACTTCAGTTGCATTCTGCAGTCATTATGGTTAGAAAAGTATGAATTGTCGTTGGACAGTAGTCTTAATGAGCAGGGTTAGGGTCTCAAACGGGTCATTATGGAAAACATGTGGCGTTTATGCGTTTCATCTCGGCTCATAAATGAAGTATTCCAAACACTAAAGGTATGAATGTGGTATGTGGGACGGCTCAGGGGAGGGATTAGTACTAGACAGGTGTTTTTAATTGGCTCTGCCTCTGTCCTACTGCACTCCACTAAATCTACTGTCTGTCTGTGAAATTCTTCTTTTGTCATTCATGGATGGCAGTCATTTCAGTTTAGTGTAAGTAAGTGTTGGAGGAGTGCTGGGCTAGACAGTTGCTGTGTGTCTGTGTTTATTTCTGCTTGAAATCCTTCTGAATTTGTTTGACTCTAAAGACACATAGTGCTACAGCTCATAGACGTCTCCTCAGCTCATTAAGCACCACTGTAAACACACAGTCTACAAATGATTAAGCCAGTAAACTACAGTGCAAGTAGTTGGAACAAATGTACACTGATGAAGCTTTTGATTGGTCTATGTTTTGGCCTAAACAGAGAAGTTAGGCTCATGACTGTTTGTTGGTGTCTTATGTAAGAGAACATTCTCACCAGCTTTTTTCAGCCCTTGTGCTTGCTTGCAGGTTTGTCAGCTTTGTGAGTAATAGTGTTTGGCTTGTAAAACAATAATGACATGAAAACTGATATGTTTTATCATCGTATCCAACGGCAGGTGGCTAGACAGAGGGATTATGGGATATTGAATTCTACTTTCTCCTCTGAGAGCAGACGGAACAGCTTTCCAGAGCTTTCGGTTAAAGCTGTTGAATTTCACTCTCATTCATTTGCACCAGCTACGGTGGCTTCCTTTCAAAAAGTCACCTTTGCATTATTATTTGTTATTCATAGTGACAGTGTTTAGAAGGCAATCAGCATTTATTTGATCTGCTCTGTAATATTTTTGTGTGTTAATGGAAGATAGAATTGATATACGGTAGAAATACATGCACATTTACAATTGTCTGGTTCTCTAATTAAATGGCACAATCACTTTCCTGCTACTAAAGTGAAAACTGCTGACAGAACAGTTCTAATTTTGGTTGCTGCTGTGTTTTTCTGGAGTTTGTATTGGGATTTTACAAGTGCTTGTTAAAAAAAATGTTACAGCTTTTTCATGTTATGGTGAAATTAAAGTTTTTTTGTCTCTTCATAAAAGCAGTCATCATAAATGAATGCTTTTATACACTATTGTTTAGTGTTGGCCACAAATATTTTGACAATCTCTCCTTTTTAAAGGTTTACCACCTCAGCCAGATCCAAGAGTCTTCTAAACAAGTCATTAAACTCCCAACACAATGCATGTATTAATTAAAAACATGCTTCAAACTTTATGTGATGCTGGACTTGTGCTTTTTGTGTGGTTTCAGTGTGTCAGAGCTTTGCTGTGCTGGAGGATAAGGTGTTGGCACACAGCCTACAGGAGCAGGAGAGTAAGGACACTCAAGTCTGTTTTTTTATGTTGAGGCTATTAAGTTTCAATTGATAAAAATAAGTTTAAATTATATTGTAAGAAATAGTTTTATGTTTTAGTGACACATTCTTTTTTTTCTGCTCAACTCACAGTTGAACAATACTATACGACTAACATCCAAAAGAACCAGTTAGTGCAGAATGACATTCGTGTGGCAAAGAGACTTCAGGACGAGGAGGAGGAGCAGTGTGCACAGGACAGCACTCTTCTCAGACAGACGTCCAGACAACTGTAAGTGACCCTTTTTGACCCCGAAAACCACGTGAAAGTACCTTTCACAGACACAATGTATAGCATCTTTGACTTGACGACTACATGCATGTAGTTTGTATTTCTTGTGTTTCTTATACAATCAAGTGTTGGTGGGTTTATTAATAAATTTTCTGTGACTGGTCTAGAGAGGAGCAGGACTTTGAGTATGCTCGTGTGATCCAGGAGGAGATCCAGAGGAATGCAGAGGAGGCTCGTCAAAGGGAATTGGACGATGAGGTGAGTACCAATCTTTAACTTGTGTTTGGAGTCTGTCTTTAAAAAATATTTCTAAAAGTAACCAGAGCAGAGAGATGCACTGAAAGGACTAGACTTTGAAGGTTTTAAAATATTGAATCCATATATTCTTTAATTCTTTTTCCACTGAGAAATATAGAAATTATTTTGTTGGTTAGAATGGATCCAACTGAAATAATCTAAAAATAGATTGTAGTGTAAAGGGACTGTGCTTCTGTATATGGATTTTATTGCAATTTCCATTCAGTACATTGCATTAAATGTCTGCTTATGACTAAGTTTTTGTATTACAAGGTCACATGAGTATGGTTTGGTACATTTAATCATCTTGGCTATCAGGACACTTGACACCAACTTTAAGCAGTTTAAGCACTTCAAGCCTGAGGATACATAATGTTCACAGTAACTCACAGATATACGTTGCTCCAGGGATACACTTATTTAATTATTATAGTGTTACTGGGAGGTCAGGAGCATCGTAACACTCACTACACTGTCAGGACTAAGTGCTGATCTGGGGCTCTGGATTTCCCCTCTCTTCCATAAAAGGTCTGTCAAGAACCCGCCAACAGTGATGCACACACACACACATGTCTCTAGTCAAGTGCAAACATTAAACTCCTTATACAGAAATTGCTTGTGCACTCTCTGCATGGAGACTGCTGACTGTTACAGTAACAATGTGCAATGTTCTACTAATGTTCATTTCACAAGCCTGTCACAAGTGGGAGCACATGGTTTCCATCTTGTTCACATAAACCCAGCATCCCACAGTGTTTTTACAACAAACACATTTCTTATTGGCGATATAGTAATTGGTTTTTATTGTAAGCCATGGAAATGGCATAAAGGCTAAGCTAGGGAGAAGAGTGGTGTTTGGAAAAACAACTTAGTGTAGCTACGAAACTTCCCAGCTGGCAGCTTCAGCAAAATATTTTCCTATAGCTCGCAGTTTCCTCTTTAAGGAGGGCACTTTGGACACACTCTTTGTGTTGAGGATGAGGCCACAGGGGTTGTGGGGTTCATTCTTGATTAAAGCCTGTTTAACATGTCTTTTAAACTGTTTGTATTATGTAAGTCTTTAAGTCCCTTTTTTTTTTTTTTGACTAAAAATTGAGTTTGGTCAATGTTGTTGAAAGCAACAACTGAGGAGCCTGCCTGTCCTACCTCTCTTAATGACTGACAGATCAGAAGGGTTGATTAAATATTGGCCTCCCAGTAGGTCATGTCTTTAATTAAGGAACAGAAGGCATCAGGCTGAGCAGTAGGAAATGCCAGCTCCCAATGGCACTCGCGCCTAACCTGCCAAGGCAAGCTGCTAATTTGTCTGCTGATGCTGGCAAAACGGCTGATGCTCATACTCTGTTTAGTACTAGAAAAGAGCTGTGTTAGCTTTATAGTTATGATTAATGTTGCAAATGTTGCTCCTAGAGAGATTCTTTATAAAACCTATGCTTACAATTTGAACACTTTTAACATCCCTGGTCGGGTCATTCCCAAAGCAGGACAGAGGGCTGGTGGGGCATTGTGAGGGGGCTCGAGCATTCCCCAGTGACAAGGTGTTAATTCAAGTGCAACAGATCTACTGGACAGCTTCTGTTTTTGTCGACCTGAGTGCAGTGTGACTTGAGATGAATGCTGGTCTGTTTCCATCACACCAACCTTCACAGTTTACTGTTCTTTACCATTCTGTTTGATGACCTAAATTATTTCACTTCTAATTCAAACATTAATATCCTGGATGGGTTTAACAATTCGGTCCATGCTATGGGCTTGCTGTTGTTAATGACTGAAGCAATGGAAGAATCCCCAGGTCACAGACCAAAAACTTACATAAAAAGAGTACACCTAATCATTTTTTTTACTTAATTTTTTAAACGGTGAAAGTCCCTGCTTCTCTCTTATGCCTTTTCATATTCTGTGTTACACTGCCACCTGCTGATTAGAAATGGAATAAGAAATCACAAAAAACGTGTGTAGATTCCTCAGTTTGGAGATGTGCAGTAACAGTATGTTTGAATACCTTTCTAATAGTGTCCATAAGTGGAGATGATGATTTGAATTAAAAAAGTTAGAGAGTAATAGAGTTCTCTTGCCACACATGTACACTTCTGTTTCCACAGTTACTGGCCAAACAAATGCAGGAAGAGGAGGAGCAGAGAATCAGGAGGAGTCGAGGAGAAGGTAAATAGCAGTATTCATAAGAGACCAAAGTGCATTATTACATTGATTATTTTCACAGGCTGCAAGGATGCTGTAAAGAGGTCTGGAGTCTTTCTGTCTGTTTAGTGTTTGAGTTATTATAATGTCTAATATAAAACACACACATTTTCTTGTGTTGTTTTCTAGAATGTGCCCATCTTTTAATTCAGTTTTGAAAGAAATTTAATATGTTTGTGTCTGACTAATCCTGCAACAGACACATACAACAGTGTCAAAGCTGCTGAATTTGCTGCTAACTGACCTGCACTAATATTCCCAGCCTCACTCTCGTCCCCTGCTCTTGTGTTGCATGTTTGGTATGACCACAGGCAGCAGCAGTGGTTCTGAGCCGACATCCCCACAGCAGCATGCACACAGCAGCCCTCATGCAGGACAGGGGCAGTACTCTCCTACCACCAGTAGGTGGCGATGTTCTACCTCTGACCACTCTTCACAGTGTAATGGGCATCAGGCAGGCTCTCTCAGGGGGACCGATGCTCGGAAAAACCCACGCCTACGGTCAAGTGAAGGACAACAGCACTCGTTTAGAGAAGAATCTGGAGAGCTTTTGAACGAGGTTTCAGACGGCCCGGACACAGTTTTTCTTGAACCATCCTCTGTCACGTCACACAGACTGAATAACGGACTCTGCACTGTGCCTCCTCCACGACAGTCGCAAGAGAGAAACTACAGAAGCCTCATCTCCCACAGAAGTGTCCCTGAACACTGGCAAAAAAGCGAATTAGCTGAGAACGATTATGAACATGGCTACCTAGAGAGGAGAAGGGCTAGAAATCCGGAGTATGAAGGTCGGCATAGTAACCAAAATCAGGACAGTGACTCTAGGTCAGCAGAAGTAAGAGAAAAAAGATGTAGTCGCACTGAATCTGTCAGATACTATGACAGACGTAGAGACAGTTTCAGAGAAGCAGCAAAAACTTGGTCCTATAGGGAGAACCCTGACAAACATGTTCGCTTCCAGGATGATGCCAGAAAGCCCCGTAGGTCCCAGAACGGGAGCAGGCAGGTTTGGGAGATGCTGGGCCAAGTTCTTATAGAGAGGGGTGTTCCTGTCAGATTAGGTGTCAACGGGGCACCGCTACAAATAGGACCTCAAAGGAGAGACAGCCAGGTGCTTTATGGAAGTGAGGTCTCCTGTAGCGACACCCAACCGAATCAGAGAGGCTTCCAGAGAGCTGCCAACAGCAGGCACAGTTTCCATGGCGATATCCAGGAAAGGAGGGGACTGCCACAGCGAAACAGCATTAGGAGAGACAGTGAAGGCCAGAATAGGCTTAATGATGACAGGCAGCAGGACAGAGAAACCAGCAGCAGAGACTCGCAGGATATTAGCAGTGAGAGACGGGGCAGTAGACGATGGAAGGAACACAAATGCATAAGGGATGGTGAAAGGGATGCAAATGAACACCGGATCAGGAGGACAACAAGCGAACGGCGCCCCTCTCCCAGAAGCACAGAGCAGAGTTTGAGTTTAGAGGAAGAGCGGGAGGTAGAGCGGCCCGACCGAAGAGTCGCACAGCGGAGCCAAAGCCTGAGCAGCAGCAGGGCTCTGGTCAGGCATAGGTCAAGACACGTGCCAGCAGGTAACCCCCAGAACTGCAGAGGGGACGCTTCCAAAGCTTTCTGTGTGCATCTGCTCCTCTCATCTTACTTCAATCAACATCAAATCTCCTGAATAAGGGTCTCTCATGGTACTTTGGGTCTTTTACTGACGTGGAAATGTTTCTGTTTCATAACTGTAAATCAAAGTGCCTTGACACTAAACAGTTATGTTTAGGGCATGCTTTTATTCCCTATTTCAACTTCGTGCCCTCATTACAGTAAAGGAATTTCTAGCTTTTGTGGTGCTTCTTACCAATCAAGTAATATGCTTCTGAATGGTGCATCCTTTTTGCTCAAGTGTGATTCAAACTTCTTTGATTTCAGTCCACTTTGACTTTTCTCCAACTAATTAGTAATGATTATTCTTTTCAGTTTGCTAAGTTCATATTGTGTTTCCTTGTCATATCTAATATGTGTTGAATCCTCTTGGCAATAGAGCGGGACAGGACAAGCCTTCAGCTGGGAGAGCTGCAGCAGGTTCTACTGGATGAGGAAATAGCCCGCAAGCTGCAGGAGGAAGAGGAAAGGCACATGAGCAGGGTGAGCATTTCAAAGATAATTGAGGGAGATTAGACAGAACACTTGCGTTTTTATAAAATCAAATTCTTTTTGATTGTGACAGAACTCCCAGGCTTCAACTCAAAAATCCTACTCAGACATAGACTTCAAAGTAGCCCAAGTAGCACAAGATGAGGTACAGTGATGTTATATTGTAATGGCCAAGGGATATATGTAATGTTTTAACCTTTTTGGAATTTTATCTGTTCTGTTTTACAAGGAAATTGCACACTATATTCAGAAACAGGAAATCAAGTCCAAGCGCCGGTCTCGTGAACTGGAAGGACCGGTCTCGTGGCGGGAACACAGAGCAATGTACGACCGAAGAACTCAAGAGAGACAGGTCAATATCATTTTTGCATCCTCATTCATTTAAAAGCACCAGTTCAGTATCCTGTGGTGACTTATTTCTGGTGTCTTTCTGTATCTGTCGTCATGTGTACTCCACTGCCTCAGATCCAGCGAGAAAGGCTTGACTCTGAAGGCCTTCCCTCCCCCACTGAGGACTGTTCCCCAGAGAATGAACCCCATAGTCCTGTCTCTACACTCCCGTAAGTCTTTCTGGGATACATACCACTTCCATCGTTGTTCTACTGTAAATGCTAACCTGCAGATGTCATTTTACAGACCCGCTCCACAGATCAGGAACATTGCAGAGGAACTAGACCCAACTTTCCAGGCTCGAAGTCAGGACACAGACAGCCTTAGAGTAACAGAAACAGGTACGAGGCAAAAGCACTCAAAGCAATAAAGTGTTAATGTTTATATTGTTTTCCTTTTCATACAGGCTCCACATGTCAGCCACTTCCTGTGCAGCATTCGGGCTTTCTGGAAGAGCCCACTTTCATCCCACCCACTAAGCGACAAGCGGACAAATCAGTGCGCCCCAAATCCAAAGAAAAGAGGGAAAATTGCAAACAACAATAAATATTTGAGTTAACAGTGTAAAAACCCAATAACCTTATGTTGGAAATGGCAAGATTAAGGTTTCTTACAGCCCTTTTAGCACTTTAGAACACAGGAACAAAAAGATTCCACACAAGGGATGTTCCGAAGCCATGTAAAAAGGGAACAATGCTTTTCAGTCCCTTTTATTTTCTGTTATTTTTTACATTCAAGTTTAATTTCAACACTTTTGTTTTTTTTCTATTTGTTGCGTATGTGTTTTCTGTTAAGCAGTCAAATATAGAACGCCTCATTTTGTAGTTAAAGTGCTGAAGGGAAATGGTAATTTTTTAACACATTTTCATTAATTATTTCTTTTTATTTTGAATTTTTATTTCTTGTAAATGGAAAGCCCCTATATTATCTTTTTACATGTTGTGTAATTTCCTGGATTGAGTTTGGTGCCATCATGTTTACTGTACAATGACAATCAAATTTTTATTGTCTTAAAATTTTTATTCTTTATTAACCTACAGTTACCTTGGACTATTTACTATTTTCACTATTTGGTGAAAGACGCAGCTGTCATGTTAACAGCTGTAAGTTTGACTCTAAGGAAGTCTCTATTTTTGTATTTAGTATGTTTGACTAGCTATTAGTTATTTCTGTCTAAGTCAATTACGTATCTACTTATATTATGTATGTATATTTGTAATATCCTTTAGGTAGATGCTTTTATTTATTTTTTTCTTAATTCATGTTTCTCCTTTTGTTAATTGTAATTTCCCCTTAATGCAAAATTGATATAAGGGCAGTGGAAATAGTTATTTATTTCAGTATTACTTACAAATATTACAAAGAGGGAAAGAAAAAAAAAATCCAGTGTGTAACATTTAGCAAAAGGCAGGTGGTGCTTTGTCGGTTCACAATAAATGTCACTCTACCTTCTTAAAGATGTGGGCTGATTTCTCACATTAAACCTACATCTGCCTGTTTGATATGTGTCAAAACTTCCATTTCACAAGACTTTGTACAGTTCAGAAAAAACACAGACTCTTATCAGAGGGTTTCCCAGACACTGGAGGTATTTGAAGGTCTCATGGTAATTCAATAGCAGGCATTCCTGTTGGGATAGCCTTTGTTCAAAACTCCCACTCAGCACAAGGCAGGTGCCAGCCTGTCAGATACCTGATGGGTAAAAGGTCACCCCTGTGGGTGTGGGTTTTACAGTACAACCATTGTTACATGTAACAACCATTACTAATTAAGAAGGGAATGTCCTTCTTGGGACTTTTGACCCAGTAGGAAAGTCCATAAACTTCTGGGTATGATGGAAAGTACAGGCATTAATGTTTGCAACTCTGCTGTGGTTTTAGACTGTTGTTTTGCGAAACACTGGAGCACTAATTGTGGACTAAAATCTATTGGGAGCCAAATCTGGGCTCAGCATGAGTCTCTTAGCGTGAACTCCCATGTGTACTGTACATTCATTTAGACTGGGCTCATTGCTGGCTTCTCACTGTCTGCTTCATTTTAAAATACTTCATAACTTACTGTTTGTAGCAACAGGCTCCAAAAGGCCAGCTGTCACAGGTTTTACTATTATCCAGTTCAAAAATCTCTGTGACCTGAGGGTTTTTCTGAGCGGGAAATAAATGGATACACAATCCTTGTTCCCGTCAGAGTGGATTGCAGTCCTGGCATGGATGTGATCCTTTTGAGGAAGTCTTGTTTCTTTTCTCTGGAAGTCAAAACACCTCTCAATAGGTCTAATTCATGGAAGAAGTGACTCTGAACTACTGCCTTGTTCTTGTTGGGCTTCATGGAAACTGCATTCAATAGCCACTAAAGTCCTGGGCTCATCTAGAAAATGAAAGGACAAATTATGGAAAATATTTACAGTTAAATAAATACCAGACTTGTTGCAGCCTGTATATAAACAGTATTTACCTGTAGGGGTTCTGATTATTGGAGTCTTTTTAGCTGCCTTCTTCGGTGTCTTTTGTTTTAGATGGATATTTAAAGCCATAATGATTATAATAAAGCCTAGGAGGGTTATACAACCTATGCAGGTGACCACAATTATTTGAGCTGTTTTTTCCTGTTTACCTGGGCACCAGAAAAAAGAAGAGGTTACAAAAAATATAGGGAAAACACATTGTGACTGGATTTAAATGGCTCTTTACCTTTTGGATCTGGAATATTCACTGTGTCATTTTCACACTTTATGTCACTAAAGGCATCTCCCTTGGCCGCTATAAACTGGTGTGGATAGGGACACCTGAGAAGAGAAGCATTGAATTTGGATGTATTCTGTCTTATAACACTCAAGATAAGATAAGGTCAGATCTGTGTCAGTGCTACCTTGTCCTCCACGGTTTACACTTCTGATGACTTTGATCGTTGAATGTTCCATGTGGGCAAGGTCTGCATGAACCTGCAAACACACACACACACACACACACACATTATATAAAGCAAAAGAAAGGGTTCTTTCACAAGACCTTTTTGAAATAGTTCACTCACGATTTTCTGTGGGCTCATAGCCTTTCTCGCACTTGACAACACAGACAGAGCAAATGTCATTCCCACATAGAAGTCCTTCTTTACAACCGCACACAGTGTCTGATGAGGGTGTGCACTTCTCCAGCTCCACCTGAGAATCTGTACACAGATAGACTGTCAGAGTGACAAATACTAATATGTTTTGACAAAAGTGGGAAACATAATGAAAACGTACCTGAACACCGAGTACAGGCGGTGCATTGGTCGGCCGAAAGGTTAGTTGTGAACCGCCCGGGATCACAAGGTGTGCACAGATCCTCTGCTCTCTGGCCGCAGCGTTTGAACAGGCGGTTTCCTTCAAACATCCCAATAGCATAACACAATCAGCATGTCTCCATTACAAAAGGTAAAGAAATATGAAATCTCAAAGGAATCTAAAACTTGTTCGCCAATTTCATTAGTTTGATCTTATCTGTGTTGTGGCATTAACTGTAAACCACTGAAACTGTTAATATGGTTTCATGCACCGCAAGACAAAGGAGCAGCATTCAACCTGGGATAATACTATTTAAATCAAACCATTGACCACCACAAACTCAAGTTTACATTGGTTTACTTAATACCATTTGATTCTTTAATTTAAATGAATTCATTTAAACATTTTATATTTTAAGTTGACTCTGAGACTAAGTTGTTCCAAAGTGTTTAATCTAAACATCTTCACACCTATTACCTATTTAAGGGCTCCACCTGAACGTACATGTCCTGTAGGAACACCTGTAAAGCCCTTTTAATGAACCATTACTGGTAGGTAAGCAGGTAATAATGTAGATCACATTTACAACCTCTTTGATTAGCACAAGTAAAACCTGGCTGCTCTTGAAACCTCAGAGCAAAACATCTGCTAGAATGGAACTTTCTAATGATTACCTGGATAGCACATGTTGCAGCAAATATCATCTCCTTTCTTGTCCCACTGCATACATCCTCTGTCAGCATCCGCAAGACAGCTGCACACAGCCAAAGCGAGCCACAACCACAGGACCACCGCCATTGTCAGCTCTCCAGGCAGAAATAGGAAATATAATAAAATAGTCCCAATATTTGACAAAATAATGTTTTGTCTTTGCCTGTTACTAAATCTTTCCCAGCACTCCTCTTGCTCAACAGATGAATAAAAGATGTGCTGTTAAAAGTCATGTCAAATGTCACACATTACAAAGGGGGGCAGTATCACTTCAGTAGAACCGCCCTTCACGTCACAGGACTGAGTCAGAGAGTGTGTTTAAACAGTGCTGTGTCAAAATAGAGGGAAATTCCTTTGATTCATCACTTTTTGTTTTTATAATTTAAATATTTTAATGATTTGTGTAAATGTCTGAATAACTTCCCTGACTTTGTCTAGTCCTTCAATTCATCCAGCCATTATTTACTCTAGGTTTTGTTTGTTGTTATTGTAACCAGTGTAAGGAGCTCCTGGAAAACAGCTAGAGGAAATGACTTTTGAGAAGACATTGGGAATGTTTCTAAGGATTTCTTTTTAAATTCAACTCAATGCAACTAATCTTTTGTTATTATGATCTGGAGAATCGTCCTCAATAAGGCCAGGAGAAAAGAACGTAAATGAAATTAAATTTGAATTAAAGAATAAGCTATTTTAATGTTGAGTTAAAACATTATAAAGCTTGTTCAATAACGTGATTTATTACAGTTGTTTTGATGAGTCATAGTCACAGTCAGTAAGTAGCTCATGCTTAGTCATGTGTTTGGTAAATAAATTTCCAGCTATGCCTTAGGAATGACCAATGCACCTAAAATCTGTTTTGGCTAAAATTAAACATTTGCTAAACTGCTTTTCATTTCTTTTTATCGGAACAATCTGACTTGGGAAATTCTGCTCACTGATAATGAAGTAACGAATACATTTAAATAAATACTATACGTACATGTCCTATGGCTGTTATGCCTTTCACATTCTAATATGAACTACAGTCATGATGTCAAACATCCTACACATGTTCGGTCAAGAAACACCTCCTACATCTAGCCTTCTACCTCCCCCATACAGCAACCACGGTGCACTGCAACCACCATTTACATAAAGACTGAGTCGACTAGTAAATATATTTTCATTCTGCTGGTAAACGCATGTAGGCTGATATCAGTCAAAGTGCAACTATGTTAATTATGACAATCTGGTTTATGTTGTATGTGCACATTGAGCAGCCAATCAGAGCTCACAAGGGCTGCCTGTAGGGTGCTTTTCATCCGCCTCTGAAGTGTATACTGAGGCTGTGACATCACTTCCTTCCTGACAAACTCGTAAAGCGTGGGATGATAGCTGTGGGGTCAAGCACACAAAGGGTCTACGGGCCTGGTTAAGTGTCAAGGCTCTAGACATCAGCCCACATACAGGGGGAAAGTACAGCTCGGAAGTTCCACACAGGTGGTAACTGTCATAGTGTCAAAGCAAAAAGGGAGGGTGACGTGTTTGCTGCTGTGGTGACAGTACAGTTTTTAATCTAACAAATTTGTACAAACAAACAATGATAACCTGCTTAAAATTAAAGTATATTCTGTATGTAAAGAACTTTTTACATCGCACTGGCAAACGTTCATTTATGACAGTGGTAGGCTATATCTCCATCTACTGGAAGGACATTATAAAGTAAAAATGCCACCAGTATTTGAACATATATATTTTTATTCATATATAATAAATTTCTATGTACAATTAAATTTTCTTTTGTTAAGAAACAAGAAAAAACGTTTTGATTGCAAACAGTGTTTCATACTAAAGGGAGGGCGAGACAAATGGAAAAGTGCTCATAACATGACTTTGTCGCCCTACCAGGGTAACTACAATTTAAATGGTTAATGCGGGTGTTTGCCTCTGTTTGGCAACTCTAAAATTTAAAGGCCAGGATTGCTCTTGAAGTCACTTTGAAATTGTAAAATCAGTGTTTGAATATAATCATAAAAAAAGAGTCACATCTTAGCCAACATCTTCATTAAAGAGAAATACCTGCCACACAATATGTTTAGCTTTTGTTGCACTTTTTCAATAATTACAAGAAAGTGCAATGCCTTGAGAAAACAGTTTATCTCATGCCCACCCTTTGAGTTTCTGTGTTGGTGACTGTTTGCAATCTGTACAAATTAATTTTAATCTGAAACCAAAGTGTAACGCACATCAGTCACTGACTGTAGCAATGTTACATTCAACTACGCACAGCTAGGACAGTGAGAACTGCCACTCATATACAGTCATGTCTGATTGTCTGTCAGTCTGTTACAGTAGACAAAGTCTGACACCATCAATGCAACATGATCACATAAATAATATCACAAAAATCATCCAGTGTATGGATCTTATCCTTTAAACATTGGCAAGGGGAACCGCCATCCCCAAATAATACTTTAAGCAAAAGTAGGTTTCTTCTTTTTAAAGCAGTTCAGACAGTCATGCAATATGCAGCCGAATGCAACAAATGGCCGGCTACAAGGCCTCTGTCGGGAGGTTCAACAGATTCATGAACTGTAAACTGGTCAACTTTTTTGTAGTTGGCAGGTCGAACTCACCATAAGGTGAAAAAGGACAGTTTGGTTTTAGCATAACATGCTAAATTAATCAGTGTCATCGCCACACATCATCCAGTTCAGTTTTGGGCCCACCACAATACAGTAAGTGCAGGTTGCTTTTTGAATCAGGTGCTGGGGGATTGAGATCCAGACTAGAGCTTAAAGGTTTTGCAGAAAAGAAACTTGTGCTGAATTCACACTCCAGAAAGGTTTCCATGGCACCTTTAACAAATGACCACATTGAATAGTACTCATGTTTCACAAACTGTACACATCAATACAAAAAGGTCAAACCAGATTTGTGAGTGTGAAAGGGGTCTCTTCTTTTTGTGATCAGAAGTGATGGCCCAGAATCCTTTGCTTTGATGTTAGTGGTACTGATAGCAAAGAGTCAGTAGAAAGGATGAGCATGTTGTTTTGTGCTCAGTGGGTTTGAAAGGCCAAGCCCTGTCACATGATGTCCACGAAAAACTCACAGGGGTTGCCCATGGCGTGCTGGAACGACTGGCGGCTAGCAGTGAGTTCAGGAGGAACAGAGGCTAACTCCCTGCCTGGGGGGGCCCCTGGGGGTGTGCCACTGCCCCCTGAGGGTTTTGGCGCCAGACGTGCCAAGCAATATGGAGGAGGCAAGCCAGGGGGGCCATAGGAGGAGGCATGGCTTCTCTCACTGTGGCCACACGAGCCTGGCCCGGGATGTGTAAAGGGGACATGGGTGTAGGTGAAGGACGGGTGAGTGCTGTGGCTCCTGTGCGACTGACTGTGGCTGAGGTTGGAGCGGGCATGGCTGTGGTGGCTCAGCTGACTCACAGAGCGGTCTGCATGCCTTGCTCCACGGACCGCTGCCTCTGATTCATTGCATGGCGCCAACTTGTTGAGAGGCTTCTCTTGTGGAGAGGAGCGTCTACCTTTGCCTGCACTCGGGTTGGAACCACTACTTCGGCTTCCTGCAAAAAAAAAGAAGACATTTTACCCTTAACATTCTTTATTAATTATTAAATAAAAGATGCTAGCGCTGTTTGTAGTATCTGTTTCTGTACACAAAATCATTGTAAGGCACACTTTCTACTATTATTTTAATTACATAATGCAAGGGGTCACCCCCTCTATGTCAATCAATATATGTTACAATGTCTCTGCCAACACAACCCTACACTGATAATGTAGTATTAAAACTTGAAAAAGCCTGCCTAGCCTGGCCTGCCAGACCCAGTGATTTTCTTGAAGTCAAGAGGGTCTTGAACCCATTAAGCTCGTCTTTCAACCGAGATTAGCACCATCAATCAATTACTGTTTATCTAAAACAGGGCACGTTTTTTTCAGGTTTTTCATTCATTCATTCATTTCCTACCGTTTTGTCCCGTTAAGGGTTGCGGGTGACCTGAGCCTATCCCAGCAGCTTTGGGCCTGAGGCGGGGTACACCCTGGACAGTGGCCAGTTAGTCGCAGGGCTGACATTTAGACATAGACAGTGACAAACAACCATTCACTCTCACATTCAGTCACTAGGGACACTTTAGAGTTGCCAATTGACCTAAACATGCATGTGTTTAGACGGTGGGAGGAAGCCGGAGAACCCGGAGAGAACCCACGGTAGCACGTGGAGGACATGCAGTCTCCTCACAGAAAGACCGGAGTCGGCCGAGAATGTTTGAGTCGGCTGGGTTTTGAACTCACTGATTGGTTTAATTTGCATTTGTCCCGTCCCCTGGAAATCAAACTCCAATTGAGAGGGGTCGAACAAAGTCTTTGTACGGAATAGAAAAAGAATTGGCCTGGCCAGGCTAGAAAAAAACATTTTTGATGGTTGAAAATCTAAACTTTCAAGGTCATATTTTATACATACACTTTATAAAATAAAATTAATTAAAAAGTTACATATTACTTTTTTTGAGCACAAAAGAAACAGAAACAATCATAGAGAAGGTAGAATAAGTGTAAACATGATACACCTGCACCCGAAAGACACATCTACTAAGCAGATGAAAAACAAAAACAGCCATTTATAATAAAAGCATATTTTAAAGCCTGGGGATGTCATTCTTATGGAGGTGTACCTATGGGCAGATATTTGTGCCACAAGAAACTGAAAGTAAATATGTTGTATTTGAAGTGCTCAAACTAAATCTGAATTGCTCAAGTTGAATGAATGCTTTTTAAAAACTGAATTTAAAAAGCCTTATCTGAAACCAAATGCATCGATTTGTAAAAGAATTGCAGTAAATTAAAAATAAATTAACATTTTAAAATTAAATTTATTTGCTTTGGAACTGCTTTTCCTGAGTTGAAAAGTCACTTCTACAAAACCTTTAGATTCAGTTTTCTGAGCTGCACATCCAGGTCCTTAGACTCCCCCAACCCCGGTCTCGTCTGCCTGTGTAGCACAGAGCAGTCAGTAACTGGCCTGGTTCAAACCTTTCGGCCACAGTAAAGTTTCCTCGTCGTACTAGTAGACCACAGGAAGCCAACTAGTGAACATATAAAATGCTATACTAGCGGAAGCCAAACTGTCCACATGTAAGTCATTTTGTAACCTTACAAGTGACTCAGCTGAGGAAAAATGTCTACTAATGGAACTAGTACGCAACAAAAGGCTCACTAGTGAAACTAGAAGATGAAATATTTGTTCCACTAGTAAATTAGTGAATGCTAAAAACAAGTATTAATAGTGGACCCAAAACTGTTGATCTAGTGAACTTAACAGTTAGGTCCACTTGTAGTACTAGAGAGCAAAAATGTTATACTAGTCACAGTTTTTAGCAATCACTAGTTTACTAGTGGACAAAACAGTATGCAAGGACAGGAAAAAAACAGAAAGACCTTATACTATATTACGTCTACCTACACCTGAAACTGAAAGCTGGCAGCAAAAAAAGTACCTAAAGAATTTATCACTGTGGGGCTCAGGGGCTGTAGACTGACGTGTGACTGACGCTGAGACTCATCTGTTGTAATCTCCTCAGGAGCAAAACACAAGTGCCGGTGTAATATTTTTATTTGCATTTCATTTATTTTACATTTAATTTATTTTTACAAGTAAACTAAATTAAGGCAACAATATCAGAATAAATACTCAAACGGCTTCCCATATTCTCCGTAAAGACCTGAAAAGTACAGCGGCGACCAGTCAGTTGCTGCCCCAGACTTTACGACCAAAGTTCAGCTCTAGCTCTCGGTGTAGCCGTGAGGCTAACGTCTGGGGCAGCTACTGATCTCCGTAAACCCGCTGTACTTTTCGGGTCTTTACGGAGATCCCCGCTGGGACGTTTATTGCACAGGTGCTTTAAACAGAACTCAACAAACTAGAAAGACAAACTCAGACGAGACCGGGGTTGGGGAGCTCAGTACAGGGCTCTAGAGACGGGTGTTTAGAACATGTTCACACGTGCGTCAGAAAAGTACCACCCAGTATAGTCCACCTAATGTAGGCTAACGGTAGCTACACGTCACAGTTCTTCAAGACGCGGATGTGCGGCTAAGAAAACTGAATTGTAGACCTGAAACTGAAGGTATTGTAAAAGTGAATTTTCTACTCGGTAAAAACAGTTACTAAGCAAATGAATCCAATTTCAAAATATAAATTTATTTTTAATTTACTGCAATTCCTTTACAAACCTATGCATTTGGCTTCAGATTTTTAAATTTAGTTTATAAAAAAGCATTCATTAAACATGGGGAATTCAGATTCAGTTTGAGCACTTCAAATACAACATATTCACTTTCAGTTTCTTGTGGGACAAATATCAGCCCATAATTACCACACAGTTGAAAAACCAAACACTGCACACTTCTCCATCTGGATGAGCCCGACAGTACTGGGTAACGTGGTGCATGATCGCCCCCTATCTGCAAGAACGATAACACACCGCAGAGTGAACATCCTTCATCATGCACCTCTCGCTGCCACCCTAGCATAATACGAAATGAATGCCCAGAGGTGCAGACGTGGAGAAAACACACACATAAAGTTCATATGGACCAAGGAGGACGAATGGAACATATGGCTGGAGGAAAACCAAAACCTTAAAGCAATGACAGGAGGAGACATGAGAGAAGGACAGCAAGAGTGTAGAAAAGAGGAGGATTAATGAAGGACAGAGAGGAGCAGAAGAGGAGAGGAGAGGAGAGGGGGTTAGCAGGCTTACCGGTTCCCCCAGTGTCCGGGGACTACCTCCTCCTTCAGTCTACCGTTGCCCAGCATAAACAGAGGGAACATCAGAATTACACATACCTCCTAGCCCTAGTTTTCTTTGGCAAGCCGAAATGCACACACATGCTGATTCGAAAACACTCTCAGATAACTGCATAGTGATAGAAACATTCATATGCTACTTTCATTTCCAGCTGCTGTGAGTAAAGATAAACAATGTAAAGTGACTGAAATGAATGAAACAGGCTGAAAGCGACATGTGACAATGTCAGGATGAGTCACTGAAAACAATGGAAGTCAGAGACAGATGGTTACATGTACTTAACAACCACCTGTGTGTCTAGTCTAAAATCCTGTCCCACATTATCATCACCACCCACATAACGTTTGTCCCACAATGCAGATTTAATAAATCATGCAGAAGCAACAAAAGACCTCGAAGCATTAGAGAACAAATACTGATAGAGTGCTACAGTTGATAATTTTATAATCGTAGTGTTCTTTATGCACCCAGTACTGCAGGGCTGCATGAGTCAAGATGCAATAAGATTTTACAATTGGATTATGGGAAATGGAACCAAGTTCAAACTGAGCCAGACACATAATGCTGACTTCAAAGTGACAGGAATAGAAAAAATGTCATGCTGCAAATGGCCACATTCATTAATGAACAGCTGATAAAGAGGAGCTCACCCTCACTGTGCTGGCTGCCTGCGCTCCCACTGTGGAAACTGTGGCACGGGTCTGAGTATCCGGGCGGGAAGTTGGGGGGCGCAGAGGGGAAGGGGGGGTAGGGGAACGGCTGTCCGCCCAGGGGCCAGGGGTTGCTGGTGGGAGGTAGCGGTGCCAAAGTGTCCTGCTCTGAGCCTCCTCCGCTCGATCCCTCATTTAAATTGAGCGACGCCATGTCTAACCAGAGAGAACAACATCATCACAAGGTTGAAAGATGCTCTGTGATCCTTCTGTTCACAGCATTGTACTGCATTATTGAAAAGAAGTAGAAAAGTAGGCCTTACTTTGGCAGAGGTCCCCAAATGTGTAGTAGCACTGTTCAGAAAAAGTGATCTTGTTGACAGTGTGTCTCAGGTAGCCATGTTTCAACAGACTGCTTGCGTACTTCCTTGCATCACGTCGGTCCTTGAAACCTTCTACTCTGGAGTAAAGCCAGTCCACTACGTCGGCACCTAGCAAAAGCAGTTGACATAAGTTACAAGATGACAAATTAAATAAACCACAACACCAAACACAACACATATGTATGTATATATATATATATATATATATATATATATATATATAAAGTTATGTGTAGAATAGCAAGAAAATATTAAACATCAAAAGGGGTGTATTTTATTATTACTTAATATAATACATTTCTTCAATAAAAGTGAGCATGATTCTACATCTTCATCTTCTTTCTTTTTGTTCTGCATGGATTTGTATCACTAATACACTCATAACTAAATCTTTTGACAAAGCTCAAGACTTTACCCATATATAACACATTAACACTTAGTACTCTGTTAACACACATTATGTCATACCCTCCTTTTGCTTTGTTTCAGCACTTAGTTGTGTGGTTAAGAACAACATGCTTACAGTTACAATAAATGACTTAGAGTAAAGATTAAACCAAATCTTATCAAAAGCACACACAGCTCATCATTTCTTACCAATCACAGCATTGGTAATTGTAATCTTTAACCACATCCTGTCACGAATTTCCAAACCAGAGTCAGGCAACTGCATCACCTTGACTATAGTGGCCATGTCAGTTTTACTTACAGACAAAGGCAAGTCATCGAATTCTGAAATGTGAGACCAGAAATGAGTTATTATGTTCTAAATGACTGCAGGTAATGATAGAGGGGATTTGCTCTGGGCCGTACCGTAGTGAGGGTAAGGTCCAGTTAAAGCTGTGGTGTGGGAAATCCAGGCTGCAGGATCAATGGGTCTCACAGGCTCAGCTAAAAATGTGTAAAAAGACAGACAAAATTGATTAATAGCACAGTACAACAGTGACCAGTTTACCACTTCAGTTTGTAATCTCTTGAATTTGTCAATGCACTACTCAATACTTTTTGTACCCCGTGGGATTGTGAAGTAGCTTCTTGGAGATGGGTCCCAGCATTTGGCAACAGTGAGACTAATGGGACTGAAATAGGAAAAAAATTGACATTATAAAATGCTGGCCAATTTTAATTGCACAGCTACCTACATGAAATCGAAACTACACCTTACCCAGTTTTGGAAACAATTTCTCTGAGGATTCTCACAGCGTCATCGTTGCTCATGTTCTCAAAGTTAACGTCATTAACCTTGTTTACAGAAAAGAAAATCTACAATTAACCCATTACATAAAATAAAAAAGGATATATGCATTATTTTTTCATCAAATTAATTTTTTTTCAGCAGACTTAAATGTTTGTAAGGTTGAATGTGCACAGTAGTAGCTGCAGTGCTCCTCTGTGACTGACAAATTCTTCTATCTGCAGAATAAACTATTTAAAAAATACTTCCACTGTTTAGGTAATAACAGGTAATATGAAAATGAAACTGGCTATTATGTGAGTGTGAGCGCAATGAAACTGGGTATTATGTGAGTGTGAGCGCAATGGAAAAGATCAAAGAAAGACATTGACGGGAAGAAATTTTTACAATACTGACACAGAGGAAATGAATACTACTGCGGTTGATCAAAGCCACAAACCTCATGTCTGTTTTAGAGGCATGTGACTTAAACAGAAATTAGATCACCTGGAGAAGCATGTCACCGGGTTCTATTCTACCGTCTGCTGCCACAGCTCCTCCTTTCATGATGGAGCCGATGTAGATACCGCCATCTCCCCTGTCATTACTCTGACCAACAATACTGATACCCAAAAAGTTGTACTTTTCTGTGAATACACAAAGGCAAACAGTAAGCTTATAATGAGGTGTAAAACAATGAATGATGTCAAAGACATACCCATATTGAGCGTGACTGTGATGATATTGAGGCTCATAGTGGAGTCTGTGATACTGCTGAACGATGAAGACTGCACAAGGCACAAAGTGGCAACAATAAGTGAAGCACAGCAGAAGTGGCGTTACATCCATATCAATCAGATACCTCATTTGTTTCTCACACTCAGTGTCACATTCAATACATGCACCAACAGTGATGCGTCTGGTGGGCGCTCACCCGGTCAATTTTAGCCACTTTGTGCCGTCGCCTGCGGCGTTTGTGTCGGCGCATTAACTGCGACGACGAACTTTGTTCTGTAGAGCTACTAAGTCTGCAAAGAAAAACAGATTTACAGAAAGACAATAAATGCATGTTAGGAACTGTAAGTGCAAAATAAAATGAAATGGGTAAAAATATGGATAGTTGTAACGTTGCAATTAGGGCAATTTTGGAAAATAATGTAATTAAGTTTATGTTTTTTCAATCAATATTGCGATTGCAATTATTTATATAATCATTTTCTTTTTGCTTTTTTTACACCAAAAATCAGCAAATATAACCAACATTTAGTTTTATAAACTTGTGTTACTTGTGGCCAGGCATATATATTGTTAAGAAATTTGATGATGCATAAAATTAAGAACATGACATATTTTTATTTAAACATTTAAATCACAGGACTGGATTTGGATGTGGACTAGATGTTAAACTGTACGATTTTTGTTCTGTATCTCACAGTATACTTTTTTTTCTCTTATAGTGATTACCTTGGGGACCCCCTGGCCTCAACAAAGAGGCCCCTAAATGTGGTTGTAGCCCATGGGCCCTCACCTTCCTAGAACTAACCCTGCCTGACGCTAATGTTCAGAAACATCTTTCAGACACAGCCTCGAGGCAAATATAGCTGCATTTCTCACAACACTTGTCACTTGGCCTTTGAAAAGCTTATATTTTAACTATTGTGATTAAATTACAAATGCAAATAATTGTTCTGCCCTAGATGCTATTCATGTTTTTAAATGTTTTAATTTTAGTTTTGATTTTTGTATAATTTTGTATATTCAAAACATAATATTTAAAATAACAAATTAGTCTTTAAATTGCATTAACATTATTTGACAGATGAAAAAAAATAAAAATAAACAGATGAGTTTTGTATCTGTAATTATCTTTTCATTAACCTGCTTGCGTCCTCATCTTCATCGCTGTCCACAAACGAGCTGGACTCAAGCTCGCTGCTCATTACTGACGCGCTGTCATAGCCCATAGCCGAGTCCCTGGCTGTGCGCTCTGATTTAGAGTGACCGTTGATCCGAGGGACTGCAGAGCAATGAAACAAAGCAAAGTGGTGATGAGTCACATTTGAGGTCAGGTCACTTATTGCTGCTCAAGAAAGGGAATTGAAAAAAAAAGGAAGCAACCAGGACAGAAGGTAGCTCGGATAATTCAAGACACAGCAACAGACAGGAAACTGTGCTAAGGAATTTTAACAAGTGAAAAGATGAACAAAACATCTGTTAAATAAATAAAAAATAAGTCAAAGCTGCTTCCTAAGTCTAGTCATATTCAGTGTGCATCACAATACATACAGTGACAGTGAGGAGGTGCAGTCTCAGGAAAACAACGGACTGGCTTAAATGGTCTTTTAAAGCAAAGGTGTGGCAGACAGCACAAGCGCCGTGAGCGAGCAAAACATTCCAACAATGTGGTAGTTCCCATTTCTAGCTCCGCCCACAAAAGGTACTCCTTTGAATCTTTATTTGCTGCTTAAAAGACTTCCACTTTCAGAGGTCTCTGTTGCATACTGACACCCATGTTAAAAGGCCAAAATAATCAAGTGTGTGTCCTTATGCTCTTGCTTCATCCGTGATAGTGGATCTAAAAACCAGAGCCTAAGCCCCACATGCTCTCTTCCCACCGACCAGCTGCTCATGCGCTTCACGGTTCATCTACAATAGAAGCAGTGACAAAAGAAAAATCTGCATCAAACACACAAATAAAGAACACACAGGAAGAATTCAAGACTTGAACCTAACCCTGTCTCGACAAATAGGACCAGTGACAAATCATTCTCCAGAAAAGTATATTGAGTTTCATTTTTAATAGGTATAACTTAAGTAGATATAATGACTTTTAAAAAGTACAATCTGGTAATACTCATGAATGTTTACATCTAACAAGTCTCATCCTCATTTTTAAAGATTTCCTTAGAGTCAATACTAGAATAATAGTTATAACCACAAATAATGAGTAAAATAAGATTTAAAAAAGACAATGGAACAAATGTCTCACCAGAGCCAACAGCAGTCCTTCATTCTACACTCAATGATCTGAAAGTGAGAACATCCATCTGTCTGCCTCCTATGGCATGCAACTATACAATGACTGCTATGGACCAATCAGGAGATGACATTCTCCAAAACAGATCATATGAGATTTGATGAAGTGTTGTATTCCATTACAGCCTCAGGTAAAAAAGGCATCAAGTTAAATAAAAGTAAAATAAGAACTGAAAAGTGTTTAGGAGAATCAAGTCACAAAAATGTGATTGAAATTCATCATTTTTGAAACAACAGTTTTCCAGCTTTGTTTGCGCTTTGCCTTAACAGTTTAATACATGTACTGTGGCTTAGCTGTGTTGTCTGACCTTAATATTTAATGCTTTATGAACAGCAGTGGCTTAATTTTGGGGTGACATATTCTGTAATACTAGGACTCAAACTCCTTGCAGCCTTCAATCTGCTCGCCCTGCTTACCTCCATAAAAGCACTATATTATAAATCTTTTTAGCACAAATACTGCAGTACATGTTCTTAGAGCAGATATTTTTGCCAGTACTTTAACAGTTCATGGTAAAGTAGCTAGTGTTCACACAAACACATTACCTGGAGTGAGGGGATTGGGTAGCAGGGAATTTCCTGTTGCTGATGCTGCAGGCAAAAGCACCGAGGTGGAGCTACAAGTCCCAGTATGGAGCCAATGGGACTATGGTACAGGCTGAGCCAAAACTGTTTTCAGACAATTGAATTAAATTACACTGGGAGTTGCTCGTTAGATTTATGAGCCACAAAACTGCCAGTGAACTGAGCGACACACCCAACTCCCCTGTTGGTTTCGCTTAATTAAAACAAATACAGGAAGACAAGGAAGCCCAGTTTAACTAAGTGAGAGGATAATTTTAGGTGATCCAAACAATTATCTTTCTCATTTGGGCTTATTACATTAATAAAAAGGAAGAGGCCACATGAAAGAGTCATTAGACTGGAGATTTTAAACACACAACAGATGCACAGCTGGCAGAGTGAAATTGTGAGGTACAACAACACAACTCCTGCCAAGACTACTATGCAAGAGAATGTCCATGATAACAAAAGTCTCTATTATAATACAGCTATTCCCAATGGATGTGGTTGATACTGTTGCTCACATTTTAATCCGCACCCAGCTCAAGAGATGGCTCAGCCCTCTACTTCAACCTTATGTTGTTCTAATAATTGTGCCACATAAATTAATGAGTATTTGGTTAATGAGCCTGGAGCACAGGAAGCAAAGAGGCAGACTTGCTGTGAAGAGGGGACAAGAGGTGGAGAAAGGAAGAGAGAAAACAGCAGCAGAAAGAAAACAAGCTGCTGGTCGATTGCACTTCAGCCACAAAAACAACAAATTTTGTCAAAATAAGTGTGTGACAAAGACAACAATAGATTGGGGTGAATATCCAAGTGGACCACGTACAATTGTACTGCAGTCAGGACACACCTTGTTCTGTCTTTTTGCACAGCACTAGCACACAGTGTTTTGTGTTTTGGAAAGAAAAACAAAAATTATAAAAACAATAAGCTAAGTGAACCGAGTTGCAAGTGAATCATAACAATAACATTGCTTCCAGGATTAAACATAAATACTGTATGTGATGGACAATATGATGAGAAAGATTGTTCTGTAATGTTTCACCAAACACTTTGTCTTTTGACAGGCTGTAATCACACTGCAAGATTGAAGAATAACTACAGAGTAGAAAAAGCACCTCTGACAATAAAGCTGACACAAGAAACACAGCAAAGACAATTATTGGGCAAGATAGAAAACTCTAAGGATTATCTCTGGGAAAAAAACACATATACTGCTTTGAACTTCCCTTTCATAATTTGTCTTGCTTGTTGTCACATAGCTACAGTTCAAAAAGTGATGCCCAGAAGCAGTGCAGTATCAGCTGCCTGCCCAGTGTTCAGTGAGGGTGCAGAATAAGAAAGTGTAGAGTTGACTGAGAGGCACTGAAATGTATTAAGTTCCAAATGACAAGATAATTGCGTTATTGAGGATGCATCTGCTCCTCACTGATAATACTTACGTTCAGTTTCTCTGGCTCTCCGCCGTGCACGTTCTCTCTCACGCTCTCTGCGGTGGCTCAGAAGAGACTCTGTGCCTGTTTCTGTGTCCAGTCCGTCTCGACTGCTCACTGCATTGGCACTGAGACACACAAAACAGAAAACCTCAGTAACGTTTGCAGTTATTTACAAAATACACAAACACACAAATTTTTCTCAACATTTTGTGGCCAACACTTCTTAGCATAATCCCCTGATACAATATACAGTATACCTCTCTATTCACATATCAGCTTGTCTTGAAGCCTTAAGGGAGTATGCAACGCATATTGTGTGCATACTGTGTTTCAAATTCACTGCCTCTGGCTTATTGTAGTGAGGTATGTGGTGTGTTTTCTATTAAGTGTCTTTAATGACCAGATACCCTGAGAGGAGCCATTCTGGACAATACTGGCATTAATGAGGCCTATTGAAAGCCCAGATGGTGCCTGAAGCAGGAGAGAGACAGAGAGTGACAGATCACATTTAAAAAGAGAAGACTGGTTGATCAGGTGTGTGCCACACAGCACTGAGAGGTGAAGGTGTGAGTGATGTGGGTCTGGGGTTTGTAGGTGTAGAAGTGCAGATTGCTATTATGTCAAAGGACTGCAGACATTGTGGCCTCAAGCTGCTGGGTTCAGAGATTTACGCAGCCACCAGGCAATGGTGAAACATGAGGCTTCTGAGAACTCAACCCTGTCAAACTGTCACACTCACACAGGAAGATATGCACAATGTATACCTGCGTCAATAATCACACCGACACGCAACCACATTCATGCATGTACTCTCATGCTCAAGCCCTAGAGGCTGTACACAAAAAGTTCATGTATTTAAATAGAACAAAAGAATTAAGCATGTACAGAAGTTTAATATTAGTGTTTAATACAGATCCGGACAAATTCTAAATTAATAAGAATGTTCTGTCTGAAAACCTGAATAACTGGAAAAATAGTCACTAAGACAGCACTTGGAAACGTTTCTTTAAAAATTATAAAAATTCACACAAGACACTGTGTATCAGTGACAGGAATTAGTGGGAGTAGGTAGTCTTAACAGACCTAGTGAAAAAGGACAATAAAAACAAATCTGTTTACTGAAATACTGACATTCTTATTGCCCAAGTATGTTTTATACTGACAGTACATGGCAGTATTTGAATATATGAGCTGTTTTTGAACTTTTTTATTGGGTGTTTACACACCTCACTGGCAATGTGAGAATACAGACAGAAAACTCAACACAGAGCAGATAGGACACTGCATGCACAGCAGGAGGGAGTGCTCAATGTGGCATGGCAACAAACTGTCTGAGACTAATAGGTGCACCTGGACTGGGGTTCACACGCACAGGTCACCTAATGTATGCTAATACTGTTTAATGAAATGCATTTGGCTGCAGCTGTATTTGTAGTGATTGGAGGGTTGTGATTATTGATGTGGTGGCTGCCTGCTCGTTTGCTGTCAGAATCAGGTTTACTGATCCAGCAGGGAGATTATCCAAGACGCTGGGCGGCAGCTGTGAACAAATGCCACCCTTTTTGAATCCCCCACCAGCCACACTACCCCACTGGGCTTCCAATTGTATTTGCCCTCCTGGGAAATGTAGATGGGTGCTTTTAATGTCCCTTAATCCGGATTATTAGGCAGCCACACATGAGTTGTGTCCATTCTCAGCCCAAAACACCTATTCTGTCTGCTCATCAAATAGAGCCATTCATGCCAACAAATACATGAAATGCATGAATAAAGCACAAGGTAAAAGAGAAGTGGTGATAATATTTAAGCTAGTTTCAGAAAGCGGTAAAAGGGTGGAAGACTGCATTATTTTCAGAAAGTAAGGAATTTAGCATGCTGCTTCTGTTAGAGAAATGCCTGCCTGTATGAGGCAAAGCGAAAGAGAGTGTTGGAGGGAGGGGCAGAAGGGAAATGACGTAAGGTAGAGGGGCTGGCACATTAGTATGTGTACCCACAAGGGGGCGATAATCAGTGTAAAAGCATCCCAAGAACAATAAAACCATCAGAGCAGCTGACAGGCAAAACAGCAGGAGCAGTCCATAGAGGGCGAAGTGAGCAGAGATGTCAAACAGAGGATAAAGACATACACAGACATGACAGGCTGCATGTTCTGAATATAGAGTCTCACATACTGCACTGGCACTGCAACGGCAACTACTCTCACCCCCTCTACTACCCAGCCCCGCTGGCTATATTTAGCTCAGGACTTCTCCTCACAAGGTCCAGTGATAATCTCCAATGTCACAGTCAAGTCTGGGCTCAGCTTATAAATATAAAACTGTTGACAAATCTCAGATTTGAGCTTTTAGGTGTCAATGTGTGTCAGTTCCACATTTTCTTTATTTAAAATGAAGGCAGAAACTGAGTATGGATGAGTGCTTCTAGTCACTGAATACAAAAAGCTTTGCTCAGTGCCAGTATTTGCCTGAAGGTGGTTTTGTTGAAAAGGCTATTTCAAGAATCAGCATCATTCGCATCATGCATGTTTACATTTATGTGCGGGCTAACACTTTACTTCATGCATGGGTGGGCATAACCGAGTACACACACAAGTGGGAAACACACCCCAGCAAATTCCCACACTTACTGTAAGCTTCAGCACATACTTGATGCCATATACACATGCTGTACCGGTGTTCCCTACACCTCCACACATATAAGCCTGCAGAGATGAAGCGCTCTCATTCACTCCCTGATTAGCACATATAGCATGCTGTGAAATAAAAAGGTCACTGAGCGCTCAAAACTGTGTGCTTGAATCCATCTGCCCGTGTGTAATTGTGCATATATAAGACGAGCTGTAATCAGCCTACTTACTGAAATGAGGGGGGGCGTGAGTCTCCAATACCCCCTGTTCTTTCGAGGGGAGGGGGTAGCTCGGGATGGCTTTCAGTGCACTGGGAGCCACCGTCAGAGTGGGTGCTCTCTGCCAGGACCAACTGAGGGAGAGATATGGAGGAAAAAAAGATTTATCATACACTTGACATATTTAGCTACAAACACTAATAAATATTTGTCCAATCATATAGACCCCATATAGAGTGGAGAGAAAGATTACAAACAACTTCAACAGATGATCCAAGACTCAAACAGAAACATATCATGACACACTGTCACTGCAGAGGAAAGATATGAAAGAAGAAGCAACAAAAAGGCCTTATGATGACTGGTGGCAAACAAACAAAGTGGGAAACATAGAGAGCGACAAAAGCACCATTAGGCCACGCTTCGTTTTCTTACTGGAGTGTCTCTACAAAGGATGATGCACAATGACCTAAGATATAGCAGATCCTTTCATCTCAGAATAATGAGTCATTGAGATACTATCAACTCTATGGTCTGATTATTCAAATGCAAGCTCAGAGATTCACTATTCACTATTCTTGTGTCCATGGCAAAGGAATCTTAAACATTGTGGGATATTTTATGCCACTACATTTCAAAGAATGAACGTGTTACTGAATTTTCCATTACCTTCTGTTATTGTGCACTGTCTGCTGTTTGCACACTGGCTTATAGTCTTTCAGATGCTGATTTTGACCTCTGACCTTGTGACTGAAGCTAATGCACTACAATGGATGAGCAATACAACAGCAGTCAGTAAAATCAATGAAGTGTAAACATCATATTAAGTGCCATCCACTTTGTTGATTAAACTCACTCTTTTATTACAGCTTGTCAAACAAAGCTTATTGTTGTGTTCCTAAGTTTGAAGCTGTTATGCTAAAACACCACACCTCCGCTCTAAATGTGGTCCAAGAAATTGAACCTATAGCTCCAGGTCCTAAGTTTAAAAAAAATTCTCCTGTGGTTTTAGTTTGGTTTGAATAACATTTATGTTACATAGAAATCATATTGAGCTTTATAATTTCCAGTAGTGACAATGGTTTACTGTGGTTGGAGGACCACTTGAAATCTCTTTTTAAAACAGCTAAGTTAAGTAAAGTATTTTACCTGCTAATGGAACCACTTACACTCTTACAGTAGAGCTGATCAGTCAAATGAAGCTGAAGTGTTTGAAACTCTCAGGAAGCGTTGCACCACTACATTTACATGATCCATGAGTGCTCTACATAGCTTCAGTTAGAGCTGAGGCTGCAGAGCCAGGCATGCAGCCAAGAGGGGGGACACCATCCATCTTACTTACCCAGGACACCACTCTCCCGTTGAAGCAGGGCAGCTTGGCATTGTCATCGGAAATCTCTTCTTTGACAACCCTAGGGAACAGGCAAACACATAGTCAAGCAAACCAGGCAGGACAGGGGCACACTTGGCTCTAGAAGAACAAACATAGTGCAGCCCGGAGACTGTCCTTTTTTGCTGCTTTAGCTGACACATACTAAGAGTCATTCATGCTTTGTAAGTCACATTTTCCACATGGCTTTGAGGCAGCTTTGGAAGTAAGCTCAATGAGCTGCAGCAGTGGCACTCTGAGTCTCTATCAGTGATTTATCCTGGTTACACTAACCACTACAATGTGATAAGGAGAGCTTAACCTGAGAAGGACAAGCTCATAAATCAGTAAACCTCAGCAACTCTGAGTGGTCCATCCATTCACTGCTGACAGAAAGTTATGAAATACATAAATGATATGAGGCGTCACTCACTTAATGACAGTAAAATTGATACATAGTCACTTATGTTCTTATTGCAGAGAAGAGAGTGTAGTATTATTATTTGAAAAATGTTAATTTGTCAGTTATAGCTTTCTGTTTGTGAGTATGTGTCAGAGAAATGCTGATCTCTGGCAGTGAAGGCAAATGAATTGTGTTTAACCTGTTCACTCTACAACTCAGATAAGAATTGATTTAAGAGACAACCAGGAAGTAGCCTTGATATGAACATTATATAATTTATTATAAAATTTGATTACCCCAATCTGAATTTATCTGATTTTCTGTGCCATTGTAAAGCTTTGGATTGAAAATAAAAAAACTATGCATTTGTGTTAACACATCCTCAGCTAAATACTGTAGAACAATATGTTACGAATAGTAATAGTAATATGTGTATTAGCACAGTGAATGAGTGATGATTGATACTTAAACATCTGGATAAATGCATATATTGATTTAGAGATAGAACTATTTTGAGTGGGCTGTAAAAGCTTGAGAGGTGCGACAACAAGGCGTCAAGCTGTGCAAGTACATATTAATAGAGATATCTGACTTGTCAGCCTCCCTCTGTATGTTCATCTTTGGCTGTAAATTCTCAACAAAAATACTTCCCAGTTAACCTTTGACTTTCTGGGACACGGTTCCGCAGCAGCCAGTCACACACCTGCTCAGCTTGTGTCATACAGATCCAGCCTGCAGCGTGCTCAGGGGGCAAACACTGTACACACTCGTGTTTTAAAGCGTTAACACCACCACGACTATTAGGAGTAGCCATTATAACCCCCCTCAGTGTTTAGGGATGTATTTCCCATGAACCATTTCTAAAGGTCTGTGGAGATTTTACATCAACTTTTTGGCTACACTGAGGATGAAAATGGAGATGCATGACTTAAAAGCATTAAAGATCTTAAGATTTTATGCAGTGGTGTCTGAAAGTGACTTTATAGCTTTTTCTTCTCAGCTCGTTTTGGCAGAATTTCCCTGTTACTGAAATGATTAGCCGAGCTAGTTGTGTGAGCACTGCTGTGACGCTGGGAGTGGCGGACGGAGATAACGTAGCCTTGTGGCAGGAACTGACGACCGCAGGGTCTGGCTGCTGTGGCCTGTTCCACCTCAGGGAGGAAAAGGGAGGGAGACCAGGGCCCACTGTGCCGGCTGCTTGTTCGGTAGGAAATGTTTGCATCCTCTTTCTCTAATGTCCAGCTGCAAGATGACTTGTGAGGGTTTGAAAAAGCCTCCACACATATCAAATCTATAGAACTTTCTCCTTATAAAAGCTCATAGATTTCTATGTCAAATAATTCCTTGTTTTACAACACACAAAATCAATCCTAGTGTGAAACCAACAGCACCAGCAGACCTTGCCAATGAAAACAGAAAACATCTTTGACATGCAGTAAAAAAAAAACTTGCATTCTTTTTAGCTTTTATCTGATATCAGGATTAGTTCAAAACTAAAAATAAATATGCTTCCGGTGTTTTTCAGTGTCACAGATCTGGCTTCTTAAAAGATTGACAGTTTAAATTGGTCATAACAGATTTCACAGAATAATGACATAAGATTTGCCAGAGTAATCACTAGATATTCCAATGCTGAGGATATTTGCGTAGCTGGAGAAGATGTGTTTGTTTATACTTTGACAGATGCAGGAGGGCTGGGAAATTATAGCCTTAACCAGAAAACAGAGCCCAACATTCACCAGACAGCACTCAAAGGATTTCAGTGGGTCCATACTAATATTATTTAATCAATAGAGAAGGAAAATATTTGCAGTCAAAGATTGTATATGGGCAGAACGACAGATGTAGACTGTAGAAATGACCAACTTTACAGTGTCAATCACATGCAGTTTTCTTATAAGAAACATGTCTGGTGTAAATTTAAACTTGCATTTGTCCAAAAAGCTGCAGATTCTGTTGTCTACATGAAAAGCCCTAGTACTCCTTTTCTGTATTTCTTTGCAAAGCACAAACAAGACCTTCCTTTCAGACCCTCGGCTTGGCTGTTCCCTCCGTTCCACAGCGCCGGTGTGACTTGCATTATAGTGAGATGTCGAACCCACTCACCAGCAGTGGCCAGGACAAAATGCTATATCCTCACCTTGAAGTCACCTAACAAAATCTAAGTGAGTTGCTTCAAAAGAATACAAGCTCAATTAGCTTTTTGTGTCATCAATATTGACGATGAAATGAATATTAGAAATAAACAAGTGAGATATAAAACATGTAACAACAGTCTTCTTTTAACTTGTTGTGCTCCATTGTGTGAAAGGTAGGTTTTCCACACAGTTTCACAATGATATGACTTTTTTTCAATGCAAATCGTTTATCAAATTTGTGTGACCACTGCTTAGTGAGCTGATTGCAATATAAATGCATTTTAGCAATCCCATAAGAAAATGACTGTTTTTTTGTGCACAGCAAGGGGTCTCCTACAGAGGACGTAGCACTAGCTGCTCATTTACATTTCAAACACTGTCTATAACTGCAAGGGATTTGATGTTTTCCCTCTGTGCTCAGCAGTCTTATTCCTCCCCAGCTAATTCTCCACAAGCCATACTGTCTGCTTATGCGGTACGGCCAGCAAGGCTACCACAAAGCACTTCTATCCTCAGCGCCTTTGCCTCAGTTTGCTTCCATACAGTGCCAGTACCATACAGCACACACAAAGGCTCAATATTCAACCTCAGCTCAAAGGGAGGGATGCTCACGGAGACGCCTTTATCATGTGCGCATGAGAGACTTCTGAAGATTCATTGTGGATGTCTTTTTCATAGGCTTAGTTACAGCGCTATCTTGATGTATATTATGCTGAAGACAGTCAACCTTCTGTAGAAGTGTGTCCATCAACAGAGCCACATCTTCATGTTTCCATAATGTACTATCTGATCACCTGAGCCCCATCGAGCGGCCTAGCCAGCAGTTTGAGAGACAGGAAGCTGAAGACAAAGTGCTGCAACGAGCCTATACAACTCGCCAGCGGGAAGAGCCAGTTCCTCTCGCAAGGTCAAGCCACAAAACAGGCTCCACAGTCATGTTTGGAATTACAGACTGATACTGTAATAAGCCAGTCCATGTATGACAATTTAGATTGGAATGAGAAACAAATATGGTACAAATATGTCATCCTCAGCAGAGGCCTAAAACAGAGAGCTCTCCCTGACTAAGAGCTACACAAGGCATGAGTGTAATTGCACGGCATCTATGCACGGGCTGCTCTACCTCCAAAAAATAAACACAGGACTAAAATTACCCAATTAGTCCAATTAACTGACAATTTATACTCTGTAATAACATGTAATAAAAAATTGTACATATAATAACATGTATTTTTTCTAAATTTGTATACATTTGTTCAGGAGGAGAAAATATGCAAAACATTAATAATAATAATATTGGTTCTAGTCCTAATTATTTTAAACACAATAACAAATATCTACATTTTTACATACATTAAAAAATTCTGACTGCTGCTAAGAACAAGGTGAACAATAAATGAGTAATGTAGTGTTGTGACAGCTCTCTTCTTTATATAGGTGCATGATTAGAGCCTCACACTAGGGACCACCACTGGCCTGTGGTTGCTACATTCCCCTGGGAGTCACCTGCTCTCTATTGTGCGTGTGGAGAAAGAGCTTCTTGTGTTATTACCATTGAATAACTGACTATAAAGAGAGACAGGCTGTAGATGGATGTAACAACAAAACACGGTTAGTCCACTGCTGAGGCGTTGACACTCCATTGCTGGCCTTTTTTTATTGTTGACATGAGTGTGGGAAGAAGAAGGGGGTCTGGCCGTGTGTAATACATGCAGGCTGCATCATTATGGCTCTGGACCGATCTGGTCTCACTTCAAACACTCGTGTGTCTCCTCCGCTGCGCAGGACACAGGCTGCAATAATGAGCAGGTGCCAGGAGCGTGCTAACAGACACCAGTCCGCACACATGAAATACTCTTTACAACCTTTTAGCGGTGATATACACTGTTAAATAAACGCTGCGTCCTTAATTAGCAAGTGAGCTAAACTAACAAGCTAATAATAAGGGCAATAAGGTGAATGGCTACTTACCCAAAATCCTGGTCCATGGATTTGAAGAAGAATTTGTAGCTATTGACCGGTCGGTTATTGAGGACATTTTTAAAATCCGCTAAGGTGACTTTCTCCGGAGCAACCGATAGTTTGACGAGATAAGGAGTTTCCTCCTCGTCTATATGATATATTATTTTAGTCTCCGCCATGAGAGTGCTGGGAGGACAGTCATTGACACGGGGAAGGAACAAGGGTTGGCAGCGCAATAAACAGGCCTGCTACGTTACCAGCTACCAGTAAAATAACATCTGAGTATTGGCTAATAAACACAGCTGTGGGACCTGCGGTCAGAAACGAAGCTCCGAGGCGACAATCCACACATAATCGCCGCGTTGTGGTTGTATGTATTCCTGCTCCGGTGCGAGTCGCTACGGTGGCTCTCTCGGCACTAAAACAGGAAGGGACAGTCCACATCCTTGCGATATGGAGTTGGAAATATAGCTATTTTTCACGGGCTAATTGGTTAGACAGTGCTGTCATCTAGTGGCGTGTCTGTGCTGTGCGCAGACCACATCCACATGCTGTACAGGACACTACAGACACTGGCCTGAAGAGGACTGGGCCTAGCTCACTGTGTTTATCAACAGCAGCTCCAATACTGCTAAGATAATAAAATCGTAGCATAAATTTGAATTAATAAGAATAAAATAAAATGGCTTTGGTTTTAGTTATTTTTGTATGAATATTATAAACTTATTTTTATTAATTAATTAATTAATTAATGGAGAGTTCTTATTACATATTTAAAATATATATATATATATATATATATATATATATATATATATATATATATATATATATATATGTATTTTATAAATAAACTACAAACTATAAACTACATCTTTTATTTACATTTACATTTTACATTTAGTCATTTAGCAGACGCTTTTATCCAAAGCGACTTACAAGTGAGGATTTATTTAAAACATTCTTTCCCTAAGGTGAGTGGACTGAATATTAAACTAATATAGAGACAGTAATATTATCTTAAACAATCATGTTGCACTCATCAATTATCTCTGTGTGACATGGTCCAAAATTAAAAATGTGAACTAAATAGGAATATTTGCCTTCACAGAGCATTTACCTGGAGTGACCATTACTTCTTGTGTGTATCTAATTGATGCTGCATGTAAAGCACAGAGCCTATAATATATTTTGGAGGTTTCAAAGATCAGAAATCAGTCATGATAGGGTTTACAGAATAAATCTTTAATCCAATCAGACCAGTAGAGTGTGTAAATGCTCCTGTGAGAGACATGAAGGCATGAAGGCTACATGGTTACATTATTAACATCAGCACAAAGCATGACTGACTGTCAGTTTGTAATAGACATAGTAGATCTGTACGAGGCTAGAGCCGTCAAATCCAGTAATGATAAGTCAGTGTTTGTAAATGCTAGAGGCAAACAAGCAGAGTGTGGCCCATTAATATCTAATCAAATGCTAGTGTGATTTCTTTCCTGAGATTCAGTTAACTGAGCCTTTAGTCCACATTTAAGAAGAAGGTACATCTGACATCCACCCTCAACATATAGACTTGTCTACAAATAAGGTTATAGTTATTAAAATGTCTCTGGAGGTGGATCACTACTATAAATGATACATGGGGAACAGCGATGACTTGTTACAGTACAGTAGATTTTGTGCAAGAGAGAATAGTTTCTAAAATCATGCACTGTACAAAAAATGTACCTTAATAAGTAGCATGCATTTAATAAAAAAGAAACATATGAAAAGACTTAAAATGCATGGATACTCAACAGTATAAGCATGTGGTTAGAACAGCTGGTGAAAGGCAGCTCAAGATAAACAAAGGAATCACGGTGCTTTTGGTGTGTTACAGATACAGCAGAGTATCCTCTCCTGGGTTACTTCTGTTTGCCCTGGACCTGCCAGCAGCACTGCACAAACATCTCACTCACTTCCACAGCTTAGCATGTAAGTCTGCATGGAAAAACAAAAAGCATGGTTATGTATTTTTGTATATGCTTTGTTTTGTTCAAATTCCATTGCATCAGCTCACCCATGTTGCAGTCTTTGGCCATCCCTCGCTCTTTCAGTAGGTTGTTTTTGTAGTCTGTGGACACAAGAGTATTTCTAAAAGTGAGACTGGTGCAGAAACTTAGAGGGGGTGTGTCTGAAGCTGTTTCTACCTGAATTTAAAGGTTCCTGGTTACAAGTTGACAGTTCTGTGCAATCCAGTGTTATTTCGGCTCCATTTGTTAGATCACCCCTGCCGTTAAGAATTTAGCAGGTTACTTACATTTTACTCTTTGCTTAATATGTTCCTATTGGATTATACGTTTCTTACCGAACATATCTGTGACTGTCATATTCCAATCCTGTAAAAAAGTGGAAAAACATGTTCTTCAACCATATCTTTTTGTAAGACACAGACCAAGAATTAGGGGGCAGGCAGTACCTCTCTTTTTGCGTCGCCGTGTCAGCACAATGACAGCCACAGCTATGAAAGCCAGCAGTAAGAAGGTGGCCAGGAAGTAGCCGAAATGCTGCACAAAGTAGTTTTGCGGTTCAGGAATAATCACATTCACAACACGTGGGCTGTCCATGTCTTCAATCCCTGTATGATAAGTAAAATCTTTCAGAATAAACTCTGATTCAAAAACATTGGATGTACAGAGGAAGGGTTCTGGTTTTAATTTGCCGTAATATATTGGATAATTGTAGATCGTTTTTTTAAAACACATGTCCCTGGAGACATCTTCTTTTTCATTTCTTTCCAAATACAAAGAAAAAGAAAAGCAGGAGTTAAAATGTCAGAAAGCTGTTTTGCAGTAATGACTTCCAGACCTGATGTCATGCAGCTGTTATTTTTTTCTCCTTAGAAAAAAACTGACTGACCAGAAATGGGGAGGAGAAGTGTGAGACAAACACTGTTATGTGGTTAGTCTGTCTGTATTCATTTTCTAGTTAAATATACTTAAAAACATTAAATGGAAAAAAGCTTAGCGACACCCATAATGACTTTCTGGTCTAGTCACAGCAGAATAACCAACAGAACCTCTTTATTTATCTTTATTTTATCTTTGTAAATTAAATTCAGTGTAGTTCACATCCTCGGCAGTGGTTGCACACTCAATTATCACTTGTCATCATGTAATATTTGCAATATGCATAAAAGTCCAAGGTCATTGTCTCCTGAGCTGCAGCAGAAGCCTGTTTCTTTTTCCTTAACACATCTGCACAGCTACTTCTGCATAAAGGTGACCGAGTCCGTGTTTCCCACTGGCACATGCCCCATTTGCAAGTCAATGATTCATTCATTTGTAAAGATTTCTGAAGCCCAAATTGCTGACTGGCCCAATTCTTTTGCTATCAAAAAGAAAATTGTTTTTTTCATTTAATATGTGGGATCTAAATTGCTTTTTTTTTTTTTTTGCCTCAGTGAGCATAAACAAAATCAGCAGTGCATAAAGAGAAGTGAACACTGACGGTTGAAGTCATGGAATCAGAGTGATCCACGTGTGCATATCTTCACCTAAGCCCTTATCGAGATATTTAAGCGGTCAACGTGTCAACGTAAGGGAGAATTTAAAGAAACCTGCGCACCCCTCTTCCCACACTGCTCTTTCATGTTACAGCTGACCCAGATGTGGAACAGATGTACAGGACGTCCATAAGAGTGCCTGTAAACATACCTCTAACAGCAAATAAGACATACAATAGCATATAGTAGAATAAACTGAACAGAACAGAAGAAAATCTTGGTCAACAAAGACAAACGAACATTATATGAACTTCCACACCCAAAACTACTGGCAGCCACAACCTAATCAAAATGAAATGTCTCCAGCTGAAAACAAAAAAACCTGTAAATGAAGTCTGAGTAAAATGAGACCACTTCCATCACAGACAATTTGTGGCTGTTTCTGTGGAGAGCTTTGTGAGACTTAATTGCAAATAGTTTGTTTTCTTTCTTTCTTTCTTTCTTACATTCCTTCTACATCCTTGCTCCTCCTCTTGAACTCAAGCTCAAAAACACAGTCTGAGGAAAAACTTGGCAAAGAAAGGGAACTAATTGAAACTGACCAGCTATGTTTATAAATAACAATGACCCAGGGTTAGTTTTTTTCTCACACTTCACTTCAGTCTAGAAGTGTATGGAAAATAAAGTGGTGTGTGACATTTAGTTGTTTTAATGTGACTTACTTGGCTCTGGCAGTTCATCACTCTGGATGGTGTGAGGTGTTGTGGTGGGGTTGGATGGCAGCGGGGGGCCCACTGTGAGTCTAAAGATGCGTCTCTCCTGAATGCCACAGTAGTGGTGGTGTAGGTGGCACAAATACAGCCCGATGTCGACAGGCTTCAGCTCGGCGATGGACAGTGAGAAGTCCCCCAAGGTGAAAGCGTCCTCCTCTATGCTCATTTTATTCTGGGCAAAGAGTGGTCCATAATCCCGCCGCTCCCCAGAGGCATACAGATCCACCAAGCGGTCAGCTTTGTCAGGACGCACACCTGGGGCCTGGAAGTCCCAGTGGGCCACCTGCTGCTGGTCCTCCTGCATGCCCTCTCTCCACAAGGAGCGGCGGTTCACACAAGGCAACACCACCGAACTGCCCAATAAGACCACAAAGACGGTCTTCTCTCCATCCCAGTATCGCTTCTCTTTACGCGCTGAAACAGAGAAATGTATTTAAAAATCTGTTTTAAGCTCAAATAATAAGAATATTTATATAATTAAAGCAGCAGTAGGCAGAGTTTGGCATAATGCTTCTCCTTTTTTAAATGAGCCTCACTTCTCCGGTGATGTGATGTATTTTGGAGACACAAAGTCCTCACCTATTTTAGTGACATTTAGCTGTACTTGAATATTTTGGTGAACTTGGCAGTAATGATGGTGCAGGTTGCAAGTATAAACTCCTTTGTCAGTTGCGACCACATCTGTAAATAAAAAGCAACTGAAAGGTCAATTCATAAAGAAAGAATGAACCATAATGATGTTGTTTTACGTTAGTCTCACTGTTGATGATGAGAGAGAAGTTGCCGTCATTGAAGGCAGATTCTGGGATGGAGATGCGGCCCTTATTGAAGCCGTTGTAGACCCTCTGACGAGCTCCAGGAGACATGTCCAGGACTCGTTCCACTGAGTACTCAGGACTGCTGCGGACCAGATCCCAGTGCACCACACGCTGGCGGTCCTTGAGTCTGTCCTGAGTCCAGACCATGCGGGGGCTGCGGCAGGGGAGGACAGCCTTAGAGCCGGCGGGCAAGGTGATGTTCCTGGCCTCCACCACCACATCTTTCTGAGAGCTGCTGCTTTGGCATAAGGCTGACAAAAAACATACACAAAACATGTCCCACTTAGCATTGGACATTAAGCAATATGATTTAAAGTTTAAGTGCATTACCTCCTGGCATGAAGAGCAGAGCAAAAACTGAAAAAGAAAATAAAAAACATTTAGAGAGAAATTTTAAATTTCATTTTATATAATGGTACTGGTTCTAGTCTTTCAAAATATTTATACAAGGCAGGAAAAATGGCTGAGGAGTGTTCAGTGACCTGGGACACAAGGTAAAAATCATTCTCAACCAACACAAAAAATGGTTTAAATGTGTTTTGCTCTTTATCTCTCATTTCTATTTCTGATTACGTATACTACAAACAGAAATGTGGAAGGTATTTTTATACATTTTCTCACAGTGAGGTTCTGTTGTATGTTTACTAAAAGGCTAGCAGAGACACACGGCCAGCTAAAGCAGACGCTTCTATTCATCCTCATTGCTGCTCATGTTGGCAAGGTTGTGACCCTGCAGAAAGGAAGAAGCATTCAGCCCACCACATTTTAATGTATAGTGTCAAACATATATGCCCCTGTATCTCTGTATATTATTATTATAATAGTAACAATAAAAGCACAGAGTCTTAATAGAAATGAGAAAATGCCCTTTTGGTGCTGATAAAATATTACAAAGCAAAGTTTTGAGAGTTGTTGAACTTTGAAAGTCAGTTCTAGCTTTGCCAGGATTCAGTAACATTCTAGTGGTTTAAGTTGTAATTGATAACTAGCCTATTTATAGTCATACATAGCCCTAATGCAGAATAGAACATCAGGAGAGTTCTTAAACTTCTCCATTCAGATGTTTTAGTCATCATGGACAAGCAGGCAGTGGCAAAACAATGCATTGTGGCTTTCAAATCAGGCAGAGACTTCAATGATTTTGGCATATATGGTGGCATAACAGAAGAGACCTCATTCTGGAAAACTTTGCTGGCTTTTCTACTGGAGGGTCTAAACTCCGAGCAGAAGGTAAAACAAAGTATTCCAGACCCTGTAATTTTCTTTTATATTTTCTCCAGACACAGAGTGGCTGATGACTCAAACAAGACTTAAGACTTAAGACTGCTATTGAGTTACAGTGAATAATAACAGACATTTACCCAATTACCTGTAAGAGAACTGTTGTTTTCTTTTAATCCCATAAATCACAGAGGTTACATTAACAGAACGTATCCACTGAATGTAAAACTAAATAAAGAATACACATAAAGAATAAATGCACAAAGCATCTCTTTGATAGATTTTAAGGAAATGCAAGGTTTACTTACAGTTCAGTCACAGGAAAAATGTGTCAAACAGTCAAAGTGTAGACTCGGCTCAAAATACAAAAGCCCATATTGAGAGGCCTACAGAGACTAAAGGCTTTTTGATTGCTTCCATATTATAAATTCAGACTATTGTAATAATATTTGTATGCCATGTAAATTTACAGTGATAGGAAGCTAATAAGGGCAAGACTTCTAACTTTACGTGATGTGACTTAGAAAAAGATATGTATTTATATGCTTCCTGTGCTCGATCATTAGGACAGTAGCCTAACCAATCATAAATGAGCACAGAATGGTAATTGGCCTCATCCACGTGGACGGGTCTCAAAGGAGCCCACTCGCGGTGAAACACTCATTACTGACACATATAATGACTGGCTGTTGGATTGTGCTGACTCCTCGACTCAGGCCGCAGTTAACAAGAAACACATTGGGCACGAGCCATAAAGATCCTACACACACAACAGGCAAGACAAAGCAGGCCACTTTGTCTACAAGCATGGCCTTTTTCAAGGCGTTAAATATGTTTAATCGTATAGAACTGAATAACAATAGCTACTGTAAATTGTTATAAAGTATTGAACAACTGTATTTAAACTACATTAAAAAACTACAACTCTTGTGATGTTGACAACGGACCATATTAACACAAGAAAAAACAGGTTTAAGAAATTGCATCGTTACAAATCGTGCAGAATGAAACTTTTTTCCCACAGCAAGTAGCCCATACAATAAATGTGACGGGCATAATAGGGCTTTTTTTTCAGAGAGTAAAAAAAGTTTTGAGTTTTTGAGAACTTACTTGGAAGAAGAATCATATCGAGGACCATTTCTGTTGCAATAGTGGATCTAGTCGGCTAGTAAAAGAGTTGTAAACATCGACAGATGAAACACAACAGAGGCTCGTTTCGAGCGAACAGGAGTCCAGCTGTGTTTTGTTCGGGTTCTACAGCCTTGAGTCTGCTCACGCTCCGCCCCGGTGAAATCCAACACTGTCATAGCTTTACTTTGGAATAAGTTATATTTGTGTAATCAGTAAGATTTCGGGGGATTTACATGGCGGCTTAAGTAGGCTTTTACACACCTCATCTATGCGTAAACATTAATTTGACTTTAGTGGCATATTATTGGTTTTAAAACCCAATAGACTGACCTAACTTCACAGACTGATAAAATGTGACACAAATCATGGATTGAAGCGCATTATTAAAATTCACATTAGGTTTTACAGTAGGCTTTATTAGCCTGTTCCTAAAACATTGACAATGTATCTTTCAACAATTTCTGTGTTTTCTTTCAATGTTTTTAGTTTGTGTTCAGCACTTTGATCGACTGTGTTGTTTTTAAAGGTGCTTTATAAAAAACATTGGATTGGAATTAGGAATACATTGTCATATATTAAGAAACATGTCAACATAAATCAGGAAATGCATAATGGTTTTTAAAATAATAGTTTTAATTTGTGTGACTGCAGCTCTCCAGTTTTAGTGGCACCCTCACAAGATTAGGTCAAAACATTTTCATATTTATAACACCACCGCCACCTGTAGACAAAACATAAAACTGCAACATAAAAGACAAGGTCAGCATGGTTTCAGTTTAGTCAGGTCATGTACACTTTCTTTTATTTTTTTATAGAACATGTCTAATTAAAAGTGGACATAAAAGAAGCTAAAGAAGCATTGTGGTGTGTGCATGTGGTTGCTGTCAGTGCTCAGTCCCTTTTATTTCCATGTTGTTTAATAAAGATTTTAGGTGCGGTCCATCCTTCTGGAGCTTTTTTCAGCCCGGCTCGTGTCCAAATCCTCTTCAGGTCTTCCTCAAACCTTTTCTGCAAGTTAAAAAGTAAACATGATGTAACAGGGTCAATTTTTGACATAACTGTGACTTTACTTAGTAAAAAAGTTGAGTATGGTAAGGTGCAGATGAGTAAAACTAAAGACAAATGTTTGAATGCCTACCTGCTTCTTTCTCCCTCGGCCTTCCATCACTCTCCTCCTCACAAACTTCCTCCGTTTTAGCAGCTTTTTATATTTATGTCGATTCATCTTCCGTCGTCGAATCTTTAATACATTCTTACAACTAAGAGGTGTGGCTGAACCCTTGCCATCCTCCAAAATTGGGAAAGACACTGGTGGTAGGACCTTCTCTTCAATTAGTTCCACTTCCTCCTGGGGTAAAGTAGGCTCCAGTGCAGGGGGAAGAGAGTAGCGCAGGGAGAGCCAGCTCTCCAGAGGGCTCACTGACATCTTACGTGGCACTAGAACCTCTTCCAGTTCTGGTTCTAGCTGGACCCATCGTGGTGGTGGTGTGTTGTCTGCTGCAGTTGAGTAGTTCCTATGTTTCAGTAAAGAGCAGCAAGCAGGAATGACCCGTGGAAGAGAGCTTTTCAAAATGTTTACACCTGTTTGAAGTGAACCTGGGTAGCAAAAAGAATGTCAGTAAGTAATGTGGACATTCTCTTAATAAAAATAATAACGGACCACAAGTATAGACTGCACTATTAAGTTTGTAGTACTTACTACGTGCCCCCTGTAATAGACCCAGGCGAAGGACCAGTTTTGAAGTCAACATCTTAAAGGTTGGATAAATGAACCATTCATTAGGGATGGTTTCACTTCTCCTGTACACAAGAACATGTTTGGTCACAGCAAGCTACATTGTGTTTCCCAGATCTTCGATTATCAAAATATAAATAAATAAAAAAATGGTTTTCTGAACATTCAAAAAGTACATTTAACAAACACAACCGATAGCATTGGTTGCGGGTAAGGCTAGTGCTAGCTGACATTTTAGCTCAACGTTGCGAAGGGGAAAGTCCTAATCACCGAGCTGTTGCTTGGAAAATATATAAATATATATATATAAGCAAGACTTGATGTAGATGTTATTACGAGTTACCTGATATCCGCTTTAATTCATAAATGTATTGTGAAGAGTTTCAATGTGACTCCAAAAGGCAACTTCCGACTCGTGCAACACGAATAAAATATACTTCCGGTTTGCAAAGTTTTGACAAAGGTTCCGAGGGAACGTCAAATGAACAACAAACCTCTTGTCAATCAAAAAACGCTTATATTACATGATGATTACCATATTTTGTTCTAGACTTTAAAATCTAATAAAAAATGCGTTTTGTGTCTGATGTTGTTGATGTCTTCTTTATTTTTTGTTTGCATGAGTGACAGACCTTCCTGCCCAGCGACCACAGACATACCACAGATGCAAACTAAGCTAAACAACTTGGAGTAATATGACTGAGAATAAATCAGATGATAATAATAACAATTATTATAACAATAATAATGAATTAATAACATTTAAATCACCAAGTAGCTGTGTGCTCATTAGTATATGCATGTTGTTAAGGTTCACTATTTCCTTTAGAAAGCATAAATATATTTTTTCTTGTTGTATAACAGAGAAAGCATACCTCTTTTATTACTTTATTATTTTATACTATAGTTTTACACATATGTGGGCAACCACTTCAAATCATTTAATCCTGGAGCTTTCTCTTTTCATTGTGAGAAATGTATGTCAAAAATTCCCAGCAATTATTTTACACTGTGGTATTCAGAATCACAGTATGACAAAATATAGTTATACGTCTGATGTGCAATAGACTCTTTCTCTGTATATTTAATTACAATAGAAACAACTACAACAAAACATTTATTTCTTTGTAAATCTTGTCGGCTACAAAGTACTTTTCTATCTACACTTAGCCTACACCAACAGTGTGTCAGGATAAGGCAACTGAAATCATGAGCTGAATAGCTTTTCCCTTCAACAACTGTGAAATAAAATAAATAATACATAAATATACTATTAACTTGGCAGTTATTTCATTAATGTTAATCATCCAATCTCAGTTCCCTGAACTATACAATTTACCTTCTATTTACAATATCAGTAGTGAGTTTAGGGTTACACATATATGTTGAATTTACTGCACAAAAAGAGATGTGACCCGTAAAATAGACAGAACTTTACATTATAATTTACTTCAAAGCAACACTAACAGTAAAAGATTGGGACAGGCTACTCATTGTTGTTGCAATAACACCTTAACAGATGTACATCATAAATGCCACTTCAAATAATCTAATAAATAAAAAACATAGATTAAAAACAAACACTTAACAAAACACAAAAGACAAAGGGTTTAAATCAGTAAATTATTAAAATATTCCAATATTAGTTTCTCTAGGATCCTGTAGAGGTATATCAACATAACATCAATGTTTTTAAAGCCATCATTCATAAAATAATTCAGAATATATTAGATTTACATCTATTTTTAATACTGAGGTTCCTTTTTGGTTAGATTATGTGGGTCAGTGAGGTAAAACTAAAAATAAAGTCATGTTTTAAGGCCATTCCATTTAACGTACACTATCATGTTAAAACTCTGTTAACATAATTATGCAGTTACATATTTTTCAGTTTAAACATAAGACACTATATTGTATACCCCTAAAATAACTAAATGTTTACAATATTCAATAAAACCTTAAATGTTTCAGTATAAAAGCCATTTGTTTGTGAGTTTTGGTGTTTCACAATGTCTATCAGAGACAAATCTCTATCAGAGCTCAATGGCACTGTCATATAACCTGTACAGTCAGTTGCGTACACCTGGACATTAACGTCACATAGAAATCAACTTAAGAAAATATGGCAGGTTGTAAAATAACAACTAGGCAAACGACACATAAACAAATAATAAGAAAAAGAAAACAACATTGTACAAAAGCCGGCCCCTCCTTGTGCATGATCCACGCCAGCAGTAGCTTAGCAGAGCAGAAAAATGATTGGTCCATCAACCCTTGCTTCACAACATCGTTGTCTTTCTTCTTATCACTAGTCACTGGTCATGGCAATTGGCAATTGGCAATTGGCAAGCAGCTGCATCATCTCCTTTCCCAGAAGGACTTGTGACTGATGTGATTCGGTCTGAAAGTCTGAAAATGGTCTGAAATGAAAGTTTTGTCCACTTTTTAGGTCTTTGTGTACAAACATTATTTGATCACAAAGTTTGGCTTAATATTTAACATTTTTAATGTCCCTGTGGTATTTTCAGGTAATTCATTAGCTGAGAAAAAAAACTCTCTTACCTAACTCGATTTGGAAGGTCCAAGATAAAACCAAGTGGTAAGGACTAACAGTTCTGCACAGAGGCAAACAATGAGTAATGAGTAATTTACAGAACAAACTACATTACTAGATTAAGTCTCCAATCTCAACCCATTTAAAGGTTTACTTACTGATGAGGAATGATGTTCATGTGGTCTTTCCAGCTTTATACGGATATCTGCCCCCTTTACTCGTTCAGATTTACCAGGTCCTGAAGAAAGCCCCATACAGTGAAAAAGGTCTTAGGATTTACAAAAGTACACTATTTAATTTAGACATTAGTTGCCGAACTAAAATGTGACATGTCTCACCTGGGGAGCTGCCTTGACTGGTTGTGCTAGTGCTGCTCATACTGTCCTCCAGCCATGCACTGTAGGTCAATGAATCTCTCTTGTGTGGTGTCCCAGCAGACGACACACTCTCCTAAGAGAGTCACATCGTACATATTGTGGTTAGAGTTCTAGACAAGTAGTCATACAAAATGGGTTGCGCACAATACAATTTCCAAAAGGACTCCTCACCATGCCAGTGTCATAGTCCTCTGTGTGCTCAGTCTCATTCTCCTCCACTACACTGGCAAAGCTGCTAGCGTTGGAGGAGGAGCGTGAGAGGTCATGTCCCTCAGCAATGGATGGAGCCCTGCAACAAACATTAGAACTACTCTCTGGGTTTACCACTCAAATTAATCAAACCTAATGTAAAATATTTATAATTTTAATATTTTATGTATTTAATAGGTTAATTCAACATATGTGCCATCTTTGATCACATGCGTTTATTTTGCACACCTGTTCTTTGCAGTTGTGAGGACCTCAGGAGAGCTCTGATTAGAGGAGTTCTCAGATTTGGGGTCTTGAGAGACATGACCACTGTCAGGAGTCTTCTGGGTATTTGGGGAACTCTCTCTACTGTTTTATAAGATATATAGTACAATATTAAGTAAGAAAAGAGGGTGCAACATCTTAAAAACTGGAATCTAGACGAACTCTATGAAAAGATGTCACTTTGTCCTACCTCTTTTCTTGGACTTCTTGAATATTTTCAATGCCAATGGCACTGCTTCGCCTGGAGCTAAAAGGACCAGACTTTTTCCTGGTAGGACTTTTTCCAGGTATTATCAAAGACTGTTATGGACATAGAAAAGAGAGTCAGTGTTAATCAAAAGCTATTCTAAGATACTGACTACAGACAATTATGCAGATATGTATCTCTTAAGTTGCACTGAAAAGTGGGATCACTCTCTTTTTGAGTTGTCACCGATAAAATAAAGTTCAAATATGCACTTAGCAGATTAATGACAAGCCCCAATGAGTGTCTTTCAGCCAGTGCAGAACACACTTAGACGGGAGATAAAATTTGAATTTAATGGCTTCAGGGCCAACTGCTGAATATGCTTTCTCAGCGACAGCTTTGTCTATTCAATCTCAATCAGAATGAAGGACTTGGAAAAAAGCCTATTCCAATGTGGCTTCAAAGAGAATGATCTTTTTACTAATTCTTGTGTGATAAGTTGTGTGTTAAGTTGGCCATACATTCAGTAGCTTATAGTAGATAGTGTAGTGGGAAGAAGAAAATAAGCTACTGCATTAGTAAAGTAGCATTAAGTATTAACCCCTTAACTTTGAGATGGCAACCTCTTGAATAACCTACTCAAAGAAACCATCTCTATACCACATATATAGCATAATAGAGTAGCAGAATGTACAGTTAAGAAAGAAGTATGTGGCCATGACGTTTTGAAGCCATGCAGACATAAAAAGGCAAAGAAGAGTGTAGTTAGAATTGGACATGAACCTCTTCTACTGTTCCTATCCCTATGGCACTGCCTCGACGTCCATATTTACTGGGACTTTTGCCTGGGACAAGCAACGACTGTGGCACAGAGGGAGGAGAGAGAGAAATACATACACAAAAAGAGAGATGAGGACAGAAGACAAGAGAAACAGGGGAGGATAAAGGGAAGAGAAAACATGAGATATACAAATATATATAAATGAGATTCCATGCAGTCAGTCATGTCAATTCAAACAAAATACAAAGCTGCACATTGGGACATTTGGCTCCATGGGCACAAAACAGGCAACTGAAGGAGAGAGAGAGACACGATAAGCCAGTTATGTGAGTCACACCTGCAGAAAGAGCAACAGTCAATATGTTATGTGTCAACATTCTACTAGAGGCTGGACAAAAGCATCAATGGCATCAGTGGCTCAGTGGTAGAGCGGTCGTCCTTCAACTGGAAGGTAGGTGGTTCGATTCCCGCTCTCCCCACAGTTCATACTGTCGTTGTGTCCTTGGGCAAGACACTTAACCCACCTTGCCTCCAGTGATGTTCCAGCTGTAACACTGGTGAATGGAACCTTAATGTAAGTCGCTTTGAATGAAAGCGTCAACTAAAATGTAACACTGTTGAATGTAAGTCGCTTTGGATAAAAGCGTCTGTTAAATGACTAAATGTAAATGTAGTATATATGCACGGAAGGAACAACAATAAAAACTTTACCTGATAAAGTGAAATATTTATCTGACTGATCATTTTCATAAACTCTCCAACAAAATAAAATACCAATTTATCCCACAACATAACATAATGTTAACATTTGAAAGATGACCTCAGAATTTCAAAAATGCATGTTGTTCAGTTTCCTTAGCAATCTTTTTATTAAAAGATTCACAAACAGGACTAAACCCACTTCCCATTAACAACAGGAATGAGAACAGAATGTAAAACATTAGTATTAGAAGCAGTTCAAACCTCAGAAACCAAATGAACATGTTTCTGAGAAGCCTTTAATTAAGTGGAAAGGAAAGTGCAACTAATGCAATGTAAGTTCAACACTGTGAAAAATTAGTGGAGCAGACAAGTGAGGGATAGGGGCATAGACTGTACTAGAGTATAGAGGAGCTGGGAGGAATTAGGAGGCAGAGGGAGAGAGACTTGCCTCTGCCAGGAGTAGTGGCACTGTACTTACTATCCCTGGGAATTTGGGGCTGTCTGTGGGGCTGTGGTTAAAGCTGCTGCTGAAGCTAGTGGAGACTGTGTGCGGCCTCTTGAAACTTAGACCCATCGCGTCCATAGACTGGCTTCTGCTGCGGATCACCCGCTACAGAGAGAGACGAGGAGGAGATGTATTGAAATGTCACTGACCCCTGTGACCAGTGAAAACAGCAGACGATAGTAAACTGAGAGCAGCCTCAGGGCAATCCCTCAGCAATGTCCATTGCAGGCAGAGAGCACTGCTCTGATGCTAATTCTGACAGACAAGAAGGCAGCAGAGAACACTGCCAAGCTTTGGTGCCCGCAGGGGCTTCAGATGAGTAATTATATTTAGCTAGGTGAGTAAGAAGAGAAGGAAAAGTCTGACCAAACTGAGGTTAAACACCGCGACAGTGCACCTTTTTTTAGACAAGGGAAAGCTGGGAGGTGTGGTGGTATCTGATTGTAAAAGAGGCCTATCTGAGCCCATTGATATGATCACACTGACGTATGAAAGTGGCAGCTTCACATCAATATGTCGTCAGTGGCTGCTCACTGAGGCAAACAGAAAGAACCACAGCACAACACAGCTACTGAATATGTGACAGAAAAGCCTAGGAGCCAAGAGCAGTGTGTTCCAGCGGGTGGTTTCTCCTCAAGCAGGGCAAAGAAACACAAAGAGTGAGAAGAACAGTAATTTTTAAAATGATAAAAAGTATAATCTTAAAGACTGGCCCAAATACCCATAGAAGAAAAATAAAACAAAGCTGTTTCACTCTCTGATCTAAATCATAAAATCACAAACATTTACAGTCAGTCTGCTGCCCATACAGTTACCTTAAAGGACTCAAAGAAGCCCCCTCCTCCACCACTTCCATTTTCCAGTTTGTCATCATCGCATCCAACACCCATCATGGCCTGGCTGTTTATATGGAGCTCCTCATACAACGTCTCTAACAAGGCAGACCGTGTTCGCTCCTAAAGAGCAAGACCGAAGAATTAGGTACAATAAAAAAATAATAATTAAGTTCAAAGTTAGATGCATAAAAAAAGTAAAAACTCACTTCTAATTTTGAAAACTTCTCTGCTTTGTAACAAGCATATTCCGCATTGATTAACTTTGTGAAAAGGAATTCATGGAATTCAGGACCCTGAAAAATAAAGTGAAGCCAAAAGATTGCAGAATGTGTCAGAGTGAAGACAGCATTTAACTGGCCTCTAGCCCAAGTTGCACTTACTTTTTTAAATACAGCAGGGTTTGGGAGGGCAGGACCAAAGAAAGGAACATCATCTCTTGCTGTCACTGACACCTAGAAAAAGGTTGGTAATATAAAAAATATTAATGATAAAAGTCAGTCTGGATTTGAAAAGAATAAAATAAGTTACCTTGTACAGGACATTGTCAGAGCACGGGTTGACCACCTGCACCACTATATAGGCGTGGAGAAAGTTGGAGGCAATCATATCTGGCACAAAAGGAGTGTTCTCTTCTTGGAATACAATGGCAACAATATCATTTCCTATGTGCCTCTTTCTCTGCAGCTGCAAAACAAAATAACCAAAACGTCTGTTCAAGTAATAGACGTGAGCGATTAGGATGTTTATCCTAGATCCAAGAATGTCATTTATATGTGGCTGTGCTTATATTCAGTCTTGCTATCATCGGACATGTGTTTTTCCACGGTAAACAACAAATGTTTGGCTGTAATGCAGGAAAACATATGCAAATACAGTGTACCCACTACATGAACTTTTATAATATTTAAAACTGTTAAAGTTTAACTAAGAACAAGAATGGTAATTTATTATAATTATGTTGTACAACATTCTTTGTCACTACGGCTTTATAGCTGGATGAATGTGTCATGCCACCAGGGAGTGCTGCCCCCCATTAAAACACTGATTGGCTCAAAACAACTGCTGTGAGAAACATACACATAGTACAAATACACAGACAGGGCCTGACCTGTGTTTATGCATCATGAAAGCTGTAACAGTCTGTAAGCATGTGCAAATGAATGAGTGAGAAAGTGTAAGACAAAGCAGAGGAGGACTCAGCTTTATGAGGGAGGGCTGCTACTTCCATTTGCACATATTAAAGCCTACATTGTGTGACTCATTTGTACCACAAGTGGGGTCTGTGCAAATCTATGCTGCTGTTGTTGTGCCTCAACTGGGAAAGACATGCAAAATATGCCGCTTGTAAATACAGAGGGAACCTGTCCAACTGCTTCATGTGAATTGTGCTAGGTGTGTTCACATGGTGTTTTATTACAGTACCTGCTGGGTGTCCCCCTCGGTATACGGCAGCTTTGTGGACACATGGAACATGACCTCTTTGTTGCGGTAGTTGCAGTAGACAGATTCTGTGCCAGTCTGCCCATGAGTCACGTCTAACCCTCCACGGAAGCTGCCAGCGCACACACATAAGCATGTCTAAAAGGATATTCTCCAGCATCACAGCACAAGCATGAACATCGCTCTGTAGTTAGCCTGATCAAATGTGACATGGTGCTTCTAACATGTGCAAAATATGGTTTAATGCCTTCAAACACACAGAGATGTTTTACCCTTTAAAGTTGTGCAGCTCAATTTTCTCTCCCACAAACTCCAGGAATTCTACAAAGGCAGGGCTCTCTTCTGTGTTACCAAACAGCTCCTCTTCTGATGTCTGCAACCAGCAAAACCTCACATGAATAATATCAAAGCTGGGAGGAGATTGGGGAGAGATTGGGGTTATTGATCCTGTAAGATCACATTTAAAGATGTTACAGGGAAGAATAATGAGACTGTCTGCATAACAGTCTACAATAACAACAAAGTGTATATGATGTGTCATAACAGCAACAGATTGGAAGGATCAAAAACAAATTAATTTTGCTGTGAGCATTCTGGTCAAATACATGTTTTTTTGCATTTGCATTTTAAGACAGTGACCAATTAAAGCAGTGGGTCTAATGTTTGTTTTAGAGAAAGCCTTTAAGAGGGCTTACACAATAATAATAAGCTGTGATAGACAGCTCATTATCTATTCTGTGAACACAAAAGACTGCTTGGATGGCTGAAGCTTTGGAACATTTCTTTTTGTTTCCCCTTCGCTGTGTACCTAATTCAGCATCCTTCCACTTAACCCCCTTTTCAAAAAGGTGAGAACAGGGCACCTTCACAATGTGACATACAGCTCATGTATTTTACAATTGTGAAAATTTGTGCAGCCTTTAAGAGATCATCAGTGATGATCTGTGCCTCCAGTTCAAAGGTACAAGTGCCCTTTGGGCATTCAATTGCTCTTCTGCCTTCAGTGACAGTGAACAAGGAGAGCGGGATTGTTTGTGTAAAAGAGAGGGAGTACTGGCAACCGAGGCACGCACTAGACTGGACTCAAAGCCATAATTAAGACTCAGCATAATCATCACAGAATCACAGCTATTAATGGCATCTAATATTCTGTATGTAATATTTTTCATTTGACTACAGTGCATACTACCTGTCCAAACTTTTGATAGATGATGCCAAACTTGAAATTGTTGCTTATCACATGTTCATCAAAGGTTACAATGAGTCTTGAAGCCTTTAAAAAGAAAAAACATGTGAAATTTAAACCCAGACACTTGGAAGGAAATGAGGTAAAGGTAGTCGATGGTCTTACTTTAGGATAAAGAACAGGGTAAAAGCGATCCACGTTGACCTCTTCACAGACAAGCTACAACAAAGAATATAAAAAATGTCAAATGTTATCATTAAATGGAGGCATTTTTTGTATGTACTTTTCAATATTAAAGACAACAAGCACCTTGGCCATCTGGACCACATTGGGAAACTCTGTCAGACACGAGATGGGGATCACATCGTGGTACGTTTTCAGTTTGGTCCTAGTGAACATGATGGATTAGAAAGAAGCAAAGTAACAGTTCTCAGAAGTTATGAGAAAAAGCTCACCCGCTATTGAGTATTAAACATCCCCACCCGTTCCTCCATTGCTTTCTCTCCATCCCCACCCACCCACTGGCCTAAATAGTCCATCTGTTACTCTGCTGTAGAAACAACAGTACTGTTGACACTCTCATTCGCTTTATGACACTTGCAATAACACCACTGCTGTAAGGAAGTGTTCATCTAGTCAATAATGGGCAATCCAGGGACACAAAAATGGATTTCCTGCATCTATTTCCAATCAATCAAGGAAATTATGTTTATACAAGCAGTGAACATTGTGAGCATATGATACATAAAATGTTCTGCCAGCTGTACCTGAGCATTAGTCGAAGATGTTCCTGGTCCCCAATCACATCGTATTTTAGTGAGAACACCAGATGTCCAAGAGCACTGTCTACTGAATAGTAATTAAAGTGTTCCTGGGGGCACAGAGCAAGGATAGCCATTAGTGTCCGACACACACTCAAAACACAAAGAATATGAGCCCACCCCAGCCACCACCAATCCCACATTAATCTGACTGGCTTTTCCCTTTGTACTGCTGTACATCTCACGGCAGATCAAATTTGTTCATATTATGCATGTGCAACAACAGGTGGCAGAGCCTGATGCATCTTCATTAGGAACCGTGTATAAAGTGCCAAATAGCGTGGCTGGTCGCAGTTAGTGCTTTACTCCCATGGGATTCGCTTATTGCTTATTCATTTCATTACTGTAATGAGCAAGTGTTGGAATTGATTGTAAAATATCCGACGAGTAGTAGAGAGAGTGATGAGGCTCATTTGTGGAGAAAGGAAACTACTATACATGGTATTTGGGAATGTATCTTCACCTTAATCCGCACTCATTATTAATGTATATTATAATTTTTAGGATTATTATTTCAAGACATTTAAGAATTTAAGTGCATCTCTTCAAAAATGCATGTCTTGATGTACAAAGAGGCTAACCTTTGCCAGGAAGTTTTTACGGTACAGAGTAGCCGTTGCGTTACATTCCAGTTTGGTTAGTGTGTTTGGAGCCAGTGGTTGCAACAATTCTGTGTCCAGTGTATCTTCTGATTCATGGTTGGTCCCCTCAATCCAGTAGCCCCCAAACTGCGGCAAAAGGATGAGTGGAAATGGGCTTTTTCTTCCAAGCACCTGTTAGGGAGACACATGTTTATGCTGGTATGGAAGAAAAATGCAGTAATGAGGACACCTTCTAATGCTGCATCCTACCTCATGAACGCTTGGATATGGAATGTAGTCCTCTTCTGTCTGAAATTAATTAAATGAAAAAGAAAATAGTGTCTCATCAAAAATAAAGGTACAATTTGTTTTGTAATCCCCTGGGCAGTGTTTCAGAATAATTGTTACACACCACAAATTAGGTAGGCAACAACATATCATTCACAAATCTAAAATCAAAGTATTCGGTGCTCTAGTATAAATTGCAGCCACTCCATCTGCTTAAGAAGACAGTCTTCTTGAGAGCATTACACTACATAATGAATAATATTTCATTTGTGCATCTGGCAGAGTGAGATATGGTGCAGCGGCGTTAAGGTGATGAATACGTCATGTGAATTATACTTTGCCAGAGAGTCCAACCTTGAGTGGGGGTGGAAAGGTGCATCTTTGTTCATTCATCCTGTTGCCCTACATGAAGAGAAAAACAGCCTTAGTCATGTGCATGAGAACAGATGTTTTTGTTCAAGTCAAGACAAAGACAATCTACATGAAATAGTGAGTGAGAATAACAGTGCAGTAGAAGAAACAGTGTGAGTTACAACAACAGTGAGAGAAAAAGATCAACATTATTATATAAGAGCAGTGTTCCCAATAGATTTGAAGCAGGCGGCAAAGCAGAGTCAAACAGGGACAGATTGAGATCCATATTTATCATGAAGGGATCACTACACTGACTGCTATCAGACAGAAAAGACAAGTAAAAAAGGCCTGGGGGATTTTGATTTCGCTCTCCTACACTCCAACTCTGTGGACATAAGGTACGTGTGAAAAGGAAGAGGTTAAAATGATGCTGAGAAGGACCCAGTGAGACTAAATCACGCCTCAGTGATGATGGCTGTTGTCAAAGGAGTCGAATAGAAAAAGCATACCCTCTACAGGGGATACTTCCAAAGGTAGGCATATAAAAAAGTGATATTTCAATGTTTAAATAAACAATTAGAGTGGAATATTTCAATCAAATATACTTTGTTGTTATTTGTCTTGTTAAAACACGTCTTTCTGAAGCCTCTCAACATGTCTCCCTGAAGACTTCAGAAAGCAGGACATATTCAGAGGTGAGATAATGAGCGTACAGTGCTGTTGTGTTACAAGCAGAGTGTTAACAGACACATTCAGATGCACAAAATGCACAGCTCTCCTCTTTGTGCAACTAGACTGAGAATCCTCGTAATGTTCATCGAGACAGAAAGCATTACGACTAGGAAAAGAGCCAAGAATCGGCAAAATTAGAGACATGGACGTTAGTGCTTTAGTTAGTATGGCTAACAAAACTGCATTTTACTGCATAAAACCTTACCTGCATCTTTTCAATCATTTCAAATAAATCTGGGGTCTGGAGAGAGGATAAGATAAAATGGCTTGAGTTCTTTTGTTTGATGTTTTTTTTTTAATAAAGTGGAACATGAAAGGAACCTGTGTCCCAAGGTCTTTTCTCCTAAACTCATACGCAGTTATTGAGAATTTACCTGATTGCTGTACATGATCTCATTCTTCCTGCTAGTCATGTTTGACAGATCAGCTTTTGAAACTAAAATCCATCAAATTTAAGCTGCTGCTGGTATGTTGTCCTGTAAAAATGTCATCACTTGCCTTGCCTCAGTTTAAAAAGACAAACTAACTATCGGAAAATATAGTGTACATTAACAAAGCGGACTTAATCAAACCTTTATCAAAGACTGAAAGGTTTTAACCTGCTGGGCTTTGTGTACAGAGCAATAGAGTCTATGCTTTGAGTCACAGTGAGTAAAGTCCTCCACCATGAGCAAACAAGAGTCTACCACAAACCCTAAAAGTAAATAAACTTGTCTTGAATTGCATTAACTAGGGATTATAAGAGACAGAGTGTTCCTCATCAAAAACTTAAAAAGAATCATTGTAACATACCACATTTCAACAACATACAAAACACATAATGTAGAAAGTTTTCAAGTGCTCAGCTTGAATGCTGTCCAGTTGTCTGTGTAGTTCTAGTGTTGTCTGCAGTAAAGCAACTTACACAAGTGGCTTTCTCATTACAGTGTGCCTTTGTCTCCCCCGAAGCACTGAAGTCCTGGTCAGCATTGTTAGCCATGAGTAAAGTTTCCAAAGCTAACACCTTAGTCTTCAAAAAAACATTTACAATCCTGTCCAAATAAGCCCCTTATCCATGTTGGTTATAGATGAGACTTTGTAAAAGCACAGGTCCACTGCTTGTCCTGGTGGCTTCTCTGAACATACAGGATTATCAACAACGGGCAGGTGCAAGTTTCGGGTTTCACACACGGGTTGCTGCTATATTGGCAAATGGAAAAAAAATATAAAGTCCTGTTCTTGTTGTTTGTTGATAGTCATTCTTTTTGTAGATCAACATCCATTTTGATATATTTTACTTTCTGTATGAGGTAAAGTCCATGTTTTGTACTCTTAACAGTCTCCCAGTATCGACACAAATAAGACAGCAAACAAGTCTCGCGGGAGTACATCAACTCTAAAAACATCATTAAATAGAGACAAGCATCACTGGTTATAGAAAGAATAATAGAATTTTCCAAGTTAAAACTATATCACAAAGATGATCTGAGTGGAACTGCTGCTGATGTGGTACGTCGCAGGTGTTACAAATACAATAAATACAAATTAAACATGTAAGACCTCCTCTCCTCTTGTCAGCAGGATCCATGCAGAGCTCGTTAAAACTCTTATCTCATATAGTATGTGGAGGCAACAGTTCTGCTTTTTGATTCCAGGTAATTTAGTTTAAAAGATCCCAAAAAGATTGTAGATCACCAGCGCATTGTCTGTATCTTAAATTATCTTATTGACATTTTCAAAAGGATTATCTTAATAGGGGCAATAAAATAAGCTAGTGGTTCATACTTCCTATGATTAATGTGAGAGCATAATAGTGTCATATAAAGTAGGTAGTGACTATAAGACCCGTGGGGTAATTGCAGATTGACCTGGTTTTAGCAGGACTCTGTTTAAAGTAATATAGTCGTCAGAGTCCTGGCCTACCAAGTCTTTTCTATACTGCCATGGAGCACGCCTTTCCAAAATCGTATACTGTCAGTATATGGGAAATAAATCTCCTCTTTCTTACAGTTCTCTTCCATCTCGAGCAACAGAGGCACCTGCACATGCTGCGTGGGATCAAAAGTGACTTATTCAACGACTCAATCTCTTTTAATCCCTCCCTCTCCCCAGCTCCTCTGTGATCCTTAGATCCAGTCAAATTACTGAAAGCCTCTAAAAAATGAGGGGTCTTATGAAACCAATGAGGGAGATTGGATCCACTTTTAATCACCAGCGTCCTCAGATGAGCTCAGTTTCGGAGTTCCCCAAAATGTCCCTGGAAGCTTTTGCGCTCTTTGTATGATAACGTGTTTGGAACAGGGATTGCAACGTCATCCACTGAATCCAGAAAATAAAAAAATAAATATGTGAACGTTTGCGTAAGAGACAGAATATAAAGTGCGTGGCACAAATTACAGGAAATTATTGATGATGTTCAAAACCAAAGTTCATTAAATAGCTCTTTGCTTAGGAGAGAATAAAAGCAGGATATGAATAACAACCAAAACAAAGAGTCCAATTTTGTGACATAATTAAAGATGACAATGGGTAAAAATGTGATCTTTTGACAATAACTGTGACAGCCCTTGTTTTATTTGTTTTGTCAGAAAGAGACTGGATAGGCTTGGATTGAATTAATAAAAATAAATCTCTACTTATCAAAATTAATTAATGATCCATCACTGAGCTCCCTGAATAATAATTACACGAGTTCAACAATAGACGACAAGAATAAAAAAAATCTATGTAACACTAGGAGCAGACAATGCGTGCCCTAAATAGTCAGCAGAAATCAAATCTACACCGAACAGGACAGAATGCGAGTGCAGCACAAGCAGGTGTACAGACAAGATGAGCACCGACACCTCATAAAGATCACAGCATGAAAGGTCACCAAAAGGTCCATGAGATAAGGTCAGGGGTCAAAGTGCAGCAATAAGCGGCCCAGCATATCCTCCTCCTACCTTGTGCAAAGGCGAGGCCGTGTATGGGAGCGTGGGCTGGAACAGCTGAGGCTCTAGTGTGGCAGTGATGCGGGGGTCATTCCTATCCTGTTTCCTACAATCAAACAGATACAGGAGAGCACCGTTAGAAAAGGTCACACTGTCTAAGACCGGGAGAAATGACAACAAAACGTAATGCTGCAAGAAACCTGTTAGATCCTATTGATAAACAAGTCGTTTTAAAGAGAGGTCACTTGAAAACCTTAGGTCATTCAGTTGTTTTAATTACGATTCACACAGTTAAATCCCAAGTGACAATAGAGCCATTCCATGATGTTTTCATTCATAATTGGCTTTTTATAACCTAATTATTTTAAGCCACAAGTATTTACTTATGTTTAGGCATAAACTGCAAACTTTTCTTCCTTATTTCAATATATTTATATAAATGAGTAAACGACAAAGGCCTCCTTTGGCCAAAGCTCAATATCTCTGCCAGGATAGTTTATCCCTACAGGACTGCTGATCAATAGCCTTGCTTCATGTGCTTCCTACTGACACTGTCAGCGGGCCTGTTCGCACAACACAGCCTCATTTTGTTTGGCTAATTCAATCTATTTCAAATACATCAGTGGTCAATCTTTATTAAAGTGGACTTGAAATGCCCATGAAGCAGAAATGATGCACACAGGGTAAAGACAAATAGTGGGCAGCAGCTGGCACCAGCAAATGTGTTTAAGACGGTTTTACTGCATGTGCTGTCACAACTTTAGGTGACATTGTATCACACTTGTGTATCAATCACTTTTCACTTATTGCCAATTAAGGTATCAGAGCAAAAATAGTACAACACACTGAACTTGATACAAAATATTATCAAGCCAATGTGTAGCAAAACAATTCTAGAGCATTCTGATTAAGCTCAATAAACACAAGGGAAATGGACCAGGAGCCGCGGTGGGTCTCCCGTGGGACGACAGGATACGATAGGGCATCAGCTGTCCTGAAACCTTTAATTAAAACGTGATGCACAAGAAATAGATCTGGGATTTACATTCAGCCCAGATGTACACACACAACTGGACTGCTGGAAAGGTTCTTGTGTGCATAAATAATAAAAAACATTGTCATATCCTAACAACACCTCCTACAAAATCCATTATAAAGTATACAAAGCTATAACTCTATCTACATTCTAACAATGTTTTTACATTGTATATGGGATGTTTACACACACCTGCCCACTCTGTGTAGTGCTACTACATGCGCCCCTCCCGCGGATCAGTTTGTACTAAGCTTTATCCCAACACCGCAACAAATTACATAACACGCCCCAGCTGGTCCTCTATGCACCGCGGAAATCAGCCTTGTCCCAGTGTGTCATCTGAATCTCTAGTCCAGAGCAGTCAACTTACTGAGGCAATGGCAGCTCGGCGATAGATGTCCGGTCTTTGGCCAGCGCTCGGGCAGATGACTCACTGTCTGTGCTGCTCTCCTGTAAAAGCTTGTCACTTCCTCTCCTCCCTCGCTCTCTGTCGCTGTACGTTTACTCCAGTTGGCTCACATCAGTCACTCACCTGCTGGCTCCGCTCTCAGCTCTAAGACTGTGGCACACACTCTCAGTGAGCATCCTCTCCGCCTCCCTCACCCCTCCCACTCTCTGTCAAACACACACACGCGCGCTTTTTAGCTGTCACTTCCTCCATCGCCTCCCTCTTTGTCTCTTCTCTCACTTACACAAACTAAACTCATTTCACTCAAACCCCCCCCCCCACCCCCTTGTAACTCCCTCCCATCCCTTCAAAGTGGAGACCCTCCCATTTAATCCGTTTAAGGAATGACTGAAGTCTGCATTTTAGAAAAACAGAAAAAAATTACACATAGAAAGGAAATGGAGCAGCACTGATGAGGGGAAAGGGGATGCTTTCGTTCTCCCACACTACCAAGCCAGGGCTGTTGCTGCGGCAACCACATCAGCCAAACATAATAAAAATCAAATCCATTGAATGTTAATTATATGTTCATTATACTTAAACAAGGCAATTAGGTCCGGTGGGCCAGGAATTGCTTCTGACGCAATGGCACAGGATTAAAAAAAACATAGTCTTTAAATTTCCTTAATGAGTCTCGTGCAATCCCCAGTGAACATGTGTGTTACTTGCACTTAGCTGTCATCCCAGCAGACCTGTGACTAATGCCACCAATGGTGCCCGTGCTGCTAAATCCCTGCTAAATAATGCACTACTGCAGTGAGAGTGTCAATTTATCTATCTGTATCCCTGAGCATCTGAATTGACGAGAATGCACCAACACATTGTGTGTTTGTACTGTATGTGCATCACATGGAGAGATAACAAGGGATTACAACAAAAGCACAGCCTCATATGGTGCACTATTAAAAGCTTTGTACTAAAATAAAGCAAATAGTCTACAAAGATGTTGAGATCTCAATTGGCAATCTGTTCATAAACTGTAGATAAACAGTGCAAAGTTTTCAAAAAAGTAAAAACTGTTACACTTACACTTAAAAGTAAAAAATAGCCACAATTTATTAAAAACGTGTCTAGCCTTTCTTTTGTTCTAATTTCATCCTAAGCTTGGTTACATATTTGCCCAAATTAAAACACTGCAATGGTTTAAAAATTAAAACTGAGTCTTATATACATTAGCGCAACGCTCTTTGCAGAAACCCACAGTAAATGCTTCTGGGCTCGCACTACTGCCAGGGATTGCCATCCCATTATCCCAGAAAAATGGTGTGTGGTCACTCCCCTCTACTGCCCCCCACCTTTTATCCTCTGAGAATCGAGGCTATCCTCAGATTATTTTATCTCCCACTTTTAAGCTTTCATCCTCAATATCAAATTTTTAGCAGGTTTTTCCAGGATATGGTACAATAGATAATAGTATGAGCTCCTCAAAGCGGTACCTCAAATAAAAAATGTTTATATGTTCATTCATTAATATTATACCGGTTTATCCAACAAAATATAAGATTCAACCAACATATCATTAAGCATGTCGTGTATAAAGTTGACTAGACATTGACCTTAGACCAACCCGACCAAACAAACAGCGTAGTATCAACGTAGCAGAGAGCTCTGGCTGGTAGACTTGCTGTTCCTTTAAAAAATGAATGAGTGCTAACTTATGCATAAGCATCGAGTGTTTCCCACAGGAAGAGTTTTAATTAGTGGTGGTGGACCACAGGCAGGAAAAGAGCGGCAGAAGGGGTGGAGAATGTAGTGTGATTTTGACTTGTAAATAATACAAGGGTTTCCACAAGGCTGCAAGTTTAATGATTATCTAATCAAGTTTGTCATAAAACTGTTGGAGGAAATAAGGAACAAGGTCAACCAAATAAACCATAAGATCTCGGGTCCTGATGGTTTTTAAACCCACACCTGTGAATTATTTGCAAAGCAAAGCAGAAGGGCTGATAAACTTCCCTTGTTTATCATGAAACTTTACCTCCCCACAATAATTTTCCTAGAGTGAAACCCAGAGACTGTGAATGTGCAGCATTTTATTATCTCACTGTGAACAAGATAATGGGTTTACTATAGTGAATATAAATAAGAAAACGTTATTAAATGAAATTCAAAACAGATACTTTCTAATGTGCCTGTAAAGCATAATGCCTTGACAGCATCTTTAATGGCACTACACAGTAGGTTAATGAAAGACTGAAAGACTGAAAGGCTGCTTGTAACATGTGACATCTTGGTATCTTTACATTAGATTCACTATTTGTCTGTGCTGCTCGGTGACATCTTTTCCCAAGTGCCAACATACATTATATTAGCTTGATCTTGAAGAGGTCGTATATTAGAACCGGACCTCTATCTATCTTCCCAAATTTAGCCTGATGCCCCAAAGAAAGACACCAAAGGATGACATGTTTCAAGAATTACCACATAAAGCAACTGTGGTATTAGAGTTGGTAAGACCTATACAAATGAAAGAATAATTTAATTTGGTGTGAAACCACTTTTCTGAGCGGTACTCGGATTACCTTCATACAGTGGCAACTTTGACAGCCATGTATATACACCTTTATGATGGAATATTGTATAAAAGCCCTCAATATACAGTTGTGCTCATAAGTTTACATACCCTGGCACAATCTGTAATTTTTCTGGCCATTTTTCAGAGAATATGAATAATAACACAAAAACCTTTTGTTCACTCGTAGTTAGTGGTTGGGTGAAGCTATTAATTGTCAAACAACTGTGTTTTATACTTTTACTATGGTATGTCAACTTTTGATCAAGGTCATCTGGGTAGTTTCTGTTGACATTATGATTTAAAAAGAGTAAACACAATTGTTTGACAATAAATGGCTTCACCCAACCACTAACTATGAGTGAAAGTTTTTGTGTAATCATTCATATTCTCTGAAAAATCTTGCCAGGGTATTTAAACCTATGAGAACAACTGTATAATACATACAGTAGTGCTCCAACCAAGTACCTACTTATGGCTTTCTTCTTAAGAAAGAAGGAAGTCCACCCCAGGGATCATTCTCTGAATCTCATTTGGGAAATACACACATCCTCTAGGGCCCTTGTGCTCTATAGCTGTAAAGGTTAAGGCAGCCACAATCAGAGCATAGCTAATATTGTACTGAATTTAAAAGTGCAGATAGGTTTGAGATGGTGTTTGTTTCCCAGAGGACTGTACCTTTAAAGGTGCTTTACACAAATGGACTGATATGAATGTTTAAGATAGTGAATCTTATCAACAAGCTTAAACACTCCAAATGTTGTTACTTGATAAAGCTGGCACCTGGTAAATGTAGCAGTACAATATTCATGACAGGGAAATGAAATAGCCAACACAAAGCAGTTGGACTAAGAAATGCTTCATGCTCAGACAAAATCTGTGCGATTTGTTGCGTGAGGAGACTCCATGATGGCTGCTCCTCCTTCCAGCAGCTGCCCATATTCAGTATGCATTAAAAAGAACAGGTACAGCAGGTGTCTCTGAATAAAAAATGTTCACTCTACCAACACTAGGGCCTGTTTCCCAGCAGCTTGCTTATCTTACACAATGTGACCGTTTTGGAAGCCTCTGGGGAAATCACGCTCATGCAGATGTGGCTTTTCCACAAAGAAGGGTTACTTCAGGGTCACATTGTGCCGTTTGTTACTAGGGCACCATGGCCTGCTGTGGATAGTTGGGTAGGATTTTTCAATTCTTTTCAATTGAAATATGCCAGCAAGAATTGAAAAACAAGAATTGAACAAAAACAAAACAAGAATCCATCTGTGGAGGTTCTAAGTCATCCAGGATTTCTTCACAAAAAGGTTTCATTGGGGAATAAAGCTAAATATTAAAATGCACATCAATGTAAAAGCCAACCAAAGCCAATAGTTAAATGATGTCAACAAAATGATACCTGAATCCTTGTTAAAAATTTTAAAGTGCTGATATTTGAAGCAGATGTGTCAAAAGCCAAAGAATCCAAAACAGTACAGAAATGTCTTGTGGAAGTTGCCTGAGATCATTTGCTGTCATGTAAGCTTTAAGTTCCGAAGGCATCTGTGCTGGTGTGTGACAGGTGAGGACTTGGATAAGTAAAATACATACAGAGCCAGGGGTAGGCTTGTCACTTTGCGTCTACATTTGGTCGTGCAGCAGGAGACTTTCAGACAATGTGTTGTCTGATCGGCCTTGACAGCTCTCCCACCACTGTACAGCTCTACTTCAACACGAGCCAGTCATTCATAGACACATAAGCGTGCACAAGCAGAATGAAAGTGCACGTACAAAGTGCTGAGGAGACAGACAGAGTGACATCTCCTGGGAAATTTGAAACTAAACACAGGTCTGACTGTTACGTGTTTATGAGCAAAAAAAGAGGTCCAGCACAGAAAGAAAAAATGTCATCAAAATAAAATGAGAAAGTGCATCACCATTTGCAATAAATAGCAAGGTTATGGTGTGAAAAGAGCTTGTGGAACACATTCACCAACTGAACATCTCGAGAAATATTAAGTCTCTCAAACAAAACAAGCAGGTGTTTGTAGTGAGACACTTGAAACAAGATCAGGTTTCAGTTTAGATGTCATTTAGAGAGTTATTAAAGGCTGAAAAGGACATGAAGCTGCTCAATTTAAGCATTTTTGGAGGTTGTTCCAGTCCTTAGCTGCAGCATACTGAAATGACAATTCAACATATTTTAATTGGATTTTGGAATCATTAAGCATAATGAGTTGAGCAGAACGGGTGTTGTAGGAGGCAGTAGTTTATAACAATTGACTGAGGTAGGGTGGGCATTTATAGATCAATACGTACCAGTGGATTTTATGGCAGGTTTGCAGAGATGACCAGTTTATAGAAGAGTAGAGACAACAGTGGTGTGTTCAAAATGGGGTGTTTGTTGCAAAATGTAAAGCATCGAGCTTCTGTACTGCAGTTGTTGAGGACAATCTATGTATAATATCTCCATAGTCAAACATGAGGATTGTCATTTGAACCAAAGTTAGTCTAGCAGATGAAATAAAAAGCATCCAATGCAGAAAACCAATTTTTGATTTGACCTTAGACTGTAACCTTTTGATGTGTTGGGAGAATGATAGCTTCCGAGCCAAATATCTAAATATCTACTTGCTCAGTAACGTGCCATTTAAAGAAGTGATGTTAGAGAGCATAGATGTCATCAAACCTTTTCTGCCAAACCAAATGTTTAACATGAGCCTCAAGAATAACAATAAAACGTGAAGTAATGTGGATGCAGTGTTTGGAGCATAGACGATTGTGTTGTCAGCATAAAAGTGAATGGAGTCTAGCTGACAATTGTGTAGGCCCTAAAACTGACCCCTGAGGGACACCCCTGGTAATTAGAAGCAAGAATTTAAGAACTTCAGTGTTGCAGTGACAGAGCAATCTCTATAATATCTCTTTAACTGTTATAGGCAACTATTTGGGGTGCAGTGGCTCAGTGGGTAGAGCAGGTCGCCCAGTAACCGGAAAGTTGTTCGATTCTGTGCGTTATGGTGGCAGGAATCTAGCTACAAATCAAAAACTGAATTGATTGCACAAAATCTTTTTGTATGGCTGATAAAAGACTAATTCTATTTTTAGTATGTTTTTATCAGGGCAGACATAAGCCAAGGTGGGTTGAATCAGCACTAAGGCACTCAAATCTGAAAGGCTGCACAGAAAGTTATACAAAGGCCAGTCTGCAGCTGTAATCCAACATGTCACAGGGGGCACAGAAATAAAGCATGTTTATGTGAGCAGAGAAGAATGAGAGAGACTATTATCCAACAGGTCTGTGTGGTCATTATACACACCAACCCGCTGTTCCTTTTTCCCCCATTAGGGTAGCTTAGTCAGACAGGATTACAACCAATTACAGGCGCCCCTGGAGAGAGCGGAGATGGGACTGGAGGATCATCTGTTTATTGTGTAGGAGTCACAATGGCCAGACGGAAGATGGTCATTTAACATTTAATCATTGACAAGAGCAGAGGTATCAAATCAAAACAAGTGCTGACATTAAACCTATTGCTCTAACAGAGATAATAGAATGATCTTTAGTCATTAACCAACCAATCAACTTTTGGGAAGTTAAAAGAAACTCACCAGAATTTCCTTGGCCTCCCAATTCGGAAAGGTGAGCACGGCATTTTGTCGATCTCCTTGATTTAGTCTGTTCTTCAAAACTGTTTTAATCAGTTGTTGTATTTTGGAGTCTGTTTTTAAAATTCAGTTTTGTTGCTAGTCCAACCTTGCAGCAAAAGACTTTTCCCCTACTGCTATTGACAGTTGGAAGGGACGTTCTAATTCTATGAAAAGAATAATAATGATGTAATTGGTGCATTCCCTCTTGCATTTAACATGAGAATAAAGCTGGAAGTATGCAGCTTTGAAGATGAAGTATGACTCATCAACATTTTGTTGAATTGCAGAAATGAGACTCTATCTTCCTCTCTTCCTGTCATCTCAGTCACTCACTTCTTTCTTCCTCTTCCTCCTCTTCACATCCTAAATCCTCTCTGGTGTTTTGGGTCTTCTTTATGCCTCCCTTCTTCCGGGGCTTTCTTTGTTGTAGTGTTAAATGTAGCCGCTGTGCTAGCCCAGTGCAGCTGCAGCCTGATGGCCACACTGCAGAATGTGAGCCTAGTGAGTGCTGACTAACGCAGGCCTGGCAGTTTTGTCTCCATCTATTCCTGTGGGAACAACTGCAATGAGGCAATGCTCACCTGCTGCAGTCCGACAGAGGGGCATAGGGCCAGACAGCCATGCCACCACACCCAGACACTTCACACTGAAAGAGTGTAATGTGTGGCATCAGCGGAGAGTCCAGCTGCTGCACTGCAGAGCTGGCACTATGAACGGACAGGGCATGTGTTCCTCCACTGCTGCCCATCTGCTCCAATACTAAGTGGCTCATTTGTCTTACTTACACTTGACTCTGACTCAGGGACACACATTTTAACTGAGCAGAGCAAACCTGACCTGAGAACTATTTAAAAAGAAGTATAGTTAGATTGTAGAGGAGTAGACGTTTTTTTATATAAGTACTTATATTGACCCAATTAGCCACTGCAAAATACCAATACATCAAACTGAAGTTAAGAGCTTGCCTTCTATACCTCTTAAATGTTTTAGACAAATGCTATCCCGCATTTAGCTCCTTGTTGTGAATCATATTGTTAATGCATTGCAAATATTTATGCGTGTTTAACTTTGCTTCCCATTTCTTGGATTTTTGAGCTGTTTCTTTCTTGTACAAAGTCAAATCCAGTGTTATAATAAACACTTTTCCAGTAGAATTACACTGCCATTAATTCACTACTAACAAGCGGTGTAGACCAACCAGCCAATGGAAGCATCTCTTATTTAAATATTTTCATGATCATAAAGCCTAGATAATGTCTTAAGATCTGATTTTTGACACAAATCAGTTTCAGTTTTTCAGTTCATTCAGAAAATTTTCCAAATAGATGGGTTAAACTGATAGAACTCACCAAAGGCTTCTGGTCTTGGAGAAGGTCTTGTCCACTCTGAAACATAAAACACACCAGTTTACGTTAAAACAAAAGGTTACATTTTTTTAATCAGATGCTTATGTTTTTATATAAGTTGGACATAGCAGTGTAGAAAAATTGGTCATGGTAGTGAAGTTACTTTAAGTAATCAAGTCAATTTCAGACTAAATTGTTTCCGTACAAGGAACAAAAAGTTTGGCGTTTTGAAGGTCGTAATGATCGGTTCATCCGTTTTGCTTAGCAAGACTCCCAGAGGTCACTTCCACAGCAGGCAGAGTTCCCCTCAAATAGCTCCTGCCATCTGTGGAAGCAGCCTTTCTAAGAATAAAAGGATTATTACTGGCCTGGTGATTTCTGAGGCAAATTTCATCTTGGTTTAAGTTCACCCTAAGAAGCCCATTACTCACTGTCACTGACTTAAATTTCATCTGTCCTTAAGTCCCACTACAGAATGAACAGCTTAAGCAGCAATGACTGGAAACAATAACAGAGCACAGATAGGATGCAGGACACATATTCTACCAACAGGTGGCACTGTGTGTGCGCAAAGAAAATCATAATAAATGAGTCAAGCTGCTCAGGATCCAAAAGCTATTTATTACTTGAAAATGCATTATTAGAACAAACGACTGAACAATGCTGCAACTGAGAAATGCATATGTGGAGAAAAAAAACACAAAGGTTTTACTGAACCTATGACAACAGAGTAGAGTTTTTCTCACTACAGCTCAGTAACACGTTGCTTGTTTCTTGTGATAGAAGAAGTGACAGTGGAGAATGTTAAATATGATTATTTTTATTGGTGGTAACTCCAACAGAGCCCAAAGATAAAAAGCACACACCATATACAAATCTTTAGGAGGGTTCTGTCTCTATGTTCCATTAGCTGAACATGTTGACCCTTTTCTCTGTGACTGTATGACCATCTCCCTGAAGCCATAGCTGTGCCATTAACAGTGTCACTGAGTTCCAAGTATTTAGCACAGTGCGCAGGGATACCAAGCATGACACTGCAATCCCACGGATCAAAAAGCCCATTATGAAAATAGATTAACAGTGGTTAAAAGCCCATTGTCACAAGTGCATTTGAGTATAAAAGTCACGCTTTCATCCAAATACAAGCACTTCAAATAAAGCTCCACTGACCAAAAGTTAGCATGTTTGAACTTCTTCTTTTCTTGTGAGATATGCTCCAAAGAAAATTGAAAGCCCACAGCTTCTTCCTTCTGCGAAATAAGAAAGGAAGCAGGCCACAGGGGGTTTGTTTGTTCACTGTACTGTAGAGTCACAAATCAGCAGACTTGTCTTGTTACAGATGCTTGTCGCCTGATTCCTCTCAGCACACAAGATCAGTCATCAATTTCAACCCCAGGCTTCTGTGTGACATATTTTTACATAAGGTCACACATCTTTCTGATAAGCGTTTTGTGGCGTATGTTTTTATACTCTTATGCTGAACAGACACATCTAATGGGAAATGTTAAGTGTACAAGTGTTATTAGCTACCCTTTGTGCTCTTACAAAGCTGACAGTTGGTGAGGAGAGGCTTCTCATATGTACTGTATCACTTTTAATGACTTTTATACTCTCATCTTGCAACGCTCACTTATTTTCAAGTTTCATGGAATTCCCCAACTGAAATCAGCCAGGGTGTGTCTATGGATTATGGAATCAAATCTCCATCATACAATCTAAAACCAATACAGGAAATGTGCAGTGACCCTCACCCAACTGGTCAATCTGAATATGAAACTACTGTGAACATATGGGACAGATGTGGGATGAAGATTTATCAAGATTATGAGGTGAAAGCGCTCCTCTTCTTTCATGCACTAAGCTGCAAGTGTAACATGTGCCTACATACGGAATTGCTGCCCCAAAAAAATTGTGTCATCAGAAGGTCTAAGCTGCAGGCTCAACACATTTCACAGAGGAGGCTAAAACACTCAAAACACATACAGCTTTATGAAATGCATGTCAAACTCAAGACCAATGAGGCACATCTGGCCAAATGCCAGATTTTATTCAGGCCCTCAAATATATTTGTTTGAGGGTATGTGGCTTGTGTAGTTGGTAGAAAACACACATAAAACATTATAGTTAAGGTATTATTTAGAAATGCTCTTCAATTACTGATTAATAGACAATGGCGTAAGCCCTTTTCTGCAAACACATCCATTATTCAAAATAAGAGCAAAGTTAATGAAGAAAACAGTGAAGGAAAAAACTTCAGTCCTATCAGAAAAACAAAGAAAATTCTGTCCTGAAAGAACGGGGCAGGAGAGAAGTGGCGCACTAATGAATTACTTGGCTGGGAGTCATGTTTAAACCTTGCAATTAAAACATCGTGTGTAGCCTCATTCTCGTTTGGATGTAGCAACATGGCACACTTTTTAATTGCAACACGGCAGGCGGTCGCCCAGTAGGGCTAAATTTTATACATATCCTCGCAGCTAGGTATCAAACAAGAGCTGATTCCCACGGTGACAAACATCAGTGTGGAATAATCACTCTTCAAGTGTGGTTTTGAAAGCCTCAAGAGTTTTACCACCGCTCTGTGTCAGCACCTCAGACACTTTACAATGAATTCAATCATCTGACCTTAACCTTAAAAGTAAAAGTAAAAGTAAGTGGTGCTACATGAAAAGAGCAGCTGCAACTAAATTATGTTTGACAGCCACAAAACTTTTACTCATTGTTTTGTTTATTTGGTATTAACAGCTTGCAATAGGGCATATTAATGTATAGAGAATATGGTCCATTACATTTGTCAAAATAATTTGTCTACATCTCCACATGTTACAGTCATTTCTTGTCGATCTGGAGTCAACGCTGTAAAAAGGTCACCCAGCATGCTATTACTGCACTATGTTGGTCACTGTCCACTTCGGAGAGGAGACATAAGAGGTCATCATTGGGTAGAATATTAACCATAACAGATGTATGATTTAGAAATATCATACAGCCAGACCTTCAGACTGTAGAATTCAAAGAAGAAACAGAATGCACAGGTGAATCTTAATGTCTAATATTTCATAATTATAAATCTGAAAAAAAAGCTAGTGTCAATAAATGTGCACAAATGTAGAGTATTACTCAGCCAAGTATTGTTTGAATAAGGCAATTGACACAAATAGTTGATTGTTCTCATTTAGCTACTGTAGCATACAGTAGAACACACACAAACGTACCACAGATGTACCAACCGCTAGTGGACACATGCAATAAATAATCTTTTATATCTACATTCCAGTTTTGTTTTTCATTGTTCTCTGTAAAAAAAAAAATACAAAGCTATTACAAAGCTTGTCAACGGTGGAGAAAGATATCCCAATATAGTATGACAAAGTGGGTTAAAGAAAGTGACTCACCAAAGAGGTATTATTTTAGAGCAAGACACAACACAACGCATTTTCATTGTTGATAGGGATAGTTCTAAAGACTGATAAGACGCTCCAGATCAACTGCAGTGTTAGATGTACATCAGTACACACAACAGTAGTCAGGGTGTATCTCTTGTATCTCCACAGTCTTGATAGTTAAAGCTCAACGGTGTGATTTCTATTGTCAATATCAATGTAAATATGCAAGAAGTATTGACTAAGGCCATGAAGCGCTCTCTGGTCGCTCTCCTGTTTGTTTTGTCCTTGCCCTCTGAAAGGTACTCGAATGACCTCCTGTTGTTCAGTAGACGTGCTGTGCCATCTAATCATCTTTTGTTATGCTAACGTTTACTGTTGTCGGACAAAAATGCCTTCCCCGTGTTGTGTTTCCTTTGTCCATGGTGCAATATTGAATACAATGAGCTTTAGATGGAGACCAATATAAATGGGCAAACACTCTCGAATCATTTAGTCAGAGGATGTCACAAGAAACACAAAGGATCATGTGTTTAATATTATTATGATAAATACTATTTGATCAAAGATATTTGATAAGTATATACAAATACAGTGTTGCTCACTTGTTTGTTCTCATGGGACACTACAACATACAGAGGTATTGTTTAAGCTGCCTCTTGCCTTTAGGTCTGAACTCTTGGAGGCTGTTGTTGGTTCATCGTGAGAAACATGTCACTTGTCAGCTTTGTGACTATTTCATAGTTTGATATACACTGACTTAACCTGATAACATTTCTAAAAATGTGATGGGAGTTTTTTTCAGTCCTACCTGTTTGTTCACATTTTCAGAGATTTATTTTGATTATGATTATTACCTTGGCAGCATTGGGAACATACAGTAAAGAAGGTTGGTGAATACTGTAATTAGAATTGTGTGTGTAGAAATGTCTGCTAACATTTATGTCAGCTGGATATTTATTCTCTTTGCTACAAGAAGAGACCCATGAGCAGAAAAAAGCGAAACAAATGTATCCATTTATGAGAAAAGGCTGCATGTGATAGTTAGTATCCCTTCCCTTTTCCTATACTTCAAAACTTCCCTTACATAGAACTCAATATGTAAACACTACAGTGACTACAATCACTGCTAAGCTTCATGAAAAGTACAAACTATAGCCAAGTTCTCAATATTTGGGTGAAACAAAAAAAATTCAAATTCAAATGCATGCAACACAAATAACCTTCCACCATTAACATTTGCTCGAAAACTCTTTACAATGTACACTTGTTTGAGTGAAGCTAGTCAGGCATGCAGCAGCACTGGAGCACCTGTTCACCTTTTGACCATTAAAAGTATTTGCTAACTCTTCACTTAAATGCATTCTTTGTAGTTTGAAGCAAATGTGTTTTTATCATTATCATAAATAAAAGTGCAGGTAAAATTTACAATGAACCAAGTCTGGCGTATGTAGGCAGTAGAGCAAAAGGAATAAAGCAGGGGTTGCTTGTATCTAGAGTGAGAAGAATCTTAGGCTATAGTATGTATGCAGCTAATATAATGACATTTTTCTTCATAAGTCAAGTTTCAGCGCTGCCTCAGGGATATCTTTGAAAAAAACGATCCTTGTGTCACCTTATCTTGTTTATGTTTCTTGAACCATAACAGAACAGAAAGCACTTTACTACCTATTACAGCCGAAACTATGCAGCAACACCAGTGTCTGTTTGCACAATAATATAAAGCTCAAAGGACATGTATGTAACATTTATTGCAAATGATGTATACAATGGAATTCCAGTGGTAATGGCACAAACATGCAGCTACAAACACATGCACAGATTCTGCAGAGTCATCAAACCAAGAAAGAAATATTCCCAAAGAAACAATGCCACCAAAACATCCCATATGTTGTTGAGAAAAGGTACAGGTCTCTAAATGATGATGTTTCCGCTTACCCTCCATAGGCTCCAAAAGTGAAACTCCTTTTTCTCTGCGGCATGCCGGCAGCTAATCGCTTGCAGTGAGTCAGTCAACTCAGTGCTGAATGGAGCCAGCACTTGTGTCACTTGCGCTGACTGGGCATGTGAGAGTGACTGCTGTCTGCGGTCCACACCCCCCTTTCACACTCGGCTAACGTGCCCTGCCTCTTCCTTGCTCTCACACGACTCATTCAGAAGCAGGAGAAACTGCAAGAGGATGTAAGAAGGAGGAAAAAGGGGAGGGAAAGGGGGAGGAACGCTGAGAGTGGATCATGCCAGTCTTCCCGGGGAGCCAGGATTGAGGGGCAGCCTTCTCATCTGGGACAAGCCTTCTGCTCGTGCCCAGAGTTAGAACTAAACAGGGTGAAGCAGCAAAAACCTGGAACAGCCTCAACTTTAACAATGTTCAAGGAGAGGTTAAAACCTTCCTCTTTTGCTCCGCCTACATTACAACTTAAAGTGTTTTTTATCTGTACTCTTCTTTTAAAATGTTTTTAATTTTTTCTAATGTTTCTTAATCTAAATCTTGTAAATTGTGTTACCCAGTGTATGAATTGTGCTATATAAATAAAATTGCCTTGCCTTGCCTTCTCATATACCAGCTACGTCCTCTTTCACGCCCCACAGACAAACCTTTATAACTGATTCTTCCATACCAGTGTAAAGAGCAAACAAAATATCTATGTTATGACTGTCATTATGGATAAAACACATAGAATTATGTGAGTTCATGTTCTTTAAGTCTTGTGAAACCTGTTCTCTGAAGAAAGCTGGTCAAACAAGCTATAATATAGACCTTTTGCAAAGACCTCACCTATTTTAGAAGCTCCACTCCTGCAAAGTGACATCTGAACAACTCACTAACTCACATTCTTTCTTTTGTAAAGTAATCTAGTTTAGTGTGTAGCTACCTTAAAGGGTTACCAGAGGACAAACAAAACCATGTTCAATGTTACTATTAGCACTGACAGTAACTGTTTTCATTTGTTGCTTCATGACGTGAAAGCTGTAATTACATATTGAACAATGCCATAATAGAGACATGAAATATTGAAAAGATGAAGACTACGAAGATTACTTCTCTGTAATCTACAGGTCCTTATAGTGGCACAGAAAGATATTCATTGACAATATATAATTGACCCATAAATCAGAAATGAATCAAATCCAACAGTTTTAGAATTGCACACTCGAGACCATTAAGGGCGTTATCACGTTAATTGCACGGCACCAACAAAGCCACACACAAGCACTTAATTAATCAATGTGGGCGGCCGATGTTGCACAATCATACTGATGGACACTTACATCATCCCACAACAATATCATCGAGTCCTTGGATGACTTTGCTTCTTATTTGACATAAACAGGGAGTTTTAAATGAGAAGTAAGAGATTCTGTCATTTTGGCAAACTGGTTTGTTTGTTGCTTTGTAACCCCTTTTACTAGATAACAAACCTAACCTACTGAGCTAACACACCTTGATATGGCTACAGTAGAGTCATGTGAAGAGAGCATTTGATTGGATAATTATTGTCTCTGATTGGATAAGGGGGTGTCAGATACTGAAAGATATATATTCTAAAAGCACTAAAGCTTAGGAACTGGGACAATGTCCAAGCATAGAAAAACAGCTCCTTCAAAAGTGGTCATTGTTCTTAGGAATATTCCCGGTTGTACCGAAAAATCTAAAAGACACATTCCCATTTTAAACCCTTAACACAGTTTGATGCACAGTCAGTGGCAGAAGTAAAAAAAAACGGCAATCCAAACTAACACAGTGGCAGCTCAAGGGTATCACTGATGAAAAACGTTATTTTATTTAAATGCCACTCTATTGATTCAGCCCATTAGTCTTTACTGGCAGTGCTGGCTGCCTTGCTGAAAATTTAATTCACTAAAGCAGCTACAGTGAGTGTGCACCATTTCAGTAGGTGCCACCCAGACACCAGCCTTTAATCATCTCAAGGGACCAGTCCTCTGGCTTCTTGTGTGTCTTAAAGGAAATGGACCGGGCAGGAAGACACTGTGATGATATCTCAGCCTTCAATCTTGCTCTGTTCACTGACACTGGGACACTGGCAAAACCTTGGCACAGACAAATAACAACACAACTAGCAGCTTCCACGTACACCAATGGTCAGATTTAGGATTTTTTTAGACTGGGAAGTAACTGTTGTAATAGGTAGCGACTGCAAAATCCAAATATTCAAAAGTAAAAGTTAAACTTGTGATGACCCTTTTAGAACGAGCTTAATCAATGCACAATATTTGTACTGTACCCTGATGAACACACTGCCTATTGCCAGTGTATACCTTCAAAATATTTTCCAGATACTTGACTAAACAGGGACTGCACATACAAGTGGATATTTGAAGAGGTCAACTTTGCAGAGGAAGGGGTCCCTTACAAATATTTGAAGGGAGTTAGTATTCAAAAGGAAATTGTGGTTTAGGGCAAAGGGAACAATCTTTAGGGGACTGTACTTCTACATTACATTGTATGTTTTAGGCAACATTAACGTCCTTGGTACACTTTCAAAAGTTAGGTTTGATATTACATCACTTTCCCATCCTCTGTGAGACACTGCGTAAGATGTTTTGAGCAGATGACTTGAGCTGAGGCAAACTCAGAGCAATAGTTGCTGACTGTCTGAGAAGCTCATGCTTCAAAAGTCACGTGCCCCTCCGGCCCCTGGGAGCCGCTACAAACAAGCTCATGCACACACTATGGCCTTTCATACACAACCAGGAGGGTATGGTGGACAAGGCAGCAGAAAAGAAGTACTGTAACGCCACAATGAATGAGCGCCATCCCTGTTTATGTTAAGGTTTGCAATTATCAGCCTTCTGTATTGTTCTCAGGCTTTTTGTTTAATTAACAGGCAGCATCACAGGCTGTCTTGTGCCCAAACTTATTATCAATAACACATGGCTAACAAGTGTGGATATTCAAGGGATTGCTTAAAAACTGGGGTATGTACATGAGATATTGGTCTATGTTTGTTTATTGTGACACATAAAAATATTTGCTGGGTTAAAATGGATGCTGTGTGTCCACAGTGAGTGCTATGATCGATGTCTTACAGTTGGAAAGAACTTTGTCTTTTTGCATGGTGATCAATACATGCCTTGCTGAGGCAGAGGCTGATTGAACCGGACACTTGAAATCCCTCTGCTGGTAGACAAATGTCACAAAGTTAAAGGGCACGTTTTAAGCCCTTGTGCTGTCAGCTCAGAAGGATTAGTCAATTTGAACAGCCTTTTTTCCCCCGACTGGCTATATTCACAGTACTCTAAACAATTATAAACATAAGTATTCAAGAAGGTTTACATTCAAATGATCTATGTGATGTATGTTTATCGTGTGGTCAATGTAAAAATTATGTGTTAACTAAAGCATAAAAGCTTACACTGTGTGAATCAGAATATAATAATAATAATTTGAAATGAGAAGAGAAACAGTGCCATCTTCTGGCCAGTAAATAACGAAGCAGCCTCAGAAACCCTCTCATATAGCATTCATTCACTGACAATCTACTCACCATATTATTTTACTAAACAATACCAAAATCATCCATGTTAATATTCTAAAGACCTCACATCTGTACGTGTGTGAGATCTTTGTATTTGTTTTCTTCTAAATGTCACACGGCTCAGTGGTTCAGAAAAAAACAACAACATGATGAAGTTATTACATTTAAGGGAATGGGTCGTGCTTGCCATAGATTAACTTTGTAGTTAATTTGAACATAACCTTTTAAAGCAGATTTGTGAATATTAATGCAGTTTGAGTAGGTCTTTTTCTCTGTGTGTTGCCATCCAATATGTTAAAAATGTTATGTACTTTGCAAACATCTCGTCTAATGATTCCTTTAATGAGTGGAATCTGTATGGTTTGAATAAAATGACTGAGTCTAACTGAGATTTACACTTTATACAGACCCCGGTTTACTCTACACTGGGCAAACTGCTGAATAAACTTAAAAACCAAGAAAAATAAATAGAGATCTTACCATAGCAGACAGGAAGAGAAAGGGTGACTCATTCGAAGCTCATCAAAGGAACAGTGCACCTTCGCTCTAATAAGCTGTTTGCATTGGTCGGGCTGACATAGTGGAGAGATCTGTGAAGAGAATGCACACAAATGCTGATATGAATAAATCAGAGCCCAAAATAATACATCCACTTTCTAAATAAAGGATCACAGAGCTTTATATACCACTTGTGGGGCTGGTGATGCGCTAGGCTAGAGGGACTCTAAATATAAAATATCTTAAAATAGACTTATCAAATTGTATGAACATCAATGTGTAAAAAGTAAATGATAAGAAGGAAAATATGCATCAGTCACTTATTGAGCAAGTCCCAAAGGTACAATCTATCTTCTCATCAGCAGTTCACTGGCTGTGTTAATCACGCATCTCTGACGTGTGCCAGTGGGGCAACCAACATGTATAATGATGAAAGAGTGGTTCCTCTCAGGAGCAGTCAACTGCCTTACATAAACCAAAACCAGGCAATTAATAATACATGGGAAATCTGGAACGCATGGAGAAACTGACTTGGTTGAGAAATAAAAGAGATGAAAGAAAAAACTATTGGAAGTGCTAACAATTTAACAAATTTATCTTGATATAAAAACACACTCTACATTTGCCTGATCTTTAATATAAAAACAAATAAACTGTATCCCCAACATGAACATTTGCACAGACATCTTGTTTTTTTCTTTTAATGTTTTTTTGTGTGCCAAAAAGTCACGTGTTATTACCTCACGATCCAATATTTAAATTTAGTTTTAAAAGGTTCAATAGACAAAATGTTCTTGTAATATGTGGTTAATGATGACACATTGTATCCCATGAGTCAAAACGCCTACTCTAGAGATTGGAAGGCACCATTTATATACTGCCTTAAGGCTACTTCCTCATTGATTTCTTGAGTGCAATAGCACAGACTTGCAATCCCAGAGTTTCTTTGGAGTTAGCTTTGTTTGTGTTTGTTGGCCAAAAGGGAGCTCAAATCTGTGGTCTCCTAACACTTTCCAGAGAAAAGCAAGGAAAACAAACATTATAAAGTTTGTGTTTTGTCCACAGGGTGTCTCTATTCTATTTCTTTTCAGGGAAATTGAAAAATTGTAGGCAATTAATAATAGAAGATTGGGAAAGACTGGCTGCCACAGAAGTGACAGTCCACAGGCACTAGAAAAGAAGGAAGTGGTCGGAATGTGAGGTGCAGCAGTAAAAATAAAAATATATGAAAATGGAAAGACAAAGGAGAAAATATCAAAAATGCTGGTGTTTGTTACACTGCTACAAGGTATTTCATTCTGTTGTAGTAAAACAATGCAAAAAAAAAAAGACCACACGATGTTAATATAAGGCTAATTATACAGTATTTCTATATTAAAACACAAAGGAAAAAAAAAAAATAAGTGTTTGGACACATTTATTGGGTGACAAGAAAAGAACATGCTTTTTTCTGTTATATACAGTGGCAAGAAAAGGTGTGTGAACCGGGGCATGGCTCACATAAGCGTGTTCTTCTTGTGCAGAGCAAGTTTTTTTTTCATCAAAATAGCTGTAGTCCACACCTCCAAACATATTATCTTAACAAGACACCAGGTGTGCCAAAACCTGACTCCAAACAGCTTTTTTGAGGTCATTAACTCAAGGCTTCACATACTTTTTCTACAAGCACTATGAGTTTTTGTTTGTTCTCAAAAAAAGAGATTTTTTTTGTGTAATTATTTTTAGACACATTATTTTTGTCAATACCCTTGACTTAGATGAAGATCAGATCACATTTTAAGGCAAATTTATTCAGAAACCATGAAATTCTAAAAGGTTCACATACTTTTTCTTGCAGCTGTAGCCCATATATGGGCTTCCATAAAAATTAAAAAAAAGAACTTGTAGAAGCCTTTTTTGCACAATACAAGGCACGTGCAGGAGAACGTTTCTGTGCACGTCCAAAACATGTAAAAACAGAGTTAAGCCATACATGTAAAAACTATTTATTCATTGTGTTACCTTGTATGACTTCTGTCTTGTCCATGAGGGGGACTTAGCTCACTGGGATACAAGAACTGGCTGGCCAAGTGGGTCTTATTTTAAGCTAAGCATAGTGTTGTAGCCTATATAAGTTAATTTAAAGGCAACACATTAGGCTTTGCAGATTTGATTTGAAAATGACACACAAATTGTTTCAGCCCAAAATGACAAAAGGTGAAGGAATTTAAATCTTTTTACATGCCCTTGCTCGGGACATTACTACAGGGGTCGATGAAGAGGGCTACATTGAAAACTAGTTGTATCATGTTGAGCTGCTGTAGTTACAGTGTCGTCTTCAGGCTGCGCGCGCTGTACTGAATAGTCAGTAATGTAGCAGTAATGAGTAGTTGCAGCGCTGCCTAGCAACAAACTGACCAATAAGATCATTCATCTGTGACACGATCATATATTAAGACAACATAGCACATACTATTCATATAATAATGTAAGTTTGGATTAAAAGCTCATTCTGGTTATAATTATAGACATGATGGAAAAAGGGGTAAATAAGGCACTGACATTTGTAAAATTTAAGTTCTTTATTTGAATTGTGCGGTTGTAGCAGAGTATTGTCATCCTTAGTTGCATGTGATGTGCATGTGATGTGCATCTTCCAGTTATATACACCACAGAACACTTTAAAAAAAAAGCTTTCTAAACAGAAGCTATATCTACAGCACCCTCTAATGCATTCTCTGTATAAGTGGGTCATGTAGAACAGTATTGCTTGCCCCGTAAAGAAAGTTGTGCGTCATGTTTTTGGCATTTAAAAAAAAAATATATATATTTGTAATATAAGCAACCTGAAAGAAAATTCTTAGGTAACTTTTTCAAGTGTTGGCCAAGGCTAAAAGACTAAATCTTATGAGTAGCCCACAGCTTTCATCGTATCTGGGACATCTCATCCAAATGAGGAGTTTTCCTGCAGCCCGTGCAGAGCTGGTCCATCCACAGTGGCGCTTCATGCTGGAGAGGGGTGCGGCGCGGATAAAACGTATACATATGGTCATAGTTCAACAGACAACTGAGGGAAGCCATGTAGAGATCTGAAAAACGACAAAGCCTTCTGGAGAAGTAAGTAGGATTGTGGCAAGTTCGAAAGATGCTTCCAAACTGAGGATTGAATAGGTTCTTAGTCATAATCCTAAAATGTAAAAGAAAAACAGAGCAATGAGCAATGCAAGTCATATAAAACACAACTGTGTATATGCTAACACACAAGGCACACACCTGAGTTCTTCTCTCTCTTTCTGCCATTCCAGCAACACCTCTCTGGACTCTGGGTCCTGGTGTGTCTATAAATATATAAATCATGATTTAAACAGATTTTTTAAATAAAAATCTGTCTTCTTATATTATGAAAAGTTAAACAGTCTTTTGTTTGCCTTTAGTTTAACAAAGCCTTGCATGGGTATTTTACCTGAAGCCGTTCTAAGAGGCCTGTCAGAGCTTGTAGCCAGGTGAGGTTTGTAGAATAGCGACTTGTGCTCACTATCTTGGTTTCATGCTCGAGCTCAGGAACTATAGCTCCTGTACGCCACCCATGTCGAAGCATCAGGTCCTAATACAATGGAAAGTTACCGGTTATTGGAGGCTATTGAGCTTTACAAATGTAGCGTTTGAGTTTAAAATGTTTTAAAAAATATATAATGCAATAATAATAATAATAATAATATTATTATGCCTCTCTGTTTCATATTAGCCTGTGCAGTTGTAAAAAATTATATGCAACACTCACAGCCAAGTCACTATAAAGATGGTCTCCAAAGTAAAGAACCTTTGATCCTCGCCAGCCCGTCAGTCTGAGAAAGTCAAACAGATTTCCCTGAAACAAAAGACAAAGAAAATAAGCGCAGTAAGAAAATGTGAGCTGTTACAACATTGGGGCGTTTTACTTGTAGAGAAGTCAAGCTGTAGCCTCACAGTGGAACAGACCTGTTTGTAGATGTGTCCTTTGTCCAAACTCTTTATCTTATCCCATCGAAGGCCGCCGTTCCCATCCAGTCGCCGAAAAGGTCTAGTGTGGTGCAACAATTTAGAGGGACAATGCTGAGATCATAGTTAAATGTAATAAAAATACTAATGTTTATGCAGCTTTGGTCATGCAGTGGTGCAATTAATTCTGTATTTACAAAAAGTAATACTCACTTGATGCAGTCTGTAAAGAAGTGTGGCTTGTCTGCCTGTACAATTACAACATCAAAGAAGTCTCTCCAGTCTTTTCCAACCATGTGAGTCATTCCTTTATCCCTACACGCATATACACAAAGACAATTGTACAACAGCATGGAACAAAAGTCTCAATAGTGAAGAGGAAGACTGGAGACACTTACACAAAGCTGAATGGACTGTTGGTAATGAGGAACAGTTTCTTTCCATTGTCCACCAGTTTATGCAAAACAGCATGCGTCTCTTCTCCTCTGAGAATGTATTTATCTGTGAAGAACAAAATAAATTTACTAACTGTTCTTGTCTGGCAGTGTTCAGTGAACAACAATTTTAATTTAAAATAAAACAATTTAAACAGTTCATTCTTACCCAAATCCTGCATAATCCATTTGTACATGTATCCTTTTAGGTGAACCATGCCAACAGCTTCCTATAAAACACATTTTAAAAAGGTTATGGATATGATTTTGTTTTTCACACATAAAACTTCAATGCAAACTTAATAGAAGCTCAGCAGATTTTTTTTATTTGAACAACTAAATAAATATTGTCAAAAAAACAATAAAAGCTTAAATGCCCTCCTGCTGGAACATCACAGTTATGGAAAAAAGTGAAATATACAAGTTTATTATGTTACACTGCATGAGCTACAACTCGAGTGCTTATAAGATGCAGCAAGATGTGATCAACACCGTGAGAGAAATGGACCCTCACCGTTACATCCTTGAAGAGGTGAACTGGATCATATTCGATGTCATTTGTGATGAAAAAATCATTCGCCACTGCCAAGAGAGTCATTTCCGGGATAGAGAAGATGTCCATGAACTGCTTTACTTTGGGCCCCTGTGAGTTAAACCACTGGCATGTTAGAATTTAAATACATTGCATCTTCCCTTTTTAAATGTTCAGCTAATAACTATAAGACAGCCACTATTCACTAAGACGTCAAAAGCAAAGCCAAGTGCCAAACTGAGATGAGAACATTTGTGCATTAGGGAGGGGCAGCTTCAAGTAGGATTAGCTATGGGAAAGCACATGATTGATGGTAAGGTATTTCAGCTTGATCTCTGAATTACTCAACAGGCTATGATGGCCTTTAAAACGGGTCAAATTCCATGGAGTGTAGGAATTTTTCTGTCTGAATCAAAAGTGGAAAAAAAAGTGAAAAACAGTTTCACTCAACATAGAACCTGACAAGAGTCTAAAATACAGTCTTCATTGACACTGACATCACAAATAAGATTACAAAATGAAACAGGACAAAAAGTAACAGTACAACTATGCCAAGGCCTGATATCTCTAAACAGTAGCATTTTTAATCCCAAACTACACCCTGTGAAAATGATAACATAAGATTATGGCAGATATGCTGAACCTAGAAGCTTTCTTAATCTGTGCCCAACATGATATAAAAAGAAAGTAGTGATTCACAACAACTTGATTTCAGTAATGGTAAGAACTAAACGATTAAACATGAAGAGCTGCTGATATTTTTTTACTCTCATTTCAGTCGTGCCCATCTTTCTCACCTTTCCATAGAACCCGCTGTCCTGCTGTAAAGGTACATGGAAGGTTCCACTATAAAGCTCAAGCACCTCTTCATCTGGCACTGGGCTCAGACCACTGTGGACAACCAAGAAAATTGCACTTGTTTTTACAAGACATAAATCATTGAAAGCAGAAATGCTATGCCTCAAATGCAGAAAATAATAAAAATAAATTTCAAAGAAATATTCAATTTATTCAAACCATTGTCATGCAAATCAAATAAATGTAAAAAGAACCTTTTACCGATAAACTGTCCCAGGTTGAATGTAATGAAATGCATCTATTTTCATCAGAAGACCCTAAAGGACAGTTAAAGTAAGGATTTTGAGATCTTTATATGAATACAGAAAAAAGAAGAAGGTTATTTCATGAATAGAGTGAAAATGTACCTTTTGGATGTCATAGTGAAGACCTCGTGCAGCAAAGTTTGGAATGTAATCATATTTGTTGATGCCTTGAGGATACTATCAACATAGATGCAAAGTAGGTCTGATCTGATTTTCTCATTTAAATTAATTAATTTTAATTAAACAAGTCTTAATATAAATGTAAAAATGACAAACAAAATACCTTAAAGTGGTCAACAAGAAAGCCTCTAGCTTCATTGTAGATCATAGTGTGGAGTGCATTTGAATAAAGAGCCAATGTATAATCATAATCAAAGCCATAGATGTCCACCTCAGCAAGGCTCACTTCATTGTTAGCATAAATTGTGGAGGGGTTGAGAAGGCCACAAGCCCCCGGAGGAATAAGCTCTGAAAGAGAGATAACATACATTAATCTATAGTTTTCTGTGAAAAATCTAAAACACACTGATATGTTTTTTCTTCTCCAGCAAGGTATAGTTAAAACCTGCTGATTAGCAGGGAATTACAGGAAAGAAAAAGAGAGTACTGCTACTGCTGTTTTCAATCTAGGGGAATTGGCAAGCGTGCAAGAAGTTGCATAATAGGCTCGATATGTAAACTAACTTTTAAATGTACCGAGTCAATCCAAAACAAAACATCATGTACATGGGCGTGTGCAAAAAAGCCATCTCAAAACATTAAATATTATGCATTACCACCTTTGCTATTGATGCTATTTTGTTTACTTGTCAGTATTTCAATAACATCCATCATGCAGTCAACACATGGGCCCAAATTAAACAAACGGTTTACCCTCTGAGATATCCAGGCAGCACACTTATCAGAGGACTGAGTCATAGTGGGCCTCTAATGTCCAGGGAAAGTTTAATAAGTTCTGGCAATAGGCAGCAGAGAAAAATAATGATGAGATGTATGCTTACAGTCCACAACTGAAAATTATGTTCCATCATGGTTGTGTTTTGTTTATCATCTTTTACTCCCTGATTCATTTTTAAATGCACAGCAGCCTTTATTTTAAAAACACATTAGCCTAGTATGTCAGCTCTATACATAGTGTGAAAGCAGATCTGTGGTCCACAAATAGTACACAAACCAAACCACAAAACACTACTCTTACCATTTCTAAAAAAGGTCTTCTGAAAATGTAACATATTAACATAAATAAAATGCATTAGAAATATATGTCTGGCCTGTTATACATTGTAGGAGTGTGTAGTTAGAATCGTAACGGCATGTTTTGTTTATGTTCTTTCACAAGCACTTCCCCCCTCTGGGACTGCACGTACTGGCATCGAGATAAACAAAGGGTAGTCTTTAAGATACTGTTGAGTGAAATGTCACACTGTTTGCATGTTTAAAAGCTATGTCTACAGACATTTAGTACTAAAGGGCCACAACTTTATCTGATTTAGCTAGGCTACTGAACAAAATGTCTCCGGAGTCAACGGCTGAACAGTCTGTACAGTGACGTGGACACGCCGTGGGGACCGTGTGGGGGGCAACTGGGACAAAGAGGGGCGAGGAACTTACCGTGAACCAGTCGTTTCATATCATGGTACCGAGCCCATAGGTACGTCCTCTGGTCCATGGGAGCAGCGTTGGTGAAGTATGAGCGTCCTCTCACACCGCTGACACCCGGGGCACCTACGGGTTCGTCGGGCTTCATGTTGCCTCCGGCTGGAGCTCTAGGAGGCTCAGTAAATGGAAGCACGTCTCCACTTGGCCTGCCAGTGTGCGAGCCACAACTTTGTTCTTTTGATTTTTCGCAGCCCTGCTTCCCCTTTGCCAACCCGCTGCATGTGGTAGCAAAGCTGTTTCCTTTTGGGGACTTCGTTCCTGGGGCTGTCCTGATTCCTTTTGGCCAAAGGGCTCGTGTTAAAGCTGAGCCCACTGTTTTCACAGACACAGACATTTTTACGGTGCAAGATCAGAACTGGTAGCAAGCAGACGAAAACATTCCCTCGCCCTGCGTGGTCACGCCTCCAGTTTAAAGAAAAGGGCGGGGCTTAGTCGCTGCAACCAATCACAAAAAGCGCCTGCTGCCTTGGTATCATGTCAATCTATTTCTACAATCTATGGTCAGGGCATCATTGATTGTAGCTAAAGTTCAACACTATAAATGAACTGAATGAACTAAAACGATTAGTATTTTTACATGTCTAAATAAAATCCAATAAGAGTAACTACTTTATGTGATGGCCATTTACATTTTAAATATGCACAACCAAATATCGCCACAATTTCTGAGCTACTGCCAAAAACAAAAAAAAAAAAAGCCTACTCATTCAATCTTGAATATGACATACGTATTTAACTCCATGTATAGTGAGCTCTCAAGCCTACCAGACTTGCTTTACAGGTCCAGACAAGATGCAAGACAGTTGACAATTATTTGCCATTATTTTGTCAACCTCATTGTATTCTTGCTTGACATAACTCCTACAGACAATAACAACCATTGTGTAAATGTCATTAACCACTTCATCTATAAAATTAAGAAATTAGAATACCAAAATTATATTTTACCATTCAAACTAAAAGTATCCAGAGCATAATGCATCAACAATATTGATTTGTTTTATTCTTTATGACAAGTGATTCACGGGTCAATGCAAGGACAGTGCATACAAGTAAAAAGTTGAGAAACATCAGATGTATTTTGTTGTAAAGAATTTACAAAATGCACAAAACATAAATACTTAAATTATACAACAGTGGTGATTAAATTAAACACACATCTGCACATGGTAAGATAAATAGATCCATAAATCAATTTACAGCCTTCAGTGTAATAAGACATTATATTGTAACATTTTCACTTTTTAGCACAAGCTACTTCTTGATAAATGTGATATTTTTACACCCAGTGTTTGTGCAATAAATTGTTTTCTTTTAACTTCACATGGCCATTTATTAGTTGCCAACAAAACAAAGGCATATGTAAATTAGACATTTGCAAATGTTACTGAATTTATACAAGGAAAGATGCGTAAATTGTTTTCCCAAATAAGATATAGTTCTGGTGCTGTCACTGCTTCACAATTTTCTTAAAAACAAAACACGTGGCCTCTATTTGTAAAGGGTGACATAACAAAAACAAACAAATCCAAAAAACAAGGCACTAAAACAAACAAAGAAAATCAGCAGGATGTGACATTTCAACATAACCACAGAACTGGTAACAGTTGTGCCACAGGTTCTAGAGTTGACCAATTATTCCTAAAGAGCCATTTCCCAGTGGTGGTCTAAAGATCAGTCTCTCAGGTCTATAGAATTTGTCTAGTCAGGATTTGTGTTTGTGACTGTTCCCAATATAAATGGTACTATGGTAGAATATGATGAACACTAACAAAACAATCCACAAGCAGTTGGTGGCAGGTTGTTTGCACTGTTAGCATTTCAACCCGAAACACAATGGCCAATGTCCACAAATAAAAAGCAGCTTTATGCAGGTAGTGCTTGCTTTGGTAGCACAGAAAACAGCAAGGCTGAAGAAAAAAAAAAAAAGGAAGTTTGCTGCTGTTTTTCAAACACGACATGAAGCAGACACTTGATGAAAGCTGTTATGATGACCATGTAACAGAGTAATGAGCATGATCAAACCTGAAATAATTAGGTTAGATTAATCAACTACTGCTTTATTCTGGATTACTTTTTACATCCAAATATAATAAGCAGCAGCACATTGCCTAAACCTCAACATGCTACAACAACTCAATCAAATAATATTACCTACTGTTATTTTGATTCAGAGGCACTGTCTTGACTTTGTCTGCATAGTTTTCAAAGTAGCTTGCTCATGAAATCACATACAAAATTCTGCATGTTAAAATATCTGACCTGAGTCGTGTTTTGATGACAGATCTTTTTCCATCAGTGGAATAGCATGTTTACATTTTTTTTGAGTTAAAGGGCAAGGCTAAAACGCTATACACCTCAAGAGGTGTAGCGGTATCAACTGTGACAGCGAGGATCTCTGAAATGCAGAAAGCTCAACTACTTACTACTAAGAATTCATATTAAGGTTGCATTAGTTTTTAAAACTATTGCCAGGTTATTACTAATAATCTAATAACATACTGATGCTAAAATATGTCACACAGGCATAACCAGTTTTAAAGGCAAAGGGGGTAGACATGTATCCTTCAAACAGATCACTGTCCCAATGAGGGAACAGAAAATACTGCACTTTTAGGGATTAAATACTGTTAATGGTTGAACACAACACAATTTTTCATAAGACTGAATGCAAGTTGGAACCACTTAGGACAAGACAAGGTCAGTAACTTCACAAAGAAATAAGCAGCATGTTTGTCTCTTCATCCTACTCCAGGTTGCATGCAGGTTTCTCTGTTCCAAACAGAGAAGACCAATTGGACTAGATGAGAGTTTGTTTTTTTTTACTTTAAATTCCATTGTCTGGTGGGTAGAGTGGGGAATGTATCATCATATCTGTGATGAACAGGATGTCTTGATTCAGGAAAGGTAGGAGGAGCCAGGGAGTCAACATGAAGACAGGTCCTTATGGAGAGGTGGGGGTTTGAAGCAATGGAAGGAGTGTTTCAGCGCTACAAAGACAGGGTGAAAACAGACAAAAGAAAACAGCTTTAGTAAAACATAAAACAACAATAAAAGAGGCAACGGTAATGAACAAGGGTAGCTACCATTAATACCATGTTAAATGTCTAAGATGAAAGGGATGTCTGTTATTTAATGTGTTCTACCAGAAATCAGTCTTGTTTTATCGCCTGCGATTTGATTTTGAGTGTGAGCTCCTGGTCCTAGCGGGTGGGTGAGCTTTATTAACAGAGCCTTTACTTAAAAGAGCATGTGGCTCCTCAGCTGTTCTCGTTGATGTTGATGCTCTATGTCTAGACTCTCTACAGACCCCAGGCATCTTTGCCCTACCCCGTGGATTCTGAACATTAATAGACATAGCTGAAGAATTACCACTGTCCAATTGTGACGGGTTAGAGCACCCAGCTGCTGCCTGAACAGCGTTAGAACTTTGAGGCAGGTGATGCTTTCTGCGCACGGACACATCAACAGTTGCCTTCAAATCAGGCTTTTGTTTTGCCTCACCCCATGCTTCAGATATGTTAGGATGCACATGCAAACTTTTAGAAGAAGTCAAACTTTCATTAGAAGAAGAAAATATTGAAGATTTTAGCTGAGAGACAGGCACAACGCGCGCAGTAATGAAGGTGTCTTGGCGTGAAGGAACTGAAGCTCTTCGATTTGAAGAACCCTTTTTTAAATCCTGTTCCTCTTTTCTCATGACCTCACTTTTCACAGAACTCACAGAGCCTTTACGTTCTGCAGAATAACCAGGCCTTGCTGCTGTAAAAACATCACTGACACTATGACTCCTGATGAAAGTGGCATCTCGTGGGAGACCCCTGCCTCTGCAGGACCTGTGGCTTGTCGGAATAAAATTATCAGAGGAAAGAGGGAGAGAGGTTCTTACTGGGCTTGTGTGCAGGCTTCGTGTCAGAGCTCTTAAGTGGTGTGTGGCCATAGCTGGAACACTGCTGCCGAGAACCGGACTGGCTCTTGGGCTGCTCCTCATTGGGGGTCGTGCCGGGCTGCTTCGGGGGCTGCGGGGGGCACGGCCTGACTTTGTGGCCAGTTCCTTAGCGCGGGAACGTCGTGGGCTGCTGTTTAAACTGTGAGGAGACATGGGGGCTTCCAAGTCTTCCAGACGCTGAGTTAGGGCCAGTTTTTGTTGGATAGCCATACGCAGCAGTGAATTTAGGGTCTTCTTCTCATCCTCGGCTGCTGCCAGCTGTCTTTGCATCTCGTCCAGCTGAGTGACATACTGATCACACCTGTGAGAGGCACACACAGTCAAAAAAGCAGCATGCACAAGCAAGTGTAAGTAAAGAAGAAGAAAGAAAACACTAGTGTTAGATATCAACACAGCAAAAACAAAACTTGAATGCAACTATAGATTGTCTGAGGTAGTAGTTCAGTAATTATTACAGTACAAACACATGCAAGTAAAAGCTGCAAATCCTTACCTATTGACACTAACTACAATAACAATGTAATTGCAAGAGATATGACTGCTAGTGATGGGCGCTCATTTGACTCAGCTAGACTCTTTTGGCTCACAAACAGCTCTTTAAATAATAAATGTTTTAAGTATGACTTTGACTATGATGTGTGTGAAAACAGTTCAAATTAAATTATTAAATTAAATCATACACATTTAATAATAATAATAATAATAATTTGTATTTTTATTAGGGCCGGGACTTTAACGGTTTAATTAAGATTAATTACGAAAAAATAAATAACATAATTTTAACCACACTTATTTTTCCACCGCGGAACGTTTTTCAATGAATGAGTTTCGACGGACCGATTATACTGGAGCACCAACTAGCGTTCTTGACTTCCGACAACAACAGACCACAGTCAACATGAACGAAGAAGCTGACAAGACCACTTTGCTTGGCCCCGGGGATAGGAAATTTTGTTTTAAAAAACGAAAGGATGGAAACGTCGACGAGAGCATGGTTGTGTGCAAGCTATGCAACTGGAATTTGCGTATCACAGCAGCACGTCGAGCCTCAAATATCACCTCAATGCAAAATACATAGGAGTTAGCATTGGACGTTAGCCCGACTCCGAGTAAAGTTACAAGGACCCACACATATTTTGTTGATTACGCTTATGTATTCAGTCATTATTCAATGGTATACTAAAAATCTATGTGAAAAATTACTTCTCAATGTTTTCAGGTCAAATATTTATATGCAATTAAAATGCGATTAATTTCAATTAATTATTACAAAGCCTCTAATTAATTAGATTATTTTTTTTAATCGAGTCCTGGCCCTAATTTTTATATAGCGCTTTTCCACCTACTGTTTAGGCACTCAAAGCGCTTTACATACATTAAGCTATTTACCAGTGTTACAGAACACTCACTGGAGGCAATGTAGGTTAAGTGTCTTGCCCAAGGACACAACAACAGTATGTGGGGGAGAGCGGGATGTTATGATGTTTTGGATGTTTCGAGCGGGGATCAAACCGCCCACCACTGAGACTGACGCTACTAAAGATTTTTTTTTTTTTTTCTAATGGACCCCAGGAAGATTAGCTGTTTCTATAGGGCACAGCTAATGGGGATCCAAATAAATAAACAAATACTCACAATGTTTCACAATTTCTTTAAAAATGCATTGATTTGTTATAAAAAAAAAAAAAAGAATACTATTAAACATTTGCATTTAAACATTTTTGCCAACGGAATACCAATTTGGCCTTTTTTTGCTACAGGTGCTCCACCACCTTCACTAGTTTCTTGAAGCTCCGCTAGCTTCAGATGGGTGCACAGTTCGCATATACCTGTGTAGGTTGTGCGTGGAACCGGCTTTATAAGAGATTATGTTTTGGTAAATTGTGTGTGTGCGTTCAGCCCTCCCTCCTAATATAATTGGTTGACACCGCGTGTATGATTGAACAGTTGAAACAAATGAGTGTGCGCGCCTAGGCTTATATAATTATTTTTTGTGTTCTTTGAATTATTAGTCTATTTTTTATTAAATTAAAATAATTCATTATTTTATTATTACATAATGATTTAATTACTATAGGCTATATTTAGAAATAGAGTCAGCTCTTCAGATATGTGAGCCAGCCCATCACTAATGACTGCAAGAATATAAGAGCACTAAATAAAGTTGCATAAATAATTAGTTTGACACTAAGGAAGATTTCTCAACGAACGATGCAGTCATTCCTATTATCCACCTGAGGGCACTACAGAATTGAATTTTGAACAAAAGGATCTATTGTGCTGTACTTCTAAACTGATGTAACATACACTATTCTTTGCTTCTCCAGTTATTTTTAAGGATAATTGCATTTTTTTTAATGCACACATACCTGTAGAATCTAGACAAGGAATTCAAGGAAATATTTACATATTACTTTTAAAAAGTAGGAGCCAAAAGAATAAGGCACAAAGCTTCAATTGGTTACCCATGCAGGTGACCAATAAGTTTATACTAGACCTTCCCACCCATCTCTTATACAAATGGTGACTCTCTTTGCCTTAAGAGACTGGCCTGATTGGCCCAAAGGCACAAATGTGTCCTTGCCTTCCCCTCTCAGCACAAGGCAGAGCATGTGATTTGTAATCTTCACGTGAACTGATAGACTGTCCACTGGCACACTAAGCATTGTAATCTTATTACATGAGTGGTAACAAAAGCTGCATACCATTACTGAGTGTAAAGAATAGTATAATAGGGGAAAACCAAGAGAACCCAATTAGAGTATAATTAAGAATAATTGGTAACTTACTCATCACAAAGTTACTGAAAACAACTTACCGACTGGCAAACATGACTCTGAGAGAAGAGAATGTTGCAGCGTCTTCTTTAAGGGCTTTTAGCTCATTCCGCAATTTCCCCATAGTTTCTGACACCATGCTCTTTTCTGTCTCATACTTGGTTTTCAGATTGGATAAAGCCAACTCTGCAGTCTAAAAATGAAAAACAAATCCACATGCTTTTAGGTATTCAACGTCAACAACACTCTAAGAATGAAGCAGAGAAAAACTTTAAAGTTGATTTGTTATATTAATAATCATTATTTGACACATTTTAGAATACTGAACTTATTACCAAAAGTGCAAACATGTTTTGGTTTGCCTTTTGGAAACTTGAGTTGATATTTTACAAGCTGCCCTAGTATTTAAAGTAAGTCGATAAATACAGAGAAAAGTCATGAATTGATGCCTGTGTCACATGACTAGATGGGGTTGGAGAGTGAAGGTACATGAGAACAAATACCCAATAGGCTGCCTAGACACAGACAATGAGTATTAACATATTTTAAAAGATGGAATTATTCTAAATTTTTCAGCTCAATACATTTAAAATTTTGGGGTGGATATATCATACAGGCTGAAATAGGTGTTTGTTGTGACCTACCTGTTTGTTAGCCTTGAGAACAGTTCTGAGAGTAGCAATTTGCTCTCTCTTGGTGCTAAGAAGAGACTTCAGTTTCAGCACTTCCTCCAGCAGACTCTCTGCATCTCGCTCTGCCTCCACACTGGCACTGAGTCCAGAGTAAGGCATTGCACCTCTCTGACGACAAAGGTCCACTGCCACCTGGGCATATATGGAAACCACTCAAACATGTTTGACCATATGTTCATTGATAAAACAATAAAAGACAGTTCAGAATTTCTTTAGTTATTTTTAAATAGGAGCATCTATATGCTTCATAACATAATACAAATTACTTTGAACTTTCTAGTGTTCAAGGCACTGTTGTTTGCTTAAAGGATTGACAAGTTGAAAGCCAACTTTGAACTCTGATAATCCTATCCATTCAAACCCAAACACACGTGTTAGCAAAGCCCACACCATGCAATGGATTTGTTCTTAAGTACAGTCAAGTCTGCGTAAAAGCCTTTAAAGATGGTTGCAGAGGGTCTAATGAAGAAAATAAAAAAATAAAAAAACACACCCTATGATGATCGGATATGTTCAATGTATTACAGAATTTACTTACCCGGAGATGTTTAATCTGACAGCGTATGACAGCTACCAAGTTTCGAACATTTGAAGGGTCTCTGAAATCAAGAGTTGGCGATCCAGGGCAATTGGGAGAATCTACACTAGCTCCAGCACTGTCTACTTCTCCCATAAACTGTAATGCTGCAGCTTTGGAGATAAACATGTCATCGGGCCGCTGCTTCTTCTGTGCACTGTGCTGAGGATGGACATTATGTGGCCTCCGTCCACTTCCCACGCCACCACGGTAGTAGTCCAGAGTGACTCGTTTTGGTGTCAGATTGTTGCAGACACAGATATGGTGATACAGGTTGGACAGCTCCTCAGAGAAGGCTAGCAGCTCTTCCTGAGCTACACTCAAATGCCCTTCTGAATCATTTGCCACTTTTCGTGTAGCTCCAATCTCCTTCTCAAGCTCATTTATGCGTTCCTGATCTTGTCTGCTAGACTTGATGCAGTGCCGGATCTTGTCAGCAAGCTCCTGGGCCTCAGATCTCCAACAATCCTTCTCCTGCTTATATCTTTGTTCCAAGAGGTTATACCGAGCTCCTGCTTGAGACAGTTCATCTCTAAGCTTTAAAAGTTCTTCACTGGCTGCTCGCATTCGTGCATCTAGCACTTCTTTACTCTTGGTATCTACTTCATAGTCAAACACAGCATTCCCACTCTCTTCATTATCACGCCTGTCGTCTGCTTCTTGGTTGTGCTGCGTGCCATTTTTTACTGCCTCTAGCTCCCGGGTGAGAGACACCACTTTGTCCTCTTGTTGACCAAGTGCCTGTTTAGACATTACTAGCTGCATCTGCAGCTCCTCCACTTTACTGGCCAGGCCTGATTTCTCTCGTTCTGCCTGCAGACACAAAAAATATAAAAAATAATAATAATAACAAATTCCATACAGTATACTTCGTATTAGTTCATATTAAAGTCACATGTACCATTTTCTTTGCTTGAGCCATGAAACAGTCTTAATAGAACACTCTTTTAACCACCGTAACTCCTGCATAATTTATTAAAACAACTGCTCGCCATATTCAGCCCCTCTTTTCAACATCTGTTGGGTAGGACCTTAAAACCCAAGCTTGATTTAAGTGCATCATTAATTATATATTTCCTTAGAGAAGAATGACAGTACAAAAGAACAAAAACTGTAGAAATCATTATTTTAGTTATATAAAAAGCTAACCCCTTAAACAACCTCTCTGCAATTGTCAGATTGTACAGAGACAGTGGCTTTTTTGTCACTACAACAGACTAGGCTGGCTAGCCATTCTAATTCTTGCCTAAGTCTGGTCCCAATCAGACTTTGATTTCCAGATGGCTGGACGAATAGATACATATTAAAACAATCAGAGAAACAAACAACCTGACGTAGTAAGCAATAAAACAAGACCAGTTTTACTTCTTTATGAGTCATGGCATGAAGCCTGTCCCTTTTTATATAAATGACTTAAATAGGTCAATGGTGTTGATCTCAGGTGGAAGACAGGCCTAATGTTGTTTCAGACATTGCTAAGAAAGTCAGTGCCAGGGTAACAACAGACATAAATAATACACAAACAAAAATTAAAATTCCTTACTACTAACCTGCAAAAGTTGTTGTTTAAGTTTCTGACTATCAGAAAAGTGCAGCTCACTCAGGAGATCTGACACCAGCCCTGAAGCTGGAGCACGCAGGAATACATCACTGTTGCGAGGATTTGAGCGGCGGATGAGGCCATTACTTTTCAAGCCCCCTGAGTGAGGAGGGTTAGCAGAACCGGGAACAGAACCAGGACCATTGTTAAAGCCACTGTCCTGGTCTTCTCCCTCACCTTCACCCTCTCCACCATGACCCTCCTCCTGACTATCATCTAACTGGTCTAGATGGAGTTCCAGATTCCCCACTGAGTCAAAGGGGTTGAGGGTCAGGGCAGAGAGCTCTCTGCGTAGACAATTCTTCTGCTCCCGCTCCTCCTTCAGGGCTTCCAGGGCCTCATCCAGCTGCCTCTCAGCAATCTCCCTCAGCCGTGCTGCCTCATCCAGTTGTGCTCGAAGCTCCTCTTGCTCCTCATTCTTCTGGGTTAACTCCAGCTTGATTGATTCAAACTCAACCTAAAAATGTTGAATGCATAATTACTAAGTTTAGTTTGTTTGCAACTCTAAATAAAAAGTGGAGTATGTATCACTTGACAGAAGAGAGAGATCGTGCTCTTACTACATTACATGAATTATTATTATTATTGTTGTTGTATTTTAATTAACTGTATTTTAGCACAAAATAAAAAATGTGCAGGACGTTGACGGTGTGTCTTCAGTAAGAGAAACTGACTTGGTTTTCCTTCAGCACAGAAACTTGTTTTTGCAGTGATGTGTTCTCTTCTTCGAGTTCACTGCTGTCCTGTAACTGCCGTAGTTCACGTACTTTAAACTCCTTCATCTCATCTCTCAGAAGGCTCTTCTCTGCCTCGAGACCTTCACATTCCTATGAAACACAACCCATTGTTACATCTGCACACAAGTGGACCGGAGAAATATAAAGTATATATTTGTTTTCAGGGATATGGAGTTGATACAAGGCATACCTTCCTTAAATGAGTGGAGAGGACCACTAGTCTATCTATTTCAGCATGCGCATTGCTTAGAGCAAGGCGTGACTGCTTTAGCTCTGCTTGAATCTCCTCCATCCGAGTTGCCATAGCAGCCTCCTTCGTGGCAGTTTCCTGCAGTAAACTCTCCTCACGGCACTCTCCATCTGCAGCCGCTCGCTTTTGGCTGCTCACAGAATCTGCAAATGCCTTTAAACAGAATTGTTCAAAATGGACATAGCATGAGTTTCTACTGTACTTTTATAATAAAACTATTTAGAGACCAAAAAAATAGTACATGTGCATGTTTTATTTTAACAACAAAGCCTTCCTAATCATAACCACTAACACTTACACATTGTGTTCGTTGACTCACAGAAAAATTTAACAAAAATTAACATGTGGTTACATTCACGCTTAACTGAATATTATGCTGTGTTTATATAATTTCCAACAGATGGGGTCATTCCTCAGAGTGTTAAAACCTAGTTAAAGCCTAGGCAGGTAAACTGCCAAGAAATTGGCTTTTTGGAGATTATGTAAAATAGATTAAATTCTGAGCCAATATGCCCTTTTAGTTAAAGAGCTTTCCCCTATTTTTTACATTTAAAGTATGTTTTTGTGTTTTCTCTGGTGGTCTTTCTTATTTCAAGCAGTAATTTCCAGCATTATAAAGAACATTTATTTAGATGCATTTAACTGAAAGTGTATATTCCACATTTGAATTTGTTGAACCATTCATTAGTTTTTCATTCTGGGATACTGTAAACAAAGCCTTTTTTCATGAAAATGTATCAAACAGCAATTTATAAATTGGCAGTCAGCAGTGCTCTAGAATAGTTAACAAAACCCTCATATAATTAAAACCTCAGGAAATGTACTGTAGACAAGACATATACCTCTAACAGAAACAATGTTACGGTTTAAAAAAATAATATAACATTTTAGTGTTTGTTTTGGCCATTGAACACAAAACTACCTATTTTAGTCATTTTACTTTTTTCAAATTGGCAGTGTATGCAAGACAAGACATCAATATAGTGAAAAAACTAATACATATACACTACATCAGATGAGAAGAACACAAGAGCTCTAAGGTCCAGTGATTAGAAGAAAAAGGGCACAAATTAACAAAATTATTTGTGCCCTTAGGTATCATGTTTTTATTAAGGAAACTCAAAGGTCTTAGATAAGATAGTCTTACCTCTTTTAAATGTTGCAGCTCTACTTTTAGGGATTCATGCTCTTCTTCCAGTTGTCTGTGCTTCATCTTAAGAGCAGAACTTTCCTCTAGCACCACCAGGCCATAGCGTGCTGCCTGAAGTTTTTCCTCAGTGGCCTCGTGGAGCTCTAGAGTTAGCCTTTGCACTTCAGCTTTCAAGTCCCCATTCCCCATCTCTGTCTCCCCTTCTTCCAGCAAGGCTGCAGGGTCAGAGTCTGCTTCCAGCATTGCTCTGTCTTGCCTCAAAAGACCTGTCTACCTTACTCCTCCACTCTCATTACTTCACTGTAAAACACAGACATATCATTGATATTGGAATTAGCAGGGGTGGTTTTAGAAAAAAATGGCATACTACTTAAAAAAACATAAAGTTTAAAAAAATAGACAACACGGTTATGACACAATAAGGAACAAAGTGGCTAAGGAAACAACACATGCATCATCATCATCAAAAATTATAGACCATCAGTATCAGAGCCAGCAAGGGTGGGGCAGAGTTTACCCTAGTCCCTAAGTGCTCATCTCTGACCTAAGATGGAAATACTAGCCGCTGGCTTCAGGTTGCCAATGCCAATAATATTGAAAAAGAGCATCTGCTTCATCCAGCCTAAGAACCAGGCAACCAGCCCAGTGTATCAACTCACGCACAAGAGAATAATACTAAAACCACACTGTTTCAATACATACAACAAACTGCATCTATGTAGTCTCACAATCATATAAACTATGCAGCTGTGAGGAGATGAAAACAACAACCTACACCTAACAACTAACAGGAACAGCTTTGGCCTAATGTGCGCATCTTCAAGCGACGTCGAGTTAATAGAAGTAGCTAGCAAGGTTAGCTTCAAGGCTTTATGGTTAGCTAATTTATCCTAGTCTCTGTCTTGTCACCCATATCAACTAGCGCTATCCGACTCATGGTGCTCTCCTCTTGAAATACCAGTCCCTGACGGACAAGCTACTTAACGCTAGCAAGAACGCACAATTAGCCTAGACAGCGAGGCGACTTACCCAGAAGCGTCAGTTAGTTGTATCTAAAAGGCACTCATGTGTCTTACAAGCGACAGTCGAGCTTCCTTGGGCGGCAGTCAGGATCAATGATGGCCAGTAACCTTCCTAGGACGCCCGGTTTACCACACTCTCGGTCTCCCTCCCACCCTTCCTCCACTTGGTTCTCCAGTTTCAGCCGGCCCGACAGCCGAAGTGAGGCCGAGCGTCAAAAGCGCGCCGAAAACGTAACGGCACCATTACCCCCTCTAGCTAACCAAAGACAAACTGCAATTGACCTAGTACCACTGGAGCTATATGCGAGTAATATTTACAACAGCTAAGATAATAATATAGTTTATATACATTTTTCAAATAAAAATACAAAGCAAATAACGAAAGAGAAAGAGAAACAAAAACAACCGGACGTGCCTCCCATTACTTCCGTTTTGCTTCCGAGTGTGTGTACCCATGGCTAGTAGTAAAGCTGTCGAACCATAACCAAACAGCTTTTTTTTTGCCGTTTTACACAATGAAGCTCGTCACTTGGAACATAAATGGTATAAGGACTTTCCGGGGTGGCATTAAAAAAGCTCTTGACTCACTGCAAGCAGATATCATCTGCGTTCAGGAAACAAAAGTAACTAGTAAGTGACTTAAAAGCATCTCCAATAAGATGCACTCTACCTTCCCCATTTGCCGTCAGTATTGAACCCTGTTTGTTGTTATATTCATATATATATTTCTCTATAGGAGACTTGCTTGACGAAAGAACCGCAATTGTTGACGGCTACAACTCTTATTTCAGCTTTAGTCGAGCACGCAGCGGTTATTCAGGTTATTTTTTTGTGCTATTCTGTTCGTGATACTCGTATATTGAGTATATTTTAGGCAGACTTGTGACTGATTCTTTTCTAATTCTGCACAGGTGTCGCCACTTACTGTAAAGACAATGCAACTCCCTTTGCTGCTGAGGAGGGACTCACAGGGTTGCTGACTAACCACGAAGGAGCTGTCAAGTGTTATGGCGACCACACAGAGTTTTCCAGCGAAGAGCTTCAGCTTTTAGACTGTGAAGGACGGGCAGTTATTACGCAACACAAAATTGTGTAAGGCTCAAACACTTTCTGTACATGTAACACTACAGCAAGACACTTAGCCCACCTTGCCTTCAGTTCCACAGCACTGGTGTATGAATGTGTGTAATTTGGTGGAGGTCGGAGAGGGCTGTGAGCGCCTGTGTATGGCAGCCCCCATCTCTGTCCCGTGTGTGAATGGAAGCATGATGCAAAGCAATTTGGTTGCTTGAAAAGGGTACAAGAAAGCGCTGTATAAATGCAAACCATTTACCATTAACATTTCCTTTTGTAAGAAATTACCTGCCAATCAGACACCGACACATACTGACTCAAAATGTGTAACTAATCAACAAAAAGCAACTGTCTCATCCACTGTATTTTTATTTTAGCATAAACGTCTTTTACAATTTGTAATCCCAGGTGTCAAGGAAAGGTGCAGACTGTTGCTGTAATTAATGTGTATTGTCCAAGGGCTGACCCTGAAAAACCAGAAAGAAAGCAGTTTAAGCTACAGTTTTACAAGTTGCTTCAAACCCGAGCTGAAGCAATTCTAAATAATGGAAGGTGAGAAATGTAAAAATGACATTTAAACGGTTATAAAAAATTAAAAAAAAGCATCATTATGATGACTAGACTGTAATTAAAACAAATCAGCTTTATCATTGGTTTTGTCTCTTCTTGTTGCAGCCATGTTATTGTTTTAGGTGATGTAAATACATCTCACCGTCCAATAGACCACTGTGACCCTGATGAGATTGTAAGTACACTGTTACAGATATTATTAATATTACTACAAATAGAATTATGAAACATAACCTTTTTTGTTTTATATATGACTAAGGATGACTTTGAAGAAAATCCTGGGAGGAAATGGTTAAGTTGCTTTCTGCACAGTTACCAAGTACAAAAAGATAAAAATGAAGAGGAAATGGATGATGCATATAAGCTCCCTTCAATTAACTCAAGAAGTGGAAGATTTTTGGATATTTTTCGTTATTTCCATCCAACTCGCACCAACGCCTTTACATGCTGGTCCACTGTCACCGGTGCACGGCAGACTAACTATGGCACACGCATTGACTATATATTTGCGGATTGTCAGCTTGCAAATGAGCAGTTTGTGGCAGCAGACATTATGCCAGAAGTGGAAGGGTCAGACCATTGTCCTGTTTGGGGTCAGCTGAGCTGCTCTCTCCTGTCCAGCCCCAAGCCTCCCCCTTTTTGCACTCAATTCTTGCCAGAGTTTGCTGGTAAGCAGCAGAAACTCTCTCGCTTCCTTGTAAAGATGGACCAAAAATCCCTCCAGCCAGAGCAGAAAGATGCATTACCTGGATCACAAGAAGAGGAGGAGAGGAGAGAGAATTTAAATCCATCTGGAAAAGGTGAAAAGCGGGCAACAGACTTGGTTCTTCCAAAAGGAAAAAAAACAAAGATTCATGGAAATCTACTTAATTTTTTTAAACCCAAGACTGTTGTGGCTCCTTCTATTGAATGTAAAAATAATCTTGGTCAGGACGAGGTCACTCCAACTCAAAACCCCTCAGTCAAACCCACGGTCACAAATACTGTACCAGTGAGCGCTAACTGCACAAAAAGAGAAGATGACAAAAAGGCCAACGTTAAAGTGGACGATTCAGCCTCACGGCTTAATGGCAAACCCTCTGATTCAAAGAAAGACACAATGTTTTGGAAGTCCGTGCTTAAAGGACCACCCCCACCACCATGCTGTAAGGTCCATGGGGAACCTTGTGTGCTTCGTACTGTAAAAAAGGAGGGACCAAATATTGGCAAGCAGTTCTTTGTGTGTGGCCGTCCTCAAGGACATGCATCAAATCCTGAGGCTCGATGTAATTTCTTTGCATGGGTTGAGAAGGGCAAATGATAATGTAAACCCTACAGACCATTTTAAATGTTTATAGTTTTATGATTCCTAAATTTCAATAAAAGAGTAGTTTTTAATACATTAAGTCTTGTTTTTTCTGTTTAAAATCTCAATAGCTTGCCACTAGGTGGCAATGGTAGCTTGGTGCTGACAGAAAGAGTGCAGAGAAATAAAAAACATTTTTAACTAGATTTATTGACAGTTACAGCCCATAGTAACACTATAGCAGGCAATGGTATGCTTTAAAGATCTGACAAGATTTCCTGGCTTACAATATGAGCACTACTAAAATACATAAACACAGACACAGTTTCTCATAATGCAAATAAACCCAAGTATAGTTTTAGGCGTAACGTATCTCATGGCTGAAGGAGAAGGGAGGGGCATAGCTTGTGACATGGCAGGAAATTTCTGTTACGCGGGCAATTACTAGCAACCTCCTTCCTGTGTTTTTCCTCTTCTCTTACAGCTGCAGAGAACTGCAGTTCTGGGGAGGGCACATTTTGGAATCAGACAGCAAGTTTTAACTTATACCCCAAAACTTCTACATAGGCAAGAGCCATCCTTCTGACGTTTACAGAGACGTAAGTACTAGATGAAGACCTATGGGTCGGCACTCTCAGCGCTGAACTCCATGACACAGTTTCCTTATTATGCACGTGGTAAGATGGTGTAGTCACATTACTTGGTAATATGCTGCATGTCGACAATATAAATAAGGGTAATCCCATTTTTAAAATATGTATGTTTAAGAACTGAGCTAGGTTCTCAATCAAACCTGTGACGTTTATGACTTGGACGCTCTGTGAGCTTAAATCACTCACTGAAATTAGATACCCTTATTGTTGGCTAAATGTGTGCTTATGTGCAAAAATAAAACGCATTATATGACTTACATTTGTAACTAATTTAAGAAACTAAATAGAACATATCTCAAAAGTTTTTTTCCCCCCAAATAACCTGTTTGGTATTTGGAGACAGGGGACATTTAGGGTGATGTATGACTGATCATTCATTATTAAAAAGGAGTAATAAACTCACTGGTTCTTTTGACTGAAAGTTTAACATGAAGAGTTTCTCAGTAAAAGGATGGTGTTATGTTGAGATAAAGTGAATGTGGGTGTTTCTTGGGTGTGCAGTTAAAGGTCATATCTCAGTTGAACTTTATCTGCCAACTGAAATAGAGTCCTTTACAAGAAGATGAACTTTTGTTTTGTAGAAGCAAAAAAAGATTACTCTTCATTTGGCTTGGGTTAGTTGTACAACTCTGAGGCTGTGTCAGAGCATTGGGGATTACCTTTGTGATCTTGCTATTTGAGTCAAATTGCATGAGTTGTCCATTTCTATTTATTTGTGTGTGTTCCGGTCTGAATGTTGTTTTGGGGTCAAGCTCATGCCAACGTGTCAGCGTGTACAATGTTTCCACTCTTAAGCACAATCACATGCAGGTAATCTTAAAAAAGCACTTACCTCCTAAGCTAATTACCATCACTGTAACTTCCAACGGGATATAAACTGTCAGCAAGTATCTCTCTCTCAGGTTGTAACAAAGACCAAACAGACCTACTTTTTGTCATATTAGACTGTAGTTACACAGTAATTAAAACATATAAAACTACAGTTTGTAGCATTTATGTTTATATCTCCTAAAACTGTATTTCTGTTTAAACAGTGGGACTGCTTCTCTATAGTGTAGACACCAAGCAAATTTGAGTTCTTTTCCCACTGCACACTACCTGAGTCTGGTTTAACAAAGGGTTAATTGTAGGTGTTCCCATTTCCTGCTTACTCCCTCCCAGTTACTAATCTGTGTGACTTTCTCTTCACTAAGGAGCTCTGAAGACTCTGCTAAACACAAGGCTTAATAGACATATATAAACATTGGAGAGGTCAAATTTGTTGATCTGGACTTATTCAACATAAGTTCAAGAATTTTTGTAAAACATTTCTCATCGATTTTGCTTAGCCTCCCGGTAAGTAGCTGAGAAATGTGTGCGTGTCGTGTCTGAGCTGTTGAGGAAGAGAAGTGAAGTGCTGTCAGTAGTAAGTTGCTATTGCATCAGATGGACGCCATGTGGTATACACTGCTTTTAGGACAATGTATTATTGTAGTTAACTCACTATTTTATGGTTTATATTTTATAAACATGAATGAATAAGTGCTATATAAATATGTTTCATTCTGCAGTTATTAAATACTGCCAATAGGAGCATGTTGCTGGGCATGAAACAAGTGTTAACATATCCAAGTGAAAGTGGCTAGTTCTTCAGGTATTTCCTGTGAGCTCATTTTAATGTAAAGCATGGGTAGGTTGTAAATGTCCCTTTAACAAGGATGTAACTTGTGTGGCATCTGTAAGAGTACCATTGCTGAATATTGTTCAAAAATTTTCTTCTTTGGGTTGGCTGTGTATGTTGGCCACAGGCCATGGGAAACCTGACAGATATGTAGCTAAAGAAAGCAACTCCAACCAAACTTGACTGGAGGCCAGTGTAGTGGGGACAGAAACTTGCATTTAGATAAAAAGCTACCATTTACACAGTAAGCCTTTGTTTATCACATTAGCCAATGCTACCAATGTATATTATATATATATATTATATATATGTATATTATTGTGCGTCTTAAGTATTCCTTGAGGGACATAGGACTAAAAAAATGGTTTTGTTTGAAACCTTTCAGGAATGACACACTACCCTGTGAATGTGTTTTTTGGGTCAGATGTGAAAATCCTAAATTCAGTCTGACCCACAGAGTAGAAATGTATCCCATAAACCCCATAGCCGTAGTGCAGACATACACCCTTTGTCAGAGGCTGGCCCTTCTAACTTCTGTGGCCCACTGCACATTACATAAACACACATAAAATGTAACACAGTATAAATACTGACCAAAGGCTGTTTCATCTAATAAATATAGGATTCCCTGGAGTTCTGTTGGGATCTCCTGTCTCAACTTGTCCAGTAATAACGCATACCAAAGCACAGCAAAAGGGTAAAAGCCTTGTGTAATATTTACCATTGTAAAATCCTTGCTTAAACATTAACATATCATAAATGACTTGGAAAAACAGTTTTCTCCTCTTACAGATATTTTTTGGTCAAGAAAAATTTAGAAAAACAATGGAGCTCCAGAAGATAAATGGACACAGCAAAGATGATGGGTAAGATTTTCTGTAAATTCTTACCACCCTATGCATAATTTATTAGCAAAGATACAAATAAAAATGATTAGCATACACATAGTTTAACAGCAAAGATTAAAAAAATACATGTTTGTAGGTTTGACGGGCTTGATGCACTGGCTGAACATGAAGAGTTTCTTCCACATAAAAGTGGTGGCAAGAAAGAAACACATTTCGCTGATGTGAGTTCTTTATCTCAACCGTTGTTTTCATTGTGTGCAGTACTTTATGTCCCAGTCATTTTGAACAGTCTAAGAAGTATTTTGTTCTCATGTCATGTTCTTTACTTTTCTTTCTTTGCAGTTCGAGGGAAAGGCTTCATTCGGCATGTCAGTCTTTAACCTCAGTAACGCCATTATGGGCAGTGGAATTCTGGGACTGGCTTTTGCAATGTCCAACACCGGAGTTATTCTTTTTATGTGAGTATGCACACCAAACACACAACCAAGACTTCCACTGAACCACTGTGTGTAACCAATCCACTGTGTGTAATGACCTCAAAATTACTTTACTGTCAGAAAAATAGACACAGAACCCAGTGGAAAGAGCCATTACCTCTGTTTCTTTTACCTATATAGATTTTGTTCAAAATTATTTTGAGTAAAATCACTATTAGATCTATTTCACAGACAACAGTACTTCTCTGCAGGGCTAAAATAGCTTACTATTGTTAAAAGGAGGAAGATGTGAGCGGAATTGCATGCTGCTCATGCTGCCAAGTATCACCAAAAAGACCAAAAACTACACACCCTTCCTTTTTAAAGCAGACTTCTTCTTTGCATTCAGTATAGTACAGTATTTCTGCTAATGAATTGAAAGTGAATGTATTATTTTTTGTTACTGGTACAGACAGAATAGTTGTCACTGCAGGCCCTTATAAGGACACCAGTGGAGCCATGTGTGTCATTTGTCTGCTTGTATTTTTGCTGCTGTTGATGTGATACAAGAAGGGGCACTAACCATATTGTGTTCTCCGTGTTTGTCATAACTATCTATCTGAATTTTCTGCAACTGCCACTGTATGAGGCCTGATCTATGTCAATGTAGTTTAGCTCTCTCATACATACGCAGTCTCCCTAAATCAGATTTGAGTGGTTAAATATAGCCCGTAGTGATCACATCCAAGACACGCCTGTTTGGATCAGTGCTCTGCTATGTGGCGAGGGGTTAAAGCAGCTAAAGCCACTTGTGGATAGAAGAGAGTTGCTTTTAAAGTCTTGTTCCCAGACTCTTTTGTTTTCATTTCATCTTGACTTTTAATATAGCAGATGATTATATTGTCTGTGTATTGTGTGTTTCAGAATTTTGTTGGTGTTCATTGCCATTTTGTCTGCATATTCCATCCATCTCCTGTTGAAAAGTGCTGGAGTTGTTGGTAAGGTTGAGCGGCAATATTATAGATGTTATAGATATTATAATATTATTATAACTATTACATATTTAGAGTCTGTCACATGTTTAACATGTTTTTTTCTGCATGTGGATATGGTCATACTCAGGCATCAGGGCCTATGAACAGCTTGGGAACAGGGCTTTTGGGGCCCCGGGAAAATACTGGCGGCCAGCGTTATAACTATACACAACATTGGAGGTACTTTGATGCTTTGTTCATTTTCTAAAGCTTATATTACTTATACCATTACATAGAAATAATAAGATACATTTCATTTTTAGCAATGTCCAGCTACCTCTTCATTGTCAAGTCAGAGCTTCCATTGGTTATTCAAGCTTTCCTTGGTAAACATGAAAACACAGGGTGAGTGCTTGTGATTAGCCAGTGAATAATCTTTTTTATTTTATCTTATTTCACATCCTACATTCTGATATTCTGATTTCTTTTACATTTCTTTATTGACTGTCCCTTTAGAGAGTGGTTCTTGGAAGGAAACTACTTGATCATCATTATTAGCGTTTGCGTCATTCTTCCATTAGCTCTCATGCAACAACTTGGTATGTTTTCCATTGTCGAGTCACACATTTTGGTTCTCATATTCTCCTCATACAGTACATCATGTCTCCCCTACCTTTTTAATTTAGTGTACACCCTATATTGAAGTGGCAGTTGCTGTGTGATACCATAACAAATCATTTCTCTCTGTTTTTTTTCTCCAGGGTACCTGGGATACACAAGTGGCTTCTCCCTGTCCTGTATGGTGTTCTTTCTGATTTCAGTGAGTCATTAAACAGGACACAAAATGTTTGCACAGCTATCTTGCTGTCAATATTTGTTTTCATTTATTCCGGGGTGTCTCCACAGGTTATCTACAAGAAATTCAACATCTCTTGTCCACTGGACTACCATTACAACATGAGTTCTGGTGCAACCAGGCTTAGCCATAATGTCACTGATGACCTTTGTGAAGTTAAGATGGTCACCATGAACTCTCAGGTTAGGATAGATTGAGTGCCACATTAGTTGTTTAAATCTGCTCTTCAGTGCCACTATTACTTGGTCATAAGTCAACATTAGTGTTCTGTATAAAGAAAACTGGCATAAAATGTTGCACAGTGTTTTTCAGACAATAATTGATGCTGATCTGCCTCTATTATTTTGTCTTTTAGACGGCATACACCATCCCAATCCTGGCATTCGCCTTTGTCTGCCACCCTGAGGTGCTCCCCATCTACACTGAGCTCCGAGAGTAAGTTACAATCTCTTTCAAGTTAAAAAACTTTTTCATAGCTAAACAATAATGTTACTTGTTTTTTTTTTTTTTCCCAAGTGCCAACAAAAAACGAATGCAGAAAGTTGCAAACATCTCCATCTTGGCCATGTTTGTCATGTACCTGTTAACTGCACTTTTTGGCTACCTCACATTTTACGGTAAGGCCCTAGTATGCCTAGGAATAAATGGTCAACCACTATTTATTTACTGTAAATCCTTATAATTTATGCATATTTCTAATGGTAGGTGCTGTGGAGTCTGAGTTGTTGCATACGTACATAAAAGTGGACCCCTTGGATGTCCTGATTCTCTGTGTGCGACTGGCTGTGTTGGTGGCTGTTACTTTGACTGTTCCTGTTGTTCTCTTTCCAGTAAGAAACACAACTATCAGAATCAATAAAATGTATCAAAATAATGTGCACTGTATATTTTCCACTATAGTCTAATAACACTGCTATACAGTGTTAGGACACCATAACTAGATCTAGAATAATATTAATATTCATTATTTAAAAGTAAAGGAGATTTTGAAGAAATGCACCAGACCTTGTTTTCCTTAACTAATTATGAGGGAATATTTTGTAATTTTTCCAGCTGAAGAGGTTTCTTGTAACACATGGAGGACCACGGTCTTAGATACTTGATGTTGGTCTTTCTTTTATTCTGTCTCTTATCTGTATCTACACCACATGTTGGATAATGTCAAGGCCTGTCCATCCTGTGAGTGTTGAGGAAAGAAAAGTTTATATAAAGTATCAGTATAATGTTCTAGCCATGATGACACAGTGTGTTCTTTACATCCATGTGCATTGACCGTAATCTTATCTTATCAGCTAACATCTGGCTGGTACAACTGGCTGGGGTGTATTTGTTGTTTGTGGTGCATAATGTCATCTAATTTGAATGAATTCCCCTGCAGATTCGGAAGGCCTTGCTCCAGATTCTATACCCTGATAAGCCTTTCCGCTGGGCCGTACACATCAGTATTGCAGTTATTCTCATCTTCTTGGTCAACCTGCTTGTAATCTTTGTGCCCTCAATCCGTGACATCTTTGGCATCATTGGTTAGTATTACAAAATATGTAATAATAAATGATGTGTAATGACTGATATTTAGGTAAAATGTGTAAACTCACCTTCTGTGTTCCGCATTCAATTCCAGGAGCCACCTCTGCGCCAACCCTTATCTTCATCCTGCCAGGAATCTTTTACCTCCGTATTGTTCCTGAAGAGCAGGAACCTCTGTTCTCAAGACCAAAGATTCAGGTACATTGTCTTCTCTTCTGTATATAGAAGCAACAATAGTTTAATTTGTGTTTGTGTTCTGTTGTTCAATTTAATATGAACATATTTTAAAGAATTATAATTAGATACATTTTTAACATTAGCTAAATACATGTTTATTTAATATTTGATGGCTCCTCATGTACATTAGACCATGCACCATACTATTGTTGCTCGACTGTTAACAGTTGATAATTCTTTTGTGTGTTGGGGAAGTAGGATCAATTGATAATTGAGATGTTTTTCTTTCTCCACTAGGCGGCATGCTTTGCTGGTGTTGGATTTATCTTCATGGTTATGAGCTTGTCGTTCATCATTATTGACTGGGTAACTGGGGAATCCCGAAGCGGAGGTGGACACTAGTGGTTATGACTGAACAGACATAGTGAAAACTGAATGTCACCTAAAACTCTTCCTGCCATTAAATCTATTCCTCATCTGCCCAAAAAGACTAACATGAATGCTTGGATCTATGCAAAAAAACAAAAACAATGAAAAGCATTAAGATGTGAAAAACAATGGAGAGAAGACAGGCTATGAGAATACAAAGCAGTGTGTTAGGAAAATGGCTCACGGTTGGAGATGTTTGAGTGCAAAAGACAAGACTAGCATCTGAAGAAAGAATACCATGACTCAACTGGAAAGCCAATTTTTGATGGGATTTGGAATAACTGGTACAGGACAATCCCATGGAATCCTTTGTCACTGCCAGTATTTACCTGAGCTACTTCCCTTTCATTTGAAATTTTAGAGTAAACCAAGTGTATTTTGTCATAAGATGAATTTGTAATTTAAATTAATTTTTTTTTTTGTATTTACACTTACCAGTTGCTAATTTAATCTGAAGTACTGTTAAATGTGCTGTTGTAGTGTTGTCCACAAACACCGCACAAATTTTAACAATCTGTAGTGCTATGAATTCCCAACATACTGACATTTACATTGCGGTAACTGTTGAATTAATTCCTAATAGAGTACTTTTGTTAACTATGCTATTCCAAGACTTGTGACATTTGATGAAAGATTCAACAAATTCTGTGCAATTTGTAGGCTTTTGCTGCTATTTTGGAAGGTCAATAAAAAAGTTACTAACATTTATAATCCAAAAAAGCTGCTCTCAATACACACTCAAAATGTTTGGTATAATATCTTTAACCAAAGAGTAAACCAAAGAAAGAAACTTGTGTTACATTAAGAAAGATGTTGCATGTTATATTCAGCAAAGGTCAGTATACATAGAAAACTATCTAGTGTTGAAAATGCTCTGTCATAGCACCCTCAGAAACTGTGAGTGAAGTTAAGTTAAAAGTAATACAGTCTGTTTCCAATTTTTTGAGTTTGTAACTCTGTCTGTACATTTTAAAATAATATGAATGTTATTTGTCAATAAAAGTCTTTGTACATACTCTTACAGTCTGGTTTTATTGTGTACGTTTTAGTGCAATGTACAGAGCTACTGATCACTGCTCTCTCAAAATGGAAGTAACATTAATTTTTGCTGTGCATCTGAAAGACAGAAAAAAGTGGGGGTTACAGAAGTGTGGTTGTCCGTTTCCTGCTCTGAGTCGATTGTAGAACAAAACAGAGAAGAGAAACTTCCGTCAGCACTAGAGCTGGGCATTTTGACAGAGTTGATAGAAGGCTTTTTTAAATGGGAGAATTATACTGAAGCACAATGAGCCGTGGATCTAAAACTAAAACGGAGAGCGTCCGGAGCTCCTTGCTGAGGTCCCAGGAGAATGACAAGTTGGAGGAGCTGCTGAGCAGAAAGTGTGCTGTAAGTTGTGACTTGCTGATCAAGAAAGTCATCATTGAATACTTTAATATATACTGTCAATCTGCTGCTCAGTTGTGTGTCTTCTATTCTATGTTTTAAAACTCTCTTCCAAAGTGTACTTTTACATTTTGCCATAATATTCAACATCATTGCTTTACTAAAGTTATTATGATACAGATATAAAAAAAAGATTTCTTTATTCTTTCTTTAACTTTATTTATTTAGAAGAGAAAATTGTCCTCATTTGACCATGGTAAATGCAATATACAGCATAAAACTACATTAAAAAGATTTAGCTGTAACAGGAAATGGAGGGTGAAGTGCTGTCAGAATTCAACTGAAGGGTTGACTTACACCAGAGCAGAAGTTGCTTTGTTCCTGACACAATTGTGGCTTGTTTAAACTGTTACTTTAACAGAATACATAAATTATTTTTAGGCCTGAGGCAACTGTTGCAGTTTAGAGCATTTAAGTACTTCATTTAAGTAAATACGGAAGTAACTGCGCAGTAACATACGTAACTAAATTATTTGTGAACTGAAATGAAATGAAGTGTTATGTTTTTTTTTTTTTACACTTTTAAGTGTGTATTTCCTATTTCTGCAGTCCATGGCAACTGCAGTAGCCCAGTTGTTCATGGCTCTACCCCACAATCCAAGCATGTGGAGCCTGGAGCACACAGGAGTGGTGTGCTTTGTCAAGGACAATCCCCAGCGCTCCTATTTCATAAGAATGTTTGATCTAAAGGTGACCATTTCATTCCATAATCATGCATGCCTACAAAGACAGGGTGATGTTTACAGTCTATTTTCACAGATGGGCAGAATGGTTTGGGAACAGGAACTCTACAACCAAATAGTTTATTCTTCACCTCAGCCTTTCTTTCACACATTTGCTGCAGATGTGAGTAAAGTTTGATTTGACTGCATTTCTGCAACAATTTACGGCAAATAAAAATATGTGACCCCTGTGGCATTTTATAACATTTGTGGCACCACTCAGGATTGCCAAGTTGGTCTCAACTTTGCTGAGCAACAGGAAGCAGACACCTTTCTAAGCGCTGTTGAAGAAAAAATTAACCAAAGGAACAACCGCCAAGGTCAGATTTTAGACCCAAGAATATATTACTGTCCTTTAAATACAGTTGGCTTTATATTCATATTTGCAGTCTGGTAAAAAATATAATATATTTTAATTGTGATGTAGTCTAACTTAACCCTCGTTTTCACAGATAGGAAACAGCGCCCTCATCAGTCTGGAGGTAAGATTGCAATAACTTTCATAATGCATTGCTATGACTTCATAAGAAAACTGTAAATACTGCATATTGATTTTAATTCACAGACAGGGGCGTTCTACCCCCAAGTAAAGGTATGCAGCATGTTTAATATCATTACACTAAGAATGGTAGGTTTTAATGTGACACTGACACAATTGTATCTGCATCTCAGCATCTATCAGCCCGGGTGGTTTTCAAACAATGGAAATCCAGAGCCCAGAACCCCAGTCATCCGGCTTCCGCCCCATGCTTTCACCTGTTTCCACCTCATCTCTGACCAACAAAGGAAAAAAAGACAAGAAGAGTAAGAAGAAAGGGTCCAAACTTTCCAAAGCAGACATAGGATCACCAAGTGGATTCAAGTGAGACAAGGAGCTGATAAAGTGATGCTTTGGACACTAACAGAGATTATTAAAGCTATACTGTTCCCTTTCAGACATGTTTCCCACGTCGGCTGGGACCCCAACAACCTGGACCCAGACCTAATGAAACTTTTGTCCAAGGCGGGAATTGGTGAAGCTGACATGAGAGACGAACAAACTTCTAAGCTCATCTATAACATCGTTGAGCAGTCCGGAGGGTTGGAGGCCGTCAAGAGAGAAGTCAACAGAGGTTAGACTCTAATACATCACTGTTGGTTCTTTGCATTCATCCCACTGGGGCCTTCAGTTGTATTACCTTCATAAATGTAGGAACCTGTATATTTGTGATGTGCCGAGCATCACTCATTGTACTTTTTTCAGTACTAGCACAGATACAAGTTCTTTATTTCCATAAAACATTAGTCCTCAAATGCTTTATCGAAAATATTCACCAGCCTCTGGTCTTTTTAAGGCATCCTTACTTACCAGAGTAGTTTGATTGATTATTTGTTGTGATTGGCCCACAGCAGAGGATCTGGCCCAGAGTGATCCAAGTCCTTTTTAAGCATTAGTGTATTTAGTGAAGTTATAAGATGGACATGTAAGGGTCTGGATTTGAGAAAACCAGTACAGCTGCCCTTTCATGTGACCAATGGGAGTCAAATTTTAAATAAGTATTTAGACATAAGTGACCTAATGGCCCGTAGACAATAACCACCTTCTATGAATTTACATTGCAGGTCCTAGCACGCCGCCTCCTCCCCCAGGCAGACAGGGTCCCCTTCCTCCTGTTCCAGGCTCAAGTGCCCCGACTCCTCCACCTCCACGAGGCCGCTCTGGACCCCTGCCACCCCTCCCAGGCCAGTCTCGAGGAAGCCCGTCTCCATCTCAGGGCTCTCCTGCTCGTGGGGCCGTCCCACCACCACCTCCACCATCCAATCGCAGTGGTCCTCCCCCACCCCTGCCTCCATCGCACTCATCTCCCTCTCAGTTCTCTTCAACCAAATCCACGCACAACCTGCCTCCCCCACCACCACCGTCCCACCAACAACGCTCTACCCCATCTCCCTACGCCCCATCTCCACCCAGCAAAGCAGGAGCAGGAGGAGCACCCGCACCCCCACCACCTCCTCCACCTCCACCCGCACCGTCCCCCCCTTCCTTCAATGGCCCTCCTCCACCACCACCACCTTCTGTCTCTGGAGCGCCACAATCACCAGCTCCAACAGGAGATGGCAGAGGAGCATTACTAGACCAGATCCGATCAGGAAAGAAGCTCCGAAATGTAAAGGAAATATAACATCTTGAGTTAAAATGTGTCCATAGTCACGTTACACAGGTTACCCTCTTGTCTTTATGTGTCCTAGGTGACAGACTGTCCTGACACAGCTGCCCCTACAACTCCTGCGTCAGAGGAGGGCATAGTGGGAGCTCTCATGATGGCCATGCATAAGAGAAGCAAAGTCATCCACTCGTCCGGTGGGTATCACACATAAAAAAAAATAAAAAGAGTTGATACAAGTGATGCAAAAAGCCAACAATCAATGTATGCTTGTTTTCAGATGAAAGTGAAGATAATGTTGGTGACGACGACGATGATGACGATGAATGGGATGACTAATTTATCAGGTTTATTTTGTGTAAACTACCATTTTCTTAGGGTATTAAACACATTAAGCTGTTAAATTGTTTTGCTTTGCTGTTTTTTTTTTTTACAATAAAAAATGTTAAAGAATAAATGAACAAACCATAACAAATAGGCAGGTTTGTTTGAGAATTTAAAGATGTTTATGGCATTGTTTATTTCCAGTGCAGGATTTGCATGACAGTACACGGAGCTGTCACAATTTGAATAGAGGCTCTGTGCTTTAAAAGAGCTAACCTTTCTAAGTCTGTAAATACAGCACAAGACACATCATCAACAATCAATACTACTATTTAAACCAGTTTCATTCCTATTTTTTATCACATACTGTACATATAAAAACCCTCATTTTCTCTGTGCAAAGATCCCCAAATTCCCTCAAATACCACCACCAACAAAAGTGCATAACTGGAAGAACACTGTATGCTATACATATTTCAACACTCACATACTGTAGGTCACCAGAGCACAGGACAGTAAGCGAGTCTTATATGACAACATCCAATGAAATTAGCTTAACCAAACGGCATACAAACATAAACACCATGTCTGAGAATAGAGCAACAGTAAAATGTACAACTTGCAACAGATATGCATGCAACATATGCATAATCATAATATTTTAACAAAGTACGAGTGAGAAAACCAACCGGAATCATCACCATGTTATATTAACAGATAATATATTACATTTAGTTTAAATATTTAAGTCCATACCTGTGGTTTTGAATGTTTTTAAACCATACTATGTTTTATAAACATTACCATCAACCAACTAGAAGAAAACACATTTGAAATATGTCTATAATTTTTGTCTTATGTCTTATTCATTCATTCATTTTCTACTGCTTAGTCCCGCCAGGGGTTGCGGGTGACTGAAGCCTATCCCAGCAGCTTCGGGCCTGAGGCGGGTTACACCCTGGACAGTGGCCAGTTAGTCGCAGGGCTAACATTTAGAGACAGACAGTGACAGACAACCATTCACTCTCACATTCATTCACTAGGGACACTTTAGAATTGCCAATTAACCTATACATGCATGTCTTTGGGCGGTGGGAGGAAGCTGGAGTACCCGGAGAGAACCCATGATAACACAGAGAGGACATGCAGACTCCTCACAGAAAGACGAGAGTCGGCCCGAGGATGTTCGAGTCGGTAGGAGCGCGAACCGCTCTGCCATTCCGTCTTATCTTTTAGAAGAATTTAATTGTGTATACATAGCATTTGATCTTGGTGGTTGGTTGACTTACTGAAAATTAAAAGAGGCAGTAGAATCACGACAAGGCAATGTAACTCTTGAACTAAAGCTTTTACCAGTAACTTGTTGCTGTTTTTGGATCTCATGTAACAACAAGAACGTTTGATTATTCATACAAATAGCATGAACCTTACCTGCAAAACAAGAACCATTGAAAATAAGTAAAAATATACAGATTCTTTACATATATTATTTTGGGTATATTTGACACATAAAATCACTGACAGTACTCTATGGACAACGTAAGAGTATTGCCTGTCAGAGAGAAGAGACACATAAACATGGGTGTCGAACATGAGTCTTATCTTAAGTCCAGAAAGTATAGGACAGAGTCTTAGCCCAGGCCCTGGTCCTGGCTTTCCGTGTGTCTGCGGCTGGTGCGCTTGCGCTGCTGCTGTTTTGGACTAAGCTGCTCCCAGTAGGACTGGCAGTACTGGTTAATGAGTCTGATCTCTGGTGGGAATGGTGTTGAAGAGATGGGTGGCTGGGAATATGGTCTGGCATGCCGTGTTTTTGGTTTTTCATCTTCATCTTGAGCAGTCAGAGCTAATACAATATCTCGGTCCAGGATGCGAAGTGCAACACGGGCCATTGTGTGTTTGAAGTTGTTCTCTGTGGCAAGGCAGTGGTAGAGGACCTGCATCTGATTGGTTGAGTGATTTCAAAAGAATGCCATGGTTGGTTTTTAATACACCTCCCACGCGGTTTAGCTGTAAAAAACAAGAAATTAATCACTTTCAATATGTACTTTGAAGCCAACCTAAATCTCACTGTTCTTCCTCACCAGTTTCCTTTTCCCTTCCCTTTGAAAAAGCCACTTGACCGTGGCCTGAGGGGAGCGTGGCTGACACTCCAAGAATGTACTGCTTCCCTCGACACCAAACTGCACTGTTTCTTTTAGTCGCTTCTCCACTACAAAAAATACAAAGTGGCAGATGTTTAGAGTGCTGTTATGAGTCAAGAGCATTCAAGCTTAACAGAAACTGTCTCACCTTTAGCATTGAATCCTCTGCATTGCCTCAGTGGATCTCCATGTTTGACGTCCTGTCTTCTGCTCCTCCTGAGACAAAAAAACAAATCATTGAGGGAAAACTGAAACGTCCTGACTGGAAAAGCATGATGAACATGTGAGAGATCACTAACCTCTTTGCGGAGGGGGTAAAGGCAGAGCAGCTCTCTCCATCCCAGGCACAATAGGGGTCCCGGGCAAGGCAACAGTCAGAGCAAGCCCTTCCATACACTCCACAGCGGTGCAACGACACCTGGGTCAGCCCTGCGTCGGACGATACATACAGCTGTTGCTGTAGAGACACAGGGTGCAAATGTCAGTGAGTTTAGGAAAACACACTGAAAAGGAGATTAAGTGTGTTTAAGTAAAGACATTTTTACTCTTTTAGATGAAAGCTTCATTGTTTTGACAGGAGCTCTTGTCTGAAAAGGTAAAATAAGTAGATGAGATTTGATGGTATAGCACCATTTTCTTTTTCTGCAAACTTACCCTAAACACTTCCACTTCCTCTAGTGTCAGCACCTCCATATTGGTGGGGTCCTTGGGCAGCACTATAATTTTTTGCACAGTGCCTCTATCTACAATGGGAAATATGCAAGCAATAATGAAGATCAAATCAGAAGCTAATAATGAATGTAAATGTGTAAATGAAAATTCTTACTGCTTAGTAATTATCAAAAACAGATAGTAGTACACCTAGGTTTTTAGAGATGGAACATTTGTATTCATAATATCCCAATGTCTCTAAAACCCATCTTTTATTTATTCATCCTTGGTTCCTAGTTACTTAGCAACCCAAATTCAACCCTGGGAATAAATTTGACGTGGCAACTTTAAACTGTTCTAACTGAAGTCTTTTGTCTCACCTGTCCCAAGAAATAGCACTTCATAACGCCCATCAACTGCATCCACCTGGTCCACCACTAATGCAGTGTAACGGTAATCCACACCTGTTCTCACCACCAGGGGGCGGCGGTGGATTGGGTAAACTGGATGGAACATTAGGGGATGGGCCCTGATAAAATTTACAGCCTCATCTGAAAAGTTCTTAGAGGAGCGGATGCCAGGGGTAAAAGTCCCTCCAGGGCACTGTAAAAAAAAAATAAATAAATAAAAGGCATAGTGCATTTATGAAATGCTTGCATTATTTGGGATTTCCTTGTTTTGTATGTATAAATAAAACATACTGTTCCAGGTCGAGGGTAGGGGATCTTGCCGGTGTACTCTGTCCATTGGTAATTGTGACCGTGTTTGTGGGCAAAGGGCCCGTTGAATACATTGCGGATGTCAGACATAGAGTACACACAGACTGCCGAGCCCTTGAACACAGAACTTAAACACAAGCAGATGATTAAAGTAGGAGGGGGAGCCAAGAGACAGCCTCCAATTAACACATAAATTGGTCTCAAAAATGAGATACCAGCCTTAGGTGCTATTATATCCACACTCACCCTGCTGTAGTGAAGAGAGCGTACACCATAGGGTTGCGTTCATCCTGTGTGGGTTGAATGAACACATCTCCTGCAAAAAGAATGAGAGAAGAAATCAATAATTCTACGGCTAACCACTACCTATCTGATTAAACCCAGCGCCTATTTTCTTGTGTCCTCACGTAGTTCATCAAAGCGTGTCTCCACTCCATCTTCTCCAATCACTGAACAGATTAGGCGTGCTTTGAGAAATGTGGTCCAGCGGTTTACCAAGGACTTCTGTCCACCTTCATCATTCTTCATCATTACAGGAAAGGTAACACAGAGAGAAATTAGGTCATGGTTTCACAGTGTATATGTAAACCATGTATCATTTCTCACTGTCATGTGATGCGTCTCACCAAACACACTCTTCCCACTCGTGCCAAAACACTAGGGCTCGCCCCTCCATTTGAATCCAGAGTTTTCTCGCGAAAAAAGATGTACAGTTTGTCATCATTTCTTTCTGCACTGTCAGGTATCTGCTGGATCTGAACAAACACAGGCTCTGGAGGATAAAAACACATCAGCAAAGAGAGGATTGAGGCAAGTGGTTGTCATATAAAATGAAGGGAACTGCAGCCTATAATCAGCAGCATTTTACCTGCTCACACCCACACTTACTCACCGTTGAGCCACCTGGAGTCGTACTGCTCCGTCCTGATGGCTGTTCTTCCTCCCATAGTCCTAAACAGGGTAGCATCTGTACTCATGAAGTCAATATGGACACCTGCATATAGGTTACCATCTGCAGAGAAAATAAGATAAGTGTGACTTGTACAGCTAATGTTGAACGCCTTTTTATGATTTTAAGTAATGCATGTCTTACTGATCAGTGTAGCAATGTTTTCCTGTTTGGGATCATATGAGCATTTTCCCTTCCCTGAATCTATATAGCCAGGGACCAGTCGAAACAGGTAGTCCTGCAGATTAGACAGTGAGAGCAGGCATAAAAATAGAGAGCTAAAACATCACAAGGGAGCAGGAGAAAAATCATAAACAAATCACTGTCCCAGTTTGTCGGCCTGAAATATTTATCAGGGACAAAGCATTTCAGGGCTATACTGCAGAGGGAATTCTGCTGTAAATCCCTCTCCTGGGGTGGGCAGAATATTTAAAGTCCTTGTGTTCACCTCGGCTCTCCATCCCCTGTTAATGAATGTACAGATGGGTTGGTACGCTCCTGTTCCACAAGTGTAGAGATGGGTGCGGTTCCATGGCTCTATCATGCGCACAAAGTTGGCACATTCACCCTGAATACAAAAAAAAACAACAAAAGCACATAAACATCACCATTATCTTGCCATAGACAGTCCAAATTCATGAAAGAACAGGATGTAACACGATTCTACCTGTTTTCCCTTTCCTGTCATCTGACATTCTCCCTTTCTCTTAGCAGACGCTGGCCAGTGGATCTGGGTTGCAAAAGAATAGCTGGATTATTAGCTTTAAGAGACTTAACAGCATGTAGCAAATAGCAGACTGGATTTAAGAAAAAAAGCAACCATTTGTACACACTATAAGAGGCTCCTTGTTGACGTTATGCATATCCAGGGCCACAAGGTACTCCCGGCTGCCCAGGTATAGACGGCCCTGATCCTGATCCATATGCAGTATTCGATAGTCACTGGTGTTGAAGGAGAAACTGAAGGGTCTTGCTGCCCGTGTGTCCATGAGCTCTATGTAAAGAAATACAGGACTTTTCTGTTTAGTTCACAGAAATGAATAAGTAATTTTATATGGTGACATAGTTACATCAAAAATGTGCAATGTTCGCCTAATGCCTCAACTGTTTCATAAGCACTTGGAATGAACTTATGGTGCCTTGAACAACACCCTTCTAACTTAATTTCTAGAAACAAATGTGTGCCACTGATTAAATATAACTCAACATGGAGCATTTTGAGAAACATATTCGCTTTTAAGATCTCAATATTTTATGTGCCCAGACTGTCTGATTGAGTTTAAGGCACCACATGCCACATGGGCGTAAAAGCAGGTCCCTTAGGATACACGGTCAGTGGAACTTGGAGCTAATTCTTAAGATCAGGATTTGTTCAGCAGAGCATAACCTGTTAAGACATGCTCTGCAGTGGAAAATGTACCTTGTTTTTTTGTTCTGCCGAAAGCTCAGATTGAACAATTTTCAAAAGTGCAGCTGCTGCAGACACAAATGGACAATGCTTGTACCACACTTCTAAATGTAATTGTTTCCAATGCTACCTCCAATAAGTCCTCACATAAAAAGCAGCACACACATCTGCAACGCATCTAGTGACCATCATATGTGCACACTGGGACAGCAGGCTTATATAATGACAAATGTTCACAGACAGCCTTAGAAGCAGGCTTACAGGGATCCAAGAGGAAGCACAATCTTTATTTACATCAAAGTGGCAGCCATCTTTCCTTTTGGGGTCAATGTTAACAGGATGCAGTCAAGGTGCCACTAAAATAAACTATGCAATCGGATCTCCGGCCAACGCAAGATGGAGTCTTAGGTGAGGCGAGGTCCGGTTCTGTTCCTCAGAGGTAAACACAGGATAACAAGCCTGTTGCCAAAGTCCACTGGACCATAGTGGATTCACTGAACAGGCTAAATGTAGCTACAACACACCCCTTTACATGTGTCCATTCTCCTAAAATAGCCAACAATGCACTGCCATCATCTGGTAAACATTCAGCAATCCGTTATCCCCTGACGACATTCTGATCCTGCCAGGGAAACACTGGGAAGGACATTTGATTGAAGTATGAAACTGCAGCTGCACCACTGGACGTTCTCATGTTACAACCCAACAACATATTGTCACTAATGATCACTGCTGTTTAGTCTCAAGTAAACTGGTGACAGCACTGTTAGTACATGAGATTCCCAAATTTGGCTTGAGTGTCCCTGCACATTGTGCTCTCTAGCAATGCTGAGTAATTCTCTGTAACTCGGTCAAAGCTTTTGAAGTATGTGTAACTGGAAAAGCTTCCCAGCAACAGAGGAAACAATACAAGATGGCTATCTTCTGCGGGCCTTCTGTATCCCAGTGTGTCATTCAGCCTGGTTCATTCGTTCAGAAATCACATGCCCCCAGGCGCCCCACAGCCTCCTCAATAGGCGCCTCCAGGAACAAAGAAACTCGCTGTCACAAACAATGAACAATAAATCCTCCCAGTGGCCCAAAACTGTTAAGGAGTAAATCCAACTTTTCTCTTTTTGTTTGGCATTAGGGGGAAGGGTGAGGGTTTGTGAATGACACTGCTTTGTGTGTATACTGAAAGTGACCAACGCCAGTAAAAGAGACTTTACAGGTGTAAAATCCTGGATGTTAAAAGTTTACAAGGAAGAAAGACCAAGATCAAGTTCAAGTCCAAACTTGGCTTTAAGAACATCACAGCCAAAATACACAGTCACATTAAAGCGGTTTACCAAATAAAGATTGGTGTCAAAGGTCATGTTAAACTGCACTGTTAATATTCTTTTCTACAAATGGACATGTTCCTGTATAAAGGCACATAGACATCTGTTTTCAGTCTTACAAGTTCAATGTGAATTCAAAACAGCATTACATGTTGCCTCAAGTTGCCAGTTCAAGTTTTAACCAATAATGTGCAGCATGTGTCAAATTGTGCAAAATCCTACTGGTAACTATTAAATTGCAGCAGTCTGATAGAAAAAACTGCCTAAACACAAAAAGTCTGACTTATGTTTACATAAAATGCATGTTATAAATCTTCTTCATGTCTGTAATTCTTACTACCAGCAAGACAAGTCAGGTGTGTGAGATAGGGATGCCCCGACAACTGTAATCACCCTGCATTGTTTATGATCAAAAGTGTCATGCACATATTTGAAACATGAGTCTCTGCCATTAGACTTAATGAGGACAGGCAGCAGACTGTACAAGGGAAAAACCCAAACACTAGCCTCAAATTTTATCTGGCACTCAAATATAGCATATAATAGCTTTATGATCAAGTTTCAGGTGTTCCCTTATTGTGTCATCTCTTCAAATGATTAAACAGTAAAAATGAGCACTTGGAGTGGAGTTCACACTGGGTTTAAGGGTGGGAAGGTTTTGAAGGGCACTACCAGTCACCAGCCAAACGTAATATCCACCTTTTGTTTTCAGGGCTGCTCTGTTTGACACGAGGACGGAAACTGGGTCTTTACATATGTAAGAGGAAATACTGCCAGGGTTTGTGCAAGTAACTAACATGATGAGAACAAAGAACAAGAAACAAACTTTTACGATATTATGAATATTGTTGTCATGGGGTTTTAGTTCAAGTGAATGAGCTCACCTTTAAAGGAGAGTCGAACCCTCGGAGCAGACTGCTGAAGGGCCAAGCCTCTGCAAACCCACAAGACCAACAGAAGGAGTTGGGCTCCAGATGCTGTCATGGTAACAGTCATGCAGGTAGCCCACAGAGATCTAAATCTGGAAGAAAAGAGGGAAAAGGGAATGAACTATTATTACAGTGTGCCCCATGAGAAAAGAGGAGACAGAAAAAGAAAGTAAGGAGAGGCAAGAGGCTTTCTCTGATCTTCAGAAGTTTGGCCTGAAGCTTTCAAAAAGGCAAGTTTGGCAAGGGATAACAACGTCCAAACCTTCACACCTGCTGTGGAAAAGATGACAGGTCTATTATTTATTTAAAGTGTTAATGTATGTGTAAAGACTGCATAATAGCATAATACACTATATATATATTTTTAGGGAGGGGTATTTAAAAAAAGGGTGAATAATGATGCCCTTCCTTGTCCTGTGAGTGTTTTAATCAGCACATCAGACTTTCATAGACATAGATTTCATTGACTTTATTCTGTGAGAAGTGTATAAAACAAGACTCTGATGCCCATCAGTGATTCCCTCTGCCTCTGTCTTGGTCTTTCAACAAAGTACGTCTGTGCATTTTCAGAGGTTGAAGAGTGAAGTACATGACAGTTCAAAGAAACAGGTAGCCCTCTCTAAAACAGTTCCTGACAGTTTAGGGGTGTTGAAACCTAGCCTAACTGTTAGACCTTAACTCAAGCATTCATTATGCATCTGCACTTTACTGAAGAGGATCCCATATAAATTATGAATACTAAAAGCTGAGTCCATAACATCCATTAAATAGTGCCTCCCAAGGTGTGCTGTGTGGCTGTACGTCATCCCAGGGGCTTCTTTTTGTCTTGGGACAAATGCAGAGCAGGCCTCATGTGGCACAGAACAGAAATATTATTTCAGAACATGGCTTTTAGGTGAAAAATGCAAAAATACTTTATTTTTTAAACCAGCTTTTACTGGAAAACTTTGGGGTTAATTTATTGTGACCCGCCTACAAAAGTATGTTTGGCATTAGCCATATGAAATGAGAATATTGGGAAAACCTAAGAATTGTTTCTTTACTCAAGGTTTGAGGTAATGTATGCATAGTAGAAAGTACTGTATGAGGCCTATATAATATCTCAAGGATGTAAACACACACATTAAAGATATGCTAAACATAATACTGAAAGAGTGTAGCCACCATTTTGCTTCTGTAATACAATTTGGTCCAGCTATTATTATTTTAAAATAGGCTTTCTGGGTAAAATCCCCTCACAAGGAGATCAAGTCAAACCAAAACATGTCTATATTAGGCATTTTTTTACTGCAATAACATGCATAAAACCTCTCATCTATTAGTCAAACACTCAAGAACTCATTAAATTTGAACCGTGAATAAAGAACAGGCTATCATGTTAATATTAAAAGTTTTCATATAGAAAATAGCCTAAATGTGCAGTGTGTAGCCTACAAAAATAAATGTGGATGATGAATGAATCTGAACTACCCCTGTTGCTATTTCTGTTTCTAAAATCAACAGCAGAATAATTTTAAGAGTTGCTGTAAAAAAATAGACGTTCCATCATTTAAAAAAAATAATGACAGCATTGGTTTAAACTAGACTTCTCTTATTTTCCGCTGTACCTGTGAACTCAAGCCCCAGAAATACAGCCTTATAGGAGGCACGTCACTCCTCACGCTACACAGTAACCAAACACAAGTTAAAAGTTAAGCTAAGAAGACGTCAGATGTCTCACCTTTGCTTTCTGATTTAGCCTTTATTGTTCCGCTTAGCCTCGGAGAACCAGGCACAGAAACAGAAACTCTAGGGGATGTTAGCGCCGCATTGCCCCGCGTTCTGACACATTCGGAGCCGCTCGGAAAATCTCCGTCAACGCTACAGGAACGTATCCAGTGTTCGTAAATTCCCTCGGAGTAAAGCGATTACTTATTACTTCTTGCTAATGCATTCATGTCTTTTTTCATTTTTTTAAATCACGCAGCTTGTTCCGTCCTTGCCAAAAAAACTTCCTCGTGATGTGTTCAATTCGCAGCTCGTTTATCCTTTCCAGGGAGTTCAACTGGAAATCAAGTGACCAGGTGCAGGTGTTGGGAGCGAGTGTGCCCCGCTGTCCTCTCCCGTCTGTTCTGCCCCCACCCAGCCTTCCTCTCTGCTGTTGGCCCACAGCAGCATTGGAAACCTCTTGGTACACCATATGGTATGATTAACCCTGTCACTGCTGGTGAGTCCCACACACAGTTACCAATATGACATGGTAAGACTTTCCATCCTAATTATTTGAATGAAATGGAGCATGGACCCATGTTGAAGCCAAATGTTTTTCTCATGAACCAAGAGCACCAAAGGCCTATTCTTAAACATGATCCACTATAATAGCCAAGGGACAATGTCACCATCACTCTTTAGCTCTACATAAGAGTCAAGTCAGCCGAAACAGATTCTTGGCATTCCTCTGTGCCTAGTACCAGGGCTCACAACAACGGTGACAAAGTAACCAAGACGAGGGGAAGGTGGGGGTCTTGTAGTAAAAAGGCATCCTGTTAACAGAGCTTTGAAATTAAAGCCGTTTCAATAGAGCACCTCTCATCATTACTGTCTTTGAGGGTGAGCTCTGACGCAGTATGGTGCACTGGATTTAGAAAAGCCTATATTCTGAGCCCTGTGAGAGAGTGCGTTCAAATAAACACACGAGGCAGCTGTGTAAAAGGTCAAGGAAGAAGGGCAGTGCAAGTAAAGGATGAGATGTGTCCAAATCTAACTTTTTACACTCTTTAGTAATCACTTTGGATACATCTCTTTGCGTAGCAGCCACATCTCTAGTTGGGAATCAGCCAAATGTGATCTACATTGCAAGATGCGTCAAGGAGGTACTTTTTTTGTTGTTTGCCACTCTGCAGGAGGTGTTTCCAGCTGAGGAAATGAGTCAATAGCATGTCCTGAGTTCAGGTTTCCGTGCGCGCTGAACTCCGGCCATGGACACTATATAGTCATTTTTACTCACAAGCTCCTTTTAATATCATTGGTATCTGTGATAGTCCACCACTCCATGGGCTTATCTCACCAGCATGCACCCACTACTACTGCCTTGACTTGCTGCAGAGATAGCATACCATTCTTTGTCCGTGTCTACGTGAGAGAAATGACAGGAAATAGAAGCTGAACAGGCCTGTGACTTCCAACGTGATGGATGGATTTTGTAACTTGGAGACAGATAGGGTGGAGTGGAAAGTAAACAAGACAGTAGGATGTTCATGTCTAATGGATAGTTTGGTGAAACGTGTGGTTTATCTATGTAGGGCACAAGGATCCTGGCCACATCCATCAATACACTTGTAGGTGTATTGTCGCTTCCAGGGAAAACAACCCATTATTTGATTGACTGATTGTCCTTATCATACTGATTAATTGATCGTGGTGAGTGGTTTTTTGAACATAGGAAATTCAATAAAAAAAAAAGAATTTTGTCCGTATTTTTTACAAGATCCTTCATAATTATCTTAAACCTCGAAGGAATGTAAACAGCAAAACGCAAGATAAGGGAACAGGTGCTGTGTGACATTCATGAACTTCACACACCGATGATTATCAAAGGAGAGCAACATCTTTGAGACGCGAGCGCGAGTACGTGGCTTGCATTCCAGTTGCAGCCTGTCTATCCCTACAATGTATTATAACAGAGGTGTTTTTTTTAAAGAAAGTGCACTGTACGGAGAGAGATGGAAGTATCGTCTGCAGTCCTCTAACATGCCACGTGTTCAGCGGGGCCAGCCAACGAGCCACCATCTGCCTCCAAGACAAGACTGGCACTCTCCCCACTATAAAATGTGGGAGATTCAACAGCTGTCCAAGAGGAGGGCCGTCCAAAGAACAGGAGTTTGATCTAAAGAAAATAGAGAGGCAGATGAATAAAAGGACAATGTTTTATGCTGCTCGTGTCACAAGTGCCAGCATTAAATATATAGTATTTAACCAGCCCAAGACTGAAGTGGAGCCAAAACAGTTCTGGAGTTAGACTGTATATTTTTGTGTTTCTGATTTTTTTGTAGATAAATTTGAGTCACCACCACAGTCTAGTGACTCTATAATCTTGTGCAATCTTGATCTGGGCTAAGTGTCTCAATATTTTGTCTTACCCTTAGTTCTGACACTCACAAACAAGATAATAGATAAAAAATGTTTAATGCAATGCCACTTTGTGCAGATGTCCTTCAGGTAAGACAGCTTCTCCAATGCATTTTGAATCACGATCTTTTGAATTCCAAAAAGCTACTGCAATGTATAGTTTTGATCTGGGTCTGATCTAAACTTCTGATCAGACCCAGATCTGTTCTTTTTTTGCTTTTACTGTTAACAGTTTTGAGCTTAAATACTTTTTTTAAATCCCTGTGACCTGATAAACTTAGATTTGACCTATGTGTTGCCTCTTTATCAGATGAATTTGTCTGCTTTCACACATGTTCACAGCAAGTGTGTGGAAGCTCCTTTTCTTTTTCAATTAAGATAAAACAAATATAGATTTTTCTTATCTATTGGAACACACATCCTTGAAGACACTGGACCTCAGGTGAATTTCAATGTCAAACACACAAAGCTAGCCCTGCAATCTGTTCATTCTGTCAAGTGGTTGGTGTGTGTAGGTGTGCGTTCCCATGCGTGCGCATCCTGCATGTGCAATGTGATTAGTGGGGGGCAGGCCTATTCATCTGTCTGGTGTGATTGTGGCTCTGTGTTACAGGGCCTAGGCGTGAGTATGCACTCTGTGATCTCCCAGATAAGAGTCATCCATCTGCTGTGTGTATCTGTCAGGGCCCAGGCAGCTCCGCTTATCGTTGCATTCATCCATTTCACTCAATCATCATTCTATGTTTTCTTCAGTGAACGGTTCATGTGGATGGATTTATCTTGATTAACTGACGAGCAGACAATCACCATCCATGCACGATGGTGTTAAAAAGGGTCGAAAATTGTGTGACGTTCAGCTTTTCCAAATGTGCATGAAGCACCAGGTATGCAGATAGATACTTACAAGTGGTTGGTAATCAGCGGGGATTCTTTAACCTATCACATTACTCACTACAGATAAGTTGAAAGCAGTACAAGCCCTTTTCTTGTTCACCCCACCGAAGTAAATATTTTTTTGACATCACGGATAAAGAATGAGCCGCTGTGTGTGTTTTTTTTTTTTTTTTTTTGTAGATTTGAGTCTACAGCATTTTAGTGTGAGTTACAGATGCCAGAAAACTACTTTGTGAAACGTGAGAGCATAAAGCAGTATGCCAAGATGATTTGTGTACAGTAGCAACACAAGCTCACTTCAAGGGAGTGGAGTTTACACTGGGGAATCCGTTTAGGCCTTTGCCACCCCATACATAACAAAGGCTTCACAGATAACCCTGGGACCACAAAGCAGCTTTGTTGTCCCAGAAATCTGTACTTAGTTTGTCAGAATCAATATTGCAGGAGTCAAGCCCATTATTAATTCATAAAAATGTTGTGCTTAGAGGTGGTCTGTGTAAAACTGTTTCAAAGCTGACATTAACACTATGTTTCACATGGGATCACTTCACGGGGTACAGTATAATGTGCTTCCGTCATTAGTATTAATAGTATATGTCCATCCTCAACTGCATTCTCTGGGTGCTGCAGGGCCTGCAGCAGGATAGGTTTTTGCTAGTGGAATATTTATAGCTGTGCATTAAAAGTGGAATCAAGGGTTTAAGTGTACTGTTGCAACACTACTGCTGTTCCTTTGTCTGGGCCTGTCCAAAAATGTCTTACCCGAGGCAGTTTTCTGCTACATTCAAAATGTCAGTAATATCACACCCCGCTGTCATATCAAAGAGCAAATATATTAAAGAGCAGCTGTATCCCAGCAGGTTTTATTTTCTTAGACTGTCATCCCCTTAAGTGGAGCACGGTGAAGTCACATAATACTTGTGAACAAGTCACATGTTTCCGGAAACTTGGGCTTTTGTGAAACGTCACATCTAAAAGGTTTTGTTTACAGCACACTCTGTGTTATCAAAGTACAATGACAGACCGTTTTTTAAGTCACCAACAGAACGCTCATGAAATAACATGAACTATACTGCCATCTCATGGCTAAACAAAATTCACCTCACTGGGAAAACACAACGCACCTTATGTTAAGATTATATTAATCATAACAAAGCAAGCTACAGCTATGCTTTTAAGAAGGCTTTTATACTTTCATTGAGCCTTTGAAATTCTAAACAATCCTAGGAACTCTTCAGAAAGCTGAATCTTTGCTCAAGGCTACTCTATTCAATATTTCATGTGTACGTCCATCCACTATGACTTGTTGTTGTGCTCAAGTTTACATACTCCGGCAGAATTTGTAACTTTTTTTGGCCATTTTTCATTGAATGATAAAACAAAAACCTTTCTTCTACTCACCAAATACATTCACTAAAAATCTTACACATTCACACACCAGTGTCACAGACACTGGAAGCAAGGTGGGTTAAGTGTCTTGCCCAAGGACACAATGACAGTAAGAACTGTGGGGAGAGCGGGAATCGAACTGCCTACCTTCCGGTTGAAGTGCTCTACCACAGAGCCACTGAGCCCCAGTTGTGGCTGAAATATTTTTTTCATCTACCTGACCTTGGTTTGGTTTCAAAAGAATCCCTAATTTTCCACTTCTTAATTAGAGTTTGAACACTGCTGATTGATTCTCAATTCCTTGGATAACTTTTTATATACCTTTCCTGTTTTATACAGTTTAATACATTTTGACATTTCTTTTGGTTTCCCCATGACTCAGAATACAGAAACATCAGTGCAGCATAAAAGCATGAAAATGCAAGGGTCTGTCAGGAGCCCAGAAACTCATTGACCTTTTATACACACACACTGATTACAAGCAAACAGATCACAAGTGAGGATGGTTATCTTTAGTAGCCATTCAAACCTGTTTGTGTCAGGCCAAAATCACCAGAGTATGTCAACTTTTGATCAGGGTCATTTCTTTTGTCATTCTGATTTAAAAAGAGTAAAGTCAATTGTTTGACAATTAATAGCTTCACCCAACCACTAACTATGAGTGAAAGAAAGGTTTTCATTCATATTCTCTGAAAAATAGCCCCAAAGAAATTTAAAATTCTGCCAGGGTATGTAAACTTACAAGCACAACTGTATAGATATAAAACAACATGGTTTGTTTAAGTGTGTACATGAGGAACTTATAGCATTAAACACTTGTACAGTTTAATAATCCATAGGACTCACATATCACATAAAACAAATTTCTGTTTTATTAAGTGTCAGTTGAAAGGTAAACATTTATCCTAAAAACAAATATGTCAAAGCAACAAACAAAGGTAGTTTACTACAATATTCTACAGCACACAAAATATACTTTCCAACCAGGTTTGTGAAAAAAATGCACATTGTTCAAAGTTTGTATGGATTAATTATGTCTAATGTCTTTTTCAAAAGACAAAGTTGAAATATAATTTACAAGTCATTGCTATGAAAAGGTTACAAATACCAAAATGATTTATTACAGTGCACCCCATAATTTGCAATGTATGTGCACAGTGAATTATTTTATTCTACACACAGCCTTGTAAATAATAAAAAATGTTCTCCTGTTTAACATTTTATGCATGCCATGATGTAAATAAAAAGAAAAACATTTTAGAATAGAAAAAAAATAATTCACACACCAACTTTAAACCAAAGTCAAACTCAGTAAAGTACAAAAGCCACATAGATACAAGACATTGATAAACAATTAATTTACAAATAAATGGTTTACAAATAACCAGGTTGAGGTTTTGTATCTAACAAGGTTAAACATGTAGAGGATAAGGGAAAATTATCCTCCATCCAAAAATTTGGTTGCATGACAAAATCATATCTGTCCCTATTTACTACAGTAGAGTCCACATTTCAATTATATAGAGCAGAAAATAACCAACGCCTGTAAATAGTTCAGTAAAGATTATCCCTGAGTACAAATTTGGTTGGTACTCAGTACATCCTAAATGCACTGGTCCTGATATTTTAGTTTGTGACAGTGTCATCCTGCCATGCTTAAAATTAAAACTAAATAAGTATAGGTTGGCTTGTGAAAAAATGTGTAGTGAGGTTTTGACAATCAGACTAGTGGCAATGAAAGTGTTACCTCATAGTTGCCATACTTGTAAAACCTATACGTCTATGGTCAGAACTATTTGTACATTTTTGTTGTATTAAAATAATTTCTCAAAATGGTAAGACAATGTAGAAAATACAGGGGAACACACTGCCTTGGCGTTACCTCATGGTTAAACCTGATTTAAAATGTCTATTTTATAAGGTAGAAAAAAAATTCTGTGCATATCATCAACTTACATCAGAGTTCTTCATCAACCTTGAATATCGTCTACATTGTCCTGCCGTCTGGTCCCTCTTCATGAAAATACAGGCCCTCTTTTTAAACTTCTTCCTGGTCTGTGTCATCAGAACCTGACATGAATACAGAAAACATTTAGACAAATAGTAAATAAAACATGAATAAAATAAATTTTCATAAATGCTACCTTTTTATGAATCACATCTTACCATCAATCACTATTTCTCCACCTTCTTCATCCTCATCTTCCTCCTCTGCCAGACTTTCATCTAAGGAAGATACATGTCCAATTGGTTTAGCCTTAACATTTTATTTCATGCAGATCACAAAGCAGTAAGAAAAGTATGTTTAATATTTTCAGTGTGTCTCCGACCTGCACCTGGACGCGTGCCCTCTTCCTGTTCCTCTTCTTCTTCCTCCTCTACTTCTTCGTCGTCCTCCTCCTCGTCACCCTCCTCCTTATGTCCCTCTTTACTGTGATCTCCTTCAGCTTCCCCAGCTTCCTCACTAGCCTCTTCTTCAGGCTCATCTTCAGAGTCGGAGATTACCACACAGTCATCTCCATTCCCATTGTCAGCAACTCGGGTCCCACTGGCACCACTGTACAACACAAAAAGTGCAAAATTTCAAGATCCTGTGGCAAAAGTATTCTTAGAATTTATAGTTTAATAAGAGCACACACATTCACAAATATTAAACATTTGCCATACCTCCCGTTTTCCCTGGGCTCCCACAGCGGAGTGAGGTAGTATCTCAGTGGGTCTCTGAACAAGTCGTCCTTAAGTATCTACATATATAAAACGTATATCATACAGGCTGTCAAATGTCAAATACTTTTGTTTTTAGATAAAAAATGTTTTGTTGCATACCTGCGCTACATCATCTTGTGCAGGGTTGCTGTGGTCACTAAACCAGTTGAAAAACGTCTGGTAGACTCCACGTGCCGTTTTCCTTGGTTCGCTGTGGGTGGTCAGGTTATGGCCACGATGCCACAAGATGGGGTTAGAGAACGACATGGGAGATCCTGAAACAAAGACAACTGTTATTAATGCTATATTTGAGGAAATGTTCTTTAAATATTGTGTTTCTACAGCTTTACGAGCATTTCCATATGTTAAAACTATTATTACAGTGTAACTCTATACTATTAAAACACTAAAAACTCAGTACAGCATTGTTCAGTTTAGAGGTGCATTGCTCAAACATTGTATGTGTAACACTGATAAACTAGTGTAAGCACTACTATTTCCATACAAAATGTGTGTTGTAAATAATAGAATTCAAATAATAATCTTCATATTAGTGAAGGCATGTTTTACCTCCCATTCCGAGGTGAAGTTCCTTCATGATAATATTGTTCTGAAAATATGGGTTCCTCCTGAAGTGAAATCGAATCCTATAGCCTAACTTGTTATTCTTAAAAGTTTCAATCTGCAAAAGATACAAGAAATATAAAATGGATGTCCCCACAAATAAAATAACAATTAAATAAAAACAACACTCTACCTCCAGGTCAGTCATGTAGCTGAGAGCATCTTCATCGGTTTCATCAATGTGAGCTGACAGATGGGGGTGATTCAACAACTGGCACATTTATTAAAGGGAAACTTCTGAACTTTTGATTCTTTAAACACATAAAACATTTGGTGCTAAAGCATAGATAAGGGACATTTTAGAAGTAAAAGGATACAGCTGTGACCCAGAAGCCCGGAATTGTTTTTGCAATGGAGCTGCGCTGATCCAGATGTGGGCGTCTCTGGCGATTGATCTTGACATCTAAGCGTTGGTGAAGCCGGGCGCTCTTCTTCTCTAATGCTTCCAACTTCATTTGAACCTGTGCAAGGAGTGCCACTGACTGCCTCATTTCTGGGGCCATCTTCACAGAGACTATGGCACACTCCCCATCATCATTTTCCTCATTTTCTGAAGCAAAGGAGGAGCTTGCTGTGGAAGAAGTTCCAGATATTGATTCATCACCTTCTTCTGCTTCTGGCACATCATCAGCATCCTCCCTTGCAGTGCTATGCATTGATGTGGAACTATCTGCTGCAGCTGCTTGGGTTTTGGAGCCCGACTTTGAGGACTGATGGCCCACACGCTGTTTAACTTTGCTCAACTGTTTTACCTGTTTGCTTTTATTCGATGAGCAAGGCACCTCTTCACTGTCTTCCCCATCTCCTCCCGTGAGACTGGCAAGTGCTTCGGCAGCGGCTATGGCTGCAGAGTCTGACTGATCCAGAGAAGTGTTGGACTTCCCTGGCTCTTCCTTTGCATCTGAGCTCTGTGGTATGACACTGTTGTTGTCTCCTCGGCCATCTACACTTAAGTTAGTGACAGTATGCGAACTAGTAGCATCAGTGCTATCTGAACCAGTTAGTTCTGCAGATGTGTCTTTTGATACGCTTCCAACTTCTCCTTTATTCTCCACCTCACTGTTTCTGCCACTTTTTGATGTAACCTCCCGTTTGTCCAATGCCTCGCTCGGTTTGGAGGACTTGCAGGGCACCGCGTTGTCTTCAACCCGCTCTGGTGATGGACAGCGTTTCCTTGGTGCATGGTCAGCGGACTGTTTGCAGTCCGTCACTTCACTCATGCTAGCAAACGACTCCGCTAACAAGCTAGGTAGCCCGCGAGCTTTACTACTACACAATGAAATGCAATTGACTTCTCTACTGACTATCTACTGGTATTACCAATGCAATTATAATGTTCGGCTGTTGTAATCTACATTTTCAATAAAGCTTAAACAGGAAGCAGTACTCGCATTTCTCCGCGGCCTTGCGTAATGTCTAAAACTAGCAACCTAATGCTAAAAGCTATAGCTTACGTTTCCCGAACCGGGTGTCATCGAAGTCGAGCCCAGTCCTCATAATCCTCCAGACAAGTTCATTAGGAAACATATGGTTTAACCCTTTAACTTCTTGGTAGTCCTGACGTACAAGTAAAGTTACTTTTACTTTATATTTGCAAAAATCGCTAGCTTACTATTCGTGCAACGACGTGAAAGAAAAACAATAATGTGATTGGCTAAAGAACGCCGCGCTAAAACCTCTCCGCCAATCAAAGACAAGGATGTGTTTACACTGTATAGCCGAGTGCGCAAACCTGGCGCAGACAGCAAGTGCAGGAGGATAATCCTAAAATAGTCTAAAGTAGCACAATGTCAATTGTTAGGACTAAGTCGTTTTTTTACTAACCAGTGCAATAATATTTTTGTAACACAAAGTTGTATGCGTGTTTGCGAAACAGTTAAACACAGCGCAATACAAAAATATAAAAAATATTACGCTGTGGCCAGTATCTAGTTATTTAAAATTTAACGCCAGTTAATCAATGATCTCAACAGGGCATTGTTGATTCAATCAATGATGTGATCAAAGACTATACAGTCTTTTACATTTAGACATCTCAATAAGGTCATATAATATGATCTTACACCATAATAAAATTTCAACTCTTGCACATGTGCTGTGGACGTCTGTCGTTTTCAGTCCAAACCAAACCAAACACGGGGGAGTGGCAGGATTATACCAAAAACAAATGTGGGGTATAGTGAGCCTGGTAGGTCAGTGCTAAAATTAGCCTGCCCCTTTCAAGACAAATTGAGGGGTTTAAACTAATCTGAATTAGAGGATACACTATCATAAGGGGTGGCGGTAAGGTAAAGTTTCGACGGGGACATTTAGTTGGGCTTATAAACTGTACAGGCTGTGCGTAACGACACAACGCTGGGAGTATTTTTGAAGACGCCATATGTATGTACTGATACTATAATGTCTTTTTTAAGCATACCAAATCAGAAGGACCTTTTCATCGCCATTAAAAAAGGGAAATCATCGGTTGGAGCAGAACGATGCCCCACGGTGGACGAAGATGAAGATGACGACGAGGATGAAGAGTACACCAACGACGTGCGCCTTATCCCAAGAAGCTCACCAGTGCCCAGAAAGAGAGGTTCATCTATATTCGACGAAACAGCGGAGTACATGCGCATCCAATTGGCGCTGTCTCAAGGCAAGCGAGTATCCTTTGCTGACACTACAGGCAGGGATCTTGTAGCTATAAAAGAGTTTATTGCCTTTGACTCGGACGACGAGTACAGCGCCAAGTTGGAAGAAGAGGAGGCAAAGTATAAAGTAGCAAAGGGAGAACCCAAATATCATGTGTACCCGGAGTTCAGCGCGCCAGTGAGAGTGACCTGCTGCAGGCTGTGCGCACCAACAAAGTGGAGGTGGAGCATGTCTCACTTTTAGAAGAGGAACCCCTTTCCTTCTGGGGAATGGTAAGAGTTTTGAACATTTCCTTCAACAAAGCAGTGTACATCAGGTTCACCATGGACCAGTGGGCCTCCTATTATGACCAACCTGCAGAGTATGTCGAGGGGTCTCACGATGGGGTCACTGACAAGTTCTCCTTCAAACTGTCTTTTGCACCACCTTATACCACACATGGCTCTCGCATAGAGTTTGTTGTTCGCTATGAGACCTCTGAGGGAGACTATTGGGCCAACAACCTGTCTATGAACTATGTGGTGACTCTGCTTCTGTTCTATGAAGACAGTTCGACTCAAAGACAGCCCAGCGTTACAGACGTTAGAAGTATCCTGAGACCTCCAAAAGTGTACAGGTAGGTACAATCTTAATCAGGCTACATACATTGTTTCATTCTACTCTAATCTTATTCTTCTCTGTTGCCTTGAAAGTCATCTTGCATGATTCTATTCTATATTATTAGGAAACATAGAACCAACAAAGTGGATTAGCTTCAAGACAAACACTCCTACAACATTTTACTTCTCCTTTTTTAAAAGGGGCAAATCACATGCTCTGGTGTTGCAAAGCTCCAGTGGCCTTGTATTAAGCACTTTTAGTTTGTGCTTTTGCCCAGAAACTGCTTTCAGCAACGCAAGAATCAAAGTCTCAAAGTAAAGCAAGGTTAAAAAAAAGGTTTTGAGCAGCTGTTGTGTAATGAAAGCACACAAGGCTGCAATGTTTAATGTTGAAATAAAAGGATTGGAGGGGGCACACACCCCTTTTAGAGTGCCAATCATGTGTGTCTGATGAAAAAGGCAAAGGGCAGGTGTCGTTTTCAACCCTGGCATTTCCCTGCAGCAAAATGTTTCTCTGACCTTTCCTATCACAGTCAGGGAATAGACGCATTGGCTGTCTTCCCTAGTGGTGTCAAACACTAATACACTAACACACTCACCCCTTGTGTTCTTTTGTTACTCTTGTAAATTTAAGCATTCCCCTGAATTTGGCAAAGCACAGTGAAATGAGAGGACCTAGTAATAATCCAATAACAGTCAAATGGTCAGTCTGTAAACTGCTGCAGTTGTCACATAAGCACATCATTTGTAATGCCAGATCAATTGGCAACTCTAAAGTATCCCTAGTTAATGAATGTGAGAGTGAATGGTTGTCAGGATCTGTCTCTAAGTGTTAACCCTGCAACCAACTGGTCAATGTCAAGTTAAGCCAATTAGTTACAGCAGATAAATATACTTTCAGTCAGTTATCAACACTATGATTTGTTTTCTACTGCTCTAAAGAAAGTTTTTTTTTTACTTTTAATATTCCAGATTATTTAAAATGCAAAAAGTTATGTTTGAATTTTTATTTATGCAACTCTGGGCACATTCATCATTTTCATTCATTCATTTTATTCATTAACTTCTAAATGATGCACCTATCTATTAACTGTTTAGTTAATAGAACCTCACTCTATTTAAGTCTTAAATGTAAAGAATTTGGACTTGACATTAACAAGCATTATGCCACAGTAACCCTTTGTCTCCTTTAGTCAACTTTCAATCAAGTTATATTCACTTTGTTGCACTGACAAAGACAAGACATTCATTGACTCATATAATGTACATGTAAGCCTTTCTATTTGCCAGTAATATGACACAGAAATATTTTACCATAATATCATATTTAATACAACAGGCCTTCTACCATAAAACTGCAGAGACCTTAAAAGAAATATCCAACCATACTAGAGTGAACTGGCATGTTCAGCACATTAACAGTTGAACGTCATCAGCAAGTGTTAAGCGTAATTATCCATAACAGGTGTTGATGAGGGCGCTTCACTATACTTGTCTTCTTCATGCATGAGCTGCTATAACACTGCAGCTTGAGGCTCCAAACCGTGTCTTTCTTTTTACAGGGATGATAATGTCTGTCAACTAACTCACAGGGCAAGTATAAGACATGAAGTGACCCTTTTTTTGCTCATACTGATCCGTTCATTCTCAGATTTAGTTTCTTAACTCTTCTCAAATGCCACACTTTTCTTTCAGTGCGGAGCTGGATTTAGAATCAGAGGATGAACAGGACACAGAAGGTGAAGTATTTTGCAAGAATTTATGTTTAAAAAGATCAAATTGATTTTGTTGTAATATATTTTAAGCTAAAGATACTACTCAATAACAGCAAATACATGTGTTAAGCAGAACATAGGGGTTCCACTGAATCTGGACTTGTTCGACCTACAGCCACCTATCCAGTTATTGTTCAGCCAGAAAACAATGTTGAGGTAAGAAAAAGAATATCTATCTATCTATTTACCTTTATAAAAAAGACTAATTATGAACTTTCTATGAATAAAGTTAATTCCAACACAATTTTGTCTTGTCTGCTAACTTCCCAAGAGGCTTCAAATTTAGCAAATAACTTTGTTCAAATGATTTGCATGCAGCCGTTGTAGTAATCACTTTTAACAGGTAAAGCCAGGAAAGATGCTCTCATCTAATTTTGCGATTTCTATGTCTAATAAAACCTTTTCAACATTTACAGCTTATCACCATTGGCTTGATTGTTTATATTGTTCACAGCTCATTGAAGCTTCAGCAACAACCTAGGTAATGTTTGACTTTATGGCACATTGCATGCATGTAACGTTCATGTTTCACCTTATTGTTCTCAGACCATTTCAATAGCTTTCATTGAATCACACAGTTATCAAAGCTTTCATGTATAGTCCCATGAATATTCTCGTGATTTGTGATCACTTAAGGATAATGTCTATGTCAATATTTAACTTGTTCTGACAAAAGGTTCTGAAAAACTCACAATAAGATGAATCTTTTAAAAAAGATTGTGCTCTGTTCAGTCTGAAGGTTTTTAGCGAAACAATAAGAGGCCATAGCTGAAACATAAATCTAATCTATGAATCATATTAACACAAGTAACTCCTGTCCTCTGTTTACCTTAAACCTACAAGCATTGTGTTGTTATGCATCAACATAACGTGTGTTATTTTAATGTGAGTTCATCTTGATTAAGATCTGATCTATCACAGACAGCAAATAGGCTAAACATAATTAAAATTAAAATCGAATTTGAGGCTATATAATTAATATGACAATGTATTTCAATATCTTGAATTAACTTCTGCACTGTTCTTTGCATACTTCTGTGTTGGCAATGTCAGCATTGGATCCATTTTACAGAAAAGCATCAGTATGCTGTAAAATGCTTTTCTCTGTCTTTGTGTGTCTGCACTTTTACTGTGGGATATAGATCTCTCCTCCTTTTGTCTTTATGCTCTCCTAGCTGTCAATGTTGTCTTCCTGTTTTACTTTAACAGATTGCAGTTCACCCATCTGTTCCCACTGTCCCACCCAACGGAGAGCTTCCATCTGTTGACGGGGCAGTGTCCACTCACTGTGAAATCACACAAACGCCCTGTACATCATCCTCAAGCCCACATCAGACTTTACCCATTGACCTTAATGCCAGTGAAGCAGTCCAACCAAATAACCACAGTGAATTAGGTTACCAAAGCTTAGAGCAGCACAAAATCAGCAATCCTCCTGCACTGCTGCCTGTCTCATGTCCCTTTATTTCACAATCGCCTAGGGTGAGACCAGACTGGTCCCAGGCTACTAAGGAGGAACCGACAGGGACAAATGTGTTGCCAACAGGGGAGATAGGGTCAACTAAGAATCCAGATGCTGATCCCAGCCTTGCACTTCCTACACATTGTGCCTCTGCTGCTCACAGCTCAGAGCCATGTGTGCTTGTTACAGGTTTATCAGATTGTCCCAACAGTTCTGTGGCATGTTACCACCCATACATGCCCTTGTTCTCACCTGTGGTGCAGAGTCAAAATTCTCCTGGAGCACAAGGTGAAACTCAAGTGTCACTTGAAGAGAATGACTCTGAGAGTTTAGATGTCACTGAAGTGTGCCAGAGCTGTGATATTCAGTCTGCCTTGCCCTGCATGGAGAGGAAACATGCTTGCAAGACCTCCCCTGATGTGCTATTAGAGAGTCTACCAAGTCTAGTATTTGAGCATGACCTAAACAGAATTCTGATGCCATCCATCATCTTTCTCAGTGCAGTTATCTCCTTGACTGTAGTGTTGACGGAGTCCAGCGCCATGTTTGTGATTGGACTGTTTCTGATTTTGCATTGCTTGTGATTATATCACATATTCTCCATGAAAGTGCCTTGTCATGATTCCAAGATATGCCACAAAGGAAAAAAGTGCATGTGTTTTCTGCCATGAGTGTAGTTATGCTTAGATTACAAAGAAGAAAAAAGTCCATGCAAAACAACAGTATAGGTGAATATAGTATAGTCTGTATTGCACTACTCTAACCTCTGTAGCATCATGGTGATCATCCCAGTGATAAAGCAACATGTTAGCATTGTTTTTGATGGTGGTTTTCATTTTTCTCTTGTAATGTGTGCTCAGTGTTGTGTTCAAAAATCATTCTCTGTAATGATATTTAAATGTAGCTGTGGCACAAGTCTAACCACACTGTTTGTGTATTCCATGTCTAAAAAGAACTCCCATAGAAAGACAACATTTTGAAAATGTATTTTGTTTACTAAAGCTTTTACAAAAGATTTGAGAGTAAAATATTTTTGCCTTAATTAAGAAATGAACTGTGTAGGAAGTGGGACAAAGCCAAAACTCACTCACTACTATTGGTCTTTCTTTGTGAATTTTGTTCCCACTATACACAATTAGCTCAACAACAGTTTTGATCAATTCAATGCTTTTCTTTGTCTGTACAGTACTTTTGCCTCACTGTCTGACTGTATGAAGCAATAAACAGTTATTAAACATGGACTAATACCATGTTACCACATTGTCTCTGTCTATTTTTTCATGTTATGCACTGACTTAAACTAAAGCAGATTGTGTTGTGCTCAGCGTGGCCTGGTGTGGTGTAACATGAACCAGAAGCCAAAGGTCACATTGCACTAAAGTCAGTGTCATGACAGAATACAGTATACTTTGTAAGGCACTTTCAACATTTGTAGGTTCACAGCTTAGGATTGGGTCAAAGAATGAAAACATCTTAAGATATTTGATCTAACCACTGTGTCTGACTCCAGTCTGTGTGTTTGACGGGTAGCATTAGATTATGTGGATTATGGGGTATCTGTCTTAAAATATTACTAATTAAAGCACACTTGAGATTCATTGACTTGAGCACTAAGACGGAAAAGTGAATGGTCACAGCTCGAGTGTGGAATGTATTAAAGATTTAAGCAGACTTAAAATTGACCTGAGAAAGAAGAGAAGAAAACACTGAAAGTAGGATTAGATACTTACAGTGCTTCAATATGTTATTATTAGTAGAGTTCCATAATAAACTACAGAACTCTACTCTTCTGCTGAATATTAAAGTTGTTGCCTATATGTTTTAATTGGTGGATTGAACTGGTAACACTCATTCTAAGGCTAATGAATAAAAGGTGGTGATCATTTCACTGAACCTCGGAAATTTCAGAGTTGTGAGGATGCATGTCTCCACAGGGCCCTGTCACTGGGGCTTGTAGATCCGTGTCACTAATAGGCTCCAACAGTCCACTTTAGTCATAGCAGTGACACCGAGGCGACTCTTTTAGCAGCTGCGTGTTGAAGGAAGCTCTGTGCCATGTGTGAGGACAGGAAGCTAGAATAAAACAGCACTTTGAAGTTAAGTACGCCCCCCTCCCGCACCCTTCTCCGTGAGCTATCCGAATAAAACCGAGCGCTTCCGAACGAGCGCTTGAGCTGCCTCCTTGCAAGCAGCCATAATTGGGATTATTCAGGAATAATTCGCCTAACCCATCTGCCTTGTTTTCCTTCTTCTTTTTCCTTTGGTACATTTACGCGTGTAGATCGTTATTTTGACTGCGTCTGTGATGTAAATGCCTCTCGTGACATCGTTGGATTTGTCCAAAAAAAAAAAAATGTCCCCGTTTTATTGTGGACCATTAAGATGTAGTCCACCTTCGTTGGACAGCAACACAAAGACTGCATATTAAGATATACGGCTGAATCCGACGCCTTTTGGACAGAAACATGAGAAAAGGAGACGTAGTGAGCCTGTCTGCTGTGTGGACTAATTGTTCGGATGCCACCAGCCAATATCTACGACAAGACGATTCATTTAGGGGATGCGCGATGTTTTTTCCTCTCTAACGTTTGTGGGTGGGTTATAATAAGCGGTGAAATCGGACATCATTTGAAATACATGAAAAAACGAGATATTAGAGTCGTAGAGCCTACATGGAGACCGCTGCTCGACGTGATGCAACAAAAACCTGTTTTCTGGACCTAATGAACACATCCCTCTAAAACAGCAAAAGGGTGGCAGTGGATTTTTTTTTCCTTCTGTATCTTAATGTGTCTTCATGACAGCAACCCCATCCTTAGCTGTTTGATCAGCTGTTGATTACCACATCGCATGAAACCTATTATGCCGATGATATGTTGCTATCTCGCCGTGGGTTTATGCATAACAGGTGTTGTTTGAGAGCACGGCCACAGCATAAGGCTTTATTATGTGTTTTTGTCTCCGTGTAAAGAACGGTGACACAAAGCGACGAGGGGTATTTTTGTGTTTTTTGACGGAGGTAGAAGAACAAGAGCAGCTCCATAAATGACAGGTATGTTACCATCATCTCCGGCGGTCGATGCAAAAACACGACAAAGGAGATTTTGACACCTGTTCGTCCGTTTTTCTTTTCATTCGGTGTTTTAGGCCTAGCTGATATAGCAGCCATCTAATCGAGAATGGTGTTTGTCAAGGTGGCATGGGCTGTACAGAACAAAAAAATAAGCCTAATGATTCTGTGTTTCATGGCCTACATAGGCAAGGCCCACCCTGACAAGCTGCACTCTGCTTCTCTATTATTATTATTATTGCCTTGTGCCTGCCTAGGAACGAGTTTTAGGGTGAGGCTGCATCTCCAATTAAGCTTTAAATAAAAGAAAAATGTCGTGTTTATTTTTTGTTTGTTTTTTTGTCTTCATAGAAATGAGGTAAAGGGAGGAGGCTTGCCAAAAACAACGTTTAAATGTTACTATTTTCCCAGCTTCAATTCAATTCCACTGTCTGGCTCTTTCATATACAGGCCTACAGGCAGATCTAAATGGCTGCCTGCCCTGCCATTACATTCTCACATTTGTTATAAGATTTCATTTCACAAGTAACAGTCACCCGCACAGGATGAGGTGCACAGGGAAAGCATAAAATGTTGTTTTCTCAATTACAAATATCTCTGTTTGTTGGACATGCCCAGTGTTGCTCGTACTGTCTGCTCCATCCCCTGTACACCCCCATGCATTCACTCAAACACCCACACTTGCACAAAGTATGTGAGCTGTTGTATCTTAGCAACGGGCAAGGTAATTACTGAGAGAGCCAAGGAGCTGGCATGCTGTAGAGCTGCTGATCTGATCCCAGCCTTAGAGAAACAGGACGACAGAGATTTCCACTATGTTGCCGGACACAGCACTTCTGTATCCACCCTTTAAACTGTGTGCCTCTATTCATCACACTGTTGAAGATGTAACAGGCATGTCAGACATCTTGTTTTCCACATGAGTTGTCTTCACAATGTATCCTTGTGTTCACAGGTGGTGTGGCTGTGGACAAAGAGGAAAGATGATTGTGTCGTGTAGAAAAGATCATTTGGGCCTCTTGTAAAGTCCAGGGAGCTGTGGGAGACAACGGCTGCAGGAGGATCATTAGTGCTTGTAAAGGGCCTTACTTGCAGGCTCTTGTGGAAGGTTTCAGAATGGCTAACCAGAGCTTTGCCATCGACGGCCCTGGTAGTTTGCTTGCTGTGCTGGCCTCACAGAGTGGACTGGCAAGAGGCGGCAGCAGCAGCAGTGACAGCAGCAGCAACAGTGGAGGAATCTCTGCCACAGATGTGTCTGCCTACTTTAAGCTGGTCTTTTTAGGCCTGATAATCTGTGTGAGCCTGGTAGGCAACCTCCTTGTGTCTCTGTTGGTCCTCCGAGATAGGACACTTCACAAGGCTCCTTACTTCTTCCTGTTGGACCTGTGCCTGGCCGATGCAGTGCGCTCTGCTGCCTGTTTTCCCTTCGTGCTGGTGTCAGTCCACAACAGCTCGGCCTGGACTTACAGTGCCTTGAGTTGTAAAGTTGTGGCTTTTATGGCTGTGCTGTTTTGTTTTCATGCTGCCTTCATGCTGTTTTGTGTGGCTGTTACCCGCTACCTTGCCATTGCTCACCACCGATTCTACGCCAAGCGCATGACCATCTGGACCTGTGCTGCCATTATTTGCATGGTTTGGACTCTGGCAGTCGCCATGGCGTTTCCACCTGTCTTTGATGTGGGGACATACAAGTTCATCCGCGATGAGGATCAGTGCATTTTTGAACACCGCTACCTGAAGACCAATGACACCCTGGGCTTCATGCTCATGCTGGCTGTGGTGGTCCTTGCCACCCACGGTTTCTATGCCAAGCTGCTACTCTTTGAGTACAGACACCGTAAGATGAAACCTGTCCAACTTGTGCCAGCTATCAGCCAGAACTGGACCTTCCATGGTCCGGGGGCCACCGGTCAGGCTGCAGCTAACTGGATAGCAGGGTTTGGTCGTGGCCCCATGCCGCCAACCCTTTTGGGTATTCGGCAGAATTTACACAATCAACACCGGCGGCTGCTGGGGATGGAGGAGGTGCGGTCCGAGCGGAGGCTGGGCAGGATGTTCTATACCATCACCCTGCTCTTCCTGGTGCTTTGGGCTCCATACATCATAGCCTGCTTCTGGAGGGTCTTTGTCAAGTCCTGCTCCATCCCACATAAGTATCTGTCCATCACAGTGTGGATGAGTTTTGCCCAAGCTGGTGTCAACCCTATCTTTTGCCTCCTGCTCAACGAGGACCTGAGGAAAGTGCTGCGAGCTCACCTGCCGACCTACTGGAGGACTAAACAACACCTGCCCCAAGACGAGGCCTACTGCATCATGTGATGGCATCTGTGATCAGACGCCACAAAGAGAATGTTTCAGGTTTTAACTGGACTTTTGGAGATGTAATGCACCTTGGTGTTAGTGTCTGTTTTGTTGTTTTGCACAACAAAATCAAATTTGCCAACAAATGCAGGCACTGTGCCATTTTATTAAGAATGTTCACATTTGAATAAGGTTGCCCTCAGGTGCAGAGGTTTGAACAGGGCAACAAAAACGTCCTGGTAACACTTTAATGGCTTGTATTTCTGATGATGTACTGTATGAATAATCATAACAATCACCACTAGATGTGACGGATGCCATTTTAAAATAATGTTGCCTTATTTCAGAGGGACATGCCCTAAAGCTTTCCACCAAGTATTCATTGGTGCCGCATGAGGCAGAAAAGAGACACAGAGGGTTGAAATTCTTCAATATGAGTACTGTCTAGACTGTTAAAAGAAAGAGTTGTTCAGAGTGTTACTAACTCTCTGAAACATCAAGGAACTCGAAAGGAAATGGATTGGAAGACCACCCTGGACGCCTTTTTGTCTAATTCAAAGGAGGCTGCAAAATATTGAATGAACCCAATAATCTTGGATACATTTCAACAGCTGTTGTGAACCCAAGCCTCGAACATGCTTGATTTTTCGAACTTGATTTAGGGCGTGTCAGGTTTCTTTGTATCATAAAATTGCCTGTTTTCCTTTATTTGTAAACTATACATGTTAAGCAGATGACACTATTTTGAAATATGACTTGATTTCATATTGTATAGACTGTACGGGGATATCTATATTCCTGCTTGTGTGTTTTTATATATCATTTGTGTGTAAGTGTGTGTGAGGGAAATGTGGGAGGAATAGGGAGTGAAAAATGATAATGACAAATAGAATGGGGTTTCAGTAATATTGAGTCAATATGAAAGCAGCATGTGGTCTCCAAATCATACAAAAATGAGCAGTCATTGTATGGAAATGGGTATCTGTAACTGAAATTGTGCTTTGATTTTTAACAGTAATGTATAAGCAAATGACTGTATAATGAATGAGGAGAAAGAATAATAAGAAAACAATACTTTGCAAACAGGCCATGAGTTAATGATTTAAAGGATAATGCAAATGACAGCGTTTTAGAATACCATATTAATCAAATGAACATTTTTTGCAAAAGATGATTTTTGGAATGTTGTACTGCTATGCTCTCATCAGAATACAAACAATAATGTGGAACGTAATGTGAAAGAAACTTGAATGTTACCAGGCCCTTTGATACTTGCCAGCAACATTAACCAATAGAGTTTCTGCTTCACCGTTCGGTTCAAATCTAAAATCAACCGTGTTGTTAATGGCTGTTTTGGAAAGCAGCTTCAACTAAAATGACTCTCCAAATTAGGATTCATGTAATGCAAATGTCTGACCTACAGTATGTTAGGCATATAGGTATCTTTGTGCAGTGAATTTTCTAATTGTGGACACTTGCACAGCATACTGTATTAGCATGCATTCCACTGCATTTCATAGATTCAAGAGCCAGGGATTACAACTTGTACAGATGTCGATTTGGGCAGACTAAGTGAAACGTACACTGAGGTCCATCATTTTTATGTCTGGCATTCCTTTGCAAGATGAAATTCTGTAACTGTACAGTTTAACAGAGGTGGTTCTTTTACCCACTCATCAATAAAGACTCTACTTTTGATGCATTAAGATTTTGCACCTACCATTCTTACACCAGTAAAACCTCTTTTTGTGTGTGCAGTGTAATTTCAAGCCAGATGGATAACTAAGTGACAGATATAATGTAAAAAACTTAAGGTTTAAGGCTGTTGTGCTGAAGCCAAAAATGTACGTCAAAGTGTGATTTAACAAATTCCTTTCTATAAGAGTTTTTCAAATGTTTTGGTTTACTTCCCTGAATGACAAAGCACATTATGGGCATGAACAAAACAGTGTACATTAAAATCTCTTGCTGCCATGTAGAAAACTTTAGAAGATATTTATGCTTCTAATATTAAACTATAACATTTAAGAATGGTAATTTATTTCAAACCTCATTAGGGCTCAGCTGAAATGCAGTCTGTGTATGATTGTGCATACCCTACATAAACAATTAGACCATATTCAATCTCAGCTATATCAGAGATTTTTCTTTGGGCACTTGAACTAATAGGATGTTTCCAAAGTAAGCCACCCGAGCAGTTAAAAAAAACTAATTTTGAGTTGGATACAGCTGTGCCTCTCTATGTCCTCAAAACTGATGATTATCCAGGATACAAGACAACATTGCTGCCTTTCTTACTTGTAAAAAATAGTCCCCATACTGTCTTGCTGCTCTGTCCCATCAGAACTTACTAGGGTAGATACTCCTGTACTTCAGAGTTTTGTACACGCTTTACTTCTTTCAAACAAAAGGCTTTGTCCTGACCTTCTTTGAGAACACGTTTATTCCACTTACACACACGCCCCAACAGCTACATTTCCATGCCACAATAGCTTTGAGAGAAAAACAAAGAGCTAAAAGCTGTTAAAATGTCAGGAAGCCAAAGTTCAAGAGGTTAAAATGGATTGGTGTCCACTGCTGGATTTCGTCATGACATTACACGTGCACTATACAGAACTTAAATGTGTAGTTTATAACATTTCAGTTACATCTGTTTTGAGATAGGAATCCAAGAAAGGTCTTCAGATTAGTCCACCGCCTTTGGTAAACTTTGCAATTTCTTGGTAATTTTGGTGTTTGTGGCTAAGATCTCCGTGTTGGTAGAAAGTGATTTATAAAAATTAAATAATGCTGCATAATAACATAGGAAATAGCTGTGTTTTACATCAGTACTTGCATTTCAAGACAAAAAAATAATCAAAAAGACTGTTGCAACAGTTTATTTGTATGTGCATTAAATAAATTATGATTCTGCATCCAACATTAACAAAACAAATATATTAAGAAACAAAAGTAAAAACACTAAAACATCTTTCCCACTGACTGACTTGGTCATGCACATGGTTTCAAATGCAAACAGGCAAGCAGGACAAAGCAAATAAGGTCATTACTACACTCTTGAATAACAGTTACATAAATAGTGAAGTAGACCTAAGCCAAAGGGTGCATTGTTGAGAGACAGAAGTGTTAACCTGTTTAGTCAATTAAATTCAGTCAAATACCAACATGCATGGGAGTAGTTCTCTTTGTCTTAAAGGCAATGTTTTAGCGATGGAAGCACTAACTCACACAGATCTCACTAACCCACAATTGTTGAATTATACCTACCACCTACACATGAGGTTATCTGATTGCACTTAAGTATCATTACATTACACATTTAAAGCAGCCTTTCATTCCAGTGACAATCAACACGTTATTGGTCAGTTAACAAGCAGCGCTTTTTAAAATTGGTGTATCAGTTACTTTTGCTCCCGCCTCCAGATGATGACCATGCCGGTGGAATCGGCAGATGCCAGTAAACTCTCGTCACAGTTAAAGCTGACATCGAGCACTGGTCCCCCATGACCTTGTAACTTGTTTACTATCGCTTTAGTGTTGCGCTCCACATCGAAGAAGTAGACACAGCCGTCCTCACTGCCAGTCACTGTGTTACAGGGAAAATCAGGACAATTGAATACAAAAAAAATGTGGGTCTAAAAAGCATTTTAATGTAAACATTACAAAATTAATAAATGTATAATCTTTTCCTGATGTAAGAGATCCTGACCACAGAACATAAGGTGTATATACCATAGACCTGTCTAAGAAAGTGAAAATTAAATATTAAACAACCGCAACATGATTTTTTTTTGCACTTTGCTCAGTCTCTGCACATCCATTATACATGCCACCCATGTCTACTGGGTATGTCACATAACATGTTAAATCAAATTGACTAAAAAATGAGGTAAGGCTAGGTTTGATGAAAAATGCTTCAAGTGAAATCTTGGTGCTTATGACCTTTTGTTTTTTAAAAAGACAAAATCATAACACGCACAGATTTCCCAATTTTACAATTATGTGACTTTAGTGCATTGTAAAAAAATTATTTTGACTTTTTTACTCGAGTAGCACCAACAGCCTAATTGGGATACCCTCAACTCTTAATTAACAGTAAATATTTTTTTGATTCAATATCCCAGCATGAAAACTAAAAAACCTCTTACCAACACAAGCCCCCTGTCTGAATGACATTAGAGGGCAGAAAATGCTATGAACAAGCTGAGAACCATGCTTAATAGGGAAGCTTCTCTTCAGCTGTAGTGCACCTTCATTGTCCACCACCCTACAATGACAAAAGGTGCACAAAAAGGCAAATTATTTTTATTTGATAATAGCAGTTTGCAATGGAAACTACAAAACAACTAGACACTCAAGACAGACCTGTACAGCAGTAGCTTATTGACACATGCATTGATCAGCAGGGAGGGGTCTCTGGCCTCACGACTAATCCAGGAACGAGCAGATATACTGCAAATGGAGCTGCCCTCACTCACCACCAGACGCTTGGCTTTGGTCAGCTTCCCTGTGGGGGGCAGAGACAGGCACAAACAGGCACACACATATCAACTGGTTTGCCTCTCAACCAGAGACACAACCTACTGCGTGGCACTAAATTCAACAGTATTTATATTTTGCCGCAGCGCAATGTGCTTATTGCCAAATAAAAACAGTGACTCAACCTGTGGCCATGTCAAAGAGGAAGGAGAAGATGCTTCCTCTGTCATCCCCAGCCCACAGGATTTTCCCTGGAGCATCAAAGGAAAGAGACAGCACGCGGCCTGTCAGCTTACTGGAGCCCCCCTTCACCTTCTTCCCAGTTGAAATGTTCACCACCTGCAGGTGGTGCTTGCTGTTTCCCACCTGCAACACAATTATCTGTGAGGCCTTTATCTTTGAAGAAACATCAAGGGATGTTTTGATTACAACAAGGACTGTGGAAAGAATATTGCAAACTGGAGGTGAGCGACATTACATTGTGTTACACTGAGATTGTAAAATTAAATGAATGAATTGAGAGCCTTTGAGCAGTAGGTCGGCTAGCTAATAGTGTACAGTAGCTTTCAAGGTTCAAATTTGCAAATTTAAATTGAGCCATGTAAAATGTTGTGCAGACCCAGTAAAATACATATATAACATGTTTGTTTTGCAATGGCATTTAGTTAGAAGACTAATCAATGTGTAAACTATGTAAAAAGAGTTCTAGTTATAAGATATTTAATTGTGTGTAGCAAACATGTATTTAGGAGACTCATTATTTATCTTTTTGAAAACACATTACCTGTTTTTTTTATATAAAATAAGCAAAACACAGAAACAGGTTTAAAAAGTCACAAACTAAGATAAGTGATTTTTAGTTAGACATCTCAATATTTTAATGTTCTTCAAAAGCACATTACAATATAGCAATAGGTCTTGTTCAGTGTGCTTTGTGTTACTGTCAGATGTTAGACAGGATAAAGCAACACGTATTTCACTTACCACAGTAAGGTTGTTATTCATTGGCTGGAAAGTGCAGCAGAGAAGCTCGCTAGATTCAGGGTCTCTGACTTCTCTGATGCACCTCCCATCCTCGGTATTCCAGATGCGCAGAGTGCCATCAAGAGATGTGGAAACGATGATGTCATTGCTAAGGGACCATGCAAAGTCTGTGACAGGACCTCCATGACCTTTCAGTGTCACCTTGACGCTAGGAGGAGGCGGAGATAGTGTCATAATAGACAAGGTGCCATCCAGTGAGCAGCAAGCAAGGAGATGCTTGTCATCATTAGCAAACTGTAGACGAGGAACTGGAAGATAATACAATAGGGTTAAAACGTTTGTCTTTAAAAAAGGTTTGTATGCAAGTCCAAAATCATTCAATTACCAGCAGAGTCTACATGTTGGTCGAATATGTGATGCATCCCAGCAAAGGCATAATTTTCACTCAAAGTTGTATCTCCTGCCATGGCACGACTGGCCTCTGCCACTGAGGTGGGGACCAAACTGCCTGGGGGTCTGCAGAAGGCAAAATCAAAATCCATCTACAAAGCCTAAAATATTGCCATTCCAAGAAGTGGAATATGTAATATATGCTACCTCTGCAATTAGAGGCAAAGAAAAGGCTGAAGCCTCACATGTTTGTCCAAAGGCCCTGTGCTGCATTTCTTACTAAACAATGATTATAAAACAAATAATAAAACATAAAACCCTGTTCTCTTTTCTGTGGGTACCTCTCATCATAGACGGCTCGGTTCATCTGGGCCTGTAGTTGGTAGGAGCCTCTGCTGACAGAACGACGGTGACCACGGGCCCCTTGGGTGCGGGGGTCTTCCTCAAAGTCCTACCAGACAAATATTGGTAGCGACAGATTGTTAGATGAGATAGTGAAAATCAAGCAATTCAAAATAGGAACTTTAGTTATTAAATCACAAACTTGCTGTAATGTTCATTATCTTACAGAAAACAGCCTATCCAGTGAGCTGTGCCTACTATTTCAACCAAGCAGCTCAGCCTCATGTGCATGGGCAACCCAAATCATGTCTCGCTGTTGAGTAATCTCTTCTTAACCGTGTAACATGAATATTACACCCAGTAATTTCTTTCTTGTAAAAACATAATTTTGTATTTTTATTTTCCAATGCCTCAGTTTATGCTCCCTATGTTTCTGCCTCTGCTTGCTTGTGTTACTGGGGTCTGACCTCCATGCGATCCAGTGTGGTGCGGGAGCTGCGCACACTGCTGGCCCTAAAGCTGCTCTGCTCAGACAAAGGCCCGTAGCGGTGGGCCAGCAGCTGACTGCGCAGCCTCAGGTACTGCCTGCGCAAACTGGGCTCAAAGCCACACTTAGCATTCTCTCTGAGCAGCTGGCTGCGTCTGCGGATGTACTGAGTTCGAAACTGTGGGAAGGTAGGTGTGCGGTATGCATTGTACCTGGAAAGGAGAAAAGGTGACACATATTTTACAAGGAAACGAAACTATTTACACATTTTTGGAGATTAGATTCTGGTGGCTTCCGGAGCCTCACCTTGCGTCCACTGCCAAAACCTGCTGCCAAACTGCTGCCATCCCACAAGCACTCTGGGTAGAGACGTAGTCACTGCCAGGGCAGAGCTCTGTCATAATAAATAGATTCTTGAGAACCTATGTGTGTCGTAAAATTACAGCTAATAGTACTATCAACATATCCTAGTTTGTGTTTTAACCCATCCCCCACACAATATTCTAATAGATAGGAACACATCATGATGCAGAACTGAACCACAAATCTTCCAGTTTGGTGCATGCTAGGGTGTTTAACAAATAAAATAGTAAAAATTAGGCCAGATTAGTCTGCATAACGGAATGTCAATACTGCGTGTAAATAGGAAACAACAGTAGTCACGGGGAAAAAACAAACGTAGAAGCTAATATAGCTAACTCCCCAGCAATTAGCAAATTGCTGTTTGCTAACCTTACTCTGCTATCTGTAATGCTCTTGCATTGAGTAATTTTCTATTTGATCGTTATCTTTAATTATATTTAATAATATTTTGTCTGAGGTGACTACCGTAAAATAACAACACTATAAAGAACGAATTTTCATCACAATGTAGCTCACCTTCCTTAGCTTTTCTCCATCGCTGCTTTTGCTGTCAGGTCACATGACCAGGATGTAACCGCCCTCTTTCACTGATGTGCAGTTCTGGTGTGACTCACACTTTAATATTTATTTATTATTATAACGTCTGCGACCAATTAAATAGTGTTGGAGGGAATATGGGACTCATAAGATAAATTTGGTCACATGTATTAAAAAATAATACATTGGCTGCTATTTGTTGTGCTAAATGACCATAAGTAGTAGGCTTAACCATCATGCTGTTCTGATAAACTATGACCATCAGCTAATAACTTAAGATAGGTTCCTAAACGTACAGATAGTATGTTTGTCTATTTTGCTATTACATCATTCTATCTTTGATAAAAGTAATGGTCAAAGAGGATTTAATATAGGCTACACTTTTCTTTAAGCTGTAACATGATAAAAATGCGTTCTTGTCATAGACAGACACAGTTCCAGTGGCTTCACAATAGCAGTATTACAAGGTCAGCTCTGAGGTTTTGCCTGGCTCAGCAAAGACCTACAGAACTGTGGGGCATGCTGCTCAGCTGACGGGGCTCTTTGCTTGTTCATGGTGCTCTTTCTCGAGGGGGCCCCAGTGACAGAACCATTCACAAGCATGGACCATAAATGTCCGAGTTGAACACCCCGCATAGCACTGCATTTTGAAAAAAAAGAGCACAGACTCTGGAGCATAGCCAAAATGCCGGGAACAAAAGGTAAGTTAAGGAGAAAAATAACTTGTATTAAGAAGTAAAATAGTTTTATGAATACATTTTACAAATTTGAGTGACCCATCAGTGAAGTTGCTGGCATATGTACTACTGAACGTTTCACCATTTTACAGGTAATAAGTCGGACAAGAAGTCAACTACAAAGGTAGGGAAATTAATTCATATTTAGTCATCCAAAATCCTTTAGTTATTAAATTTTGTTATTGCAATTTACTCAGTGGTGCTTTTTTACAGCAACCTCAGAGTCCTAAAGAGCAGCCGAAGAAAGTTGATCAGAAAGGAGATGATAACAAGAAGCAAGGAGGTAAGCCTTTATGTGAACTAAAACAAGCTTTTTAAGTTGACCATCATTCTACAGCAGACTTTATATATAAAGGCAATGTCACACAGTGTGGGTATGTGGTGCTGTGATTGCTGTGTTCCCAGTGAAGCTATCTTTCTGTGTCATCCCTTAGCAGGACAGCCGAAGGGAGAGAAGCAATAACTTCCAGGCATTTGTGAAGATGGCTTTGGAGACACTGCTGGGGTCCTGCCGTCGTAAACATGGAGGTCCTTGGGGCAGGCAGGGTTGAGTGCACCTTCCCTGCCATTTGCACTTTTGCCATTTGCTTGTAGATTGGCCTTTTGTAAGGCATCTCTTGCAGAGACATAAAGTAACCTGATCTCCATCCATCCCCATCTGTTGTTCCCCCTCTTTTCGGTCCTGTTGCCTACAATGTCCCCCCCTGGCTGATTTGATGCTCTGAAGCAGACTCCAGATTTAATTATACCATCATTAAATAGTCTGTTACCCTAATGCAGTCCCTTCCCGACTCACACCAAAATGACAGTATGACACATTCTTGTAAATAATGAAATAAACTATTTATTACTGCAAGTAATTTGACACATTTTGGTTTCCTGTGTTCAATTTTAATAATCACAACAATACCCAGAAAAGTGTTTGATGTAAAAGTTTATAAAAATATCTCAAGTGTATCAGTGCATTCACATTTACAGGGAAGAGACATAAACGTCAGAATATCATTGAAAATAGATTTAGTAATACTGGGTGAAGTGTGCTAAATGTCTATTCTTTGAATCTAAAACTACAGCTTCTGTATCAGAAGCATTTTTTTTTTTTTAGACATAATGATATATTGGGATGTTTCTTCAAGTAACCATGACATAATAAATCATTAAAGCAACAGTAGTATACATATGTACATAGGAATTGGAATTTTTTCTTTAATCTGTCATGACATCTGTAATATAAAACTTGAATGGGGAAACTGGAGAACTTTAGTTAATCAAATACGAAGCACAGCTGACTCCAAACACATTTTTAAGAAAAACAAACAAACACACAAAAAAAAGGTACACCATTCAGTCACAATAAATTAAATCTAATTCATTAATTTCATCTAGTTGATTTATTATTTTAAATATTAAAAATGCTGACTTGTGTCCATAGCTTGTGCTCACATCTCCTCTATGTAAACTCCTTTCCCATGCTCAAACATCTCCTCTATGTAAACTCCTTTCCCATGCTCAAACAGAAAACCCCTTTTAAAAAGGTTAAATGTGAGATGGTAAAAAAAAATAACTTAAGGATCTGCCACAGAAGCCTAGAAATAATCCTCATGAAGAAGCAGCCGAGCTCCACCATGCTGATAGGTATTGATTATGACTCACAGTGAGACATTAGTAACTGCTGTCACAACAGGGACAACTGGGAATCAGATAAAAAAGGGTGAAATGAGCAGAAAGGGGGTTACCATTTCATCAAAATTACCAAAAACTAGTATGCAGTATCTGAACATGGTAATTCTCTGTCACTCGGAGGTATGATCCTGTCACAATGGGGCAGTAATGCGCAAACTATAACATTATTACTTCCTTTATAGTTTTTTTTCTACCATTTCACTTTTAAAGAATGAGGCGGTACAAAATCCAACATCCAAACGTTACCCAGTGGCTTGTCCAGCTCAGCCCTGACCACCTCTGAATGGTATGATGGGTGATATCATCCTGTAGGGGGCAGTAGATATAGTATGAGTATTTTTATTGTAGCAATACACTTTAATTAAATAACTTTACAATGCATTTTATAAACTGTGATGCCTATGTTGAAGGCGCACCTCATCCTCCTCCATGATATCCACGCTGGAGTTGAATACGGAGCCCAGGTATGTCAGGTGTAAGATGGACAAAGCGCTGAATACTAGGTTTATTACATGCACCCAGAGATTCTGCAGAAAATAAGTCAAAACTGTTGTTTTTTCATATAAATCAGATATTACATACTCAGCTGCACTAAACAATCAGTGCCTTTTGTATTTTAATTAGTGCTATTACGGCAAAATGACCTAATGTGCACCTGCTGATCTAGAAATAATTGTTGGCAATGGTACACAAGTACCACACAAGTGGATTACTAAATACTTTCTGGGAACTATGTACTTAACTTATGACATGCAATTAAGTCTGTATGACACAACTACAACACAATTAAATGTTAATTTTCTTCTTTTTTAAGTTTGCTTGTTGCTGTAACAAAACTAAAATCCATTGATGAACTGGGTATGGATGGTACACCAACAGAACTGCACACATTACATTCATAGACAGGCACATGCATACGAAGGGAAAGGAAAGTTTCTCCTGATTAGGATATACAACATGAATGGTTTACAACTTTTGTAAATGCTTTGTCAATGTGCTGGATCTTGTACATAAATAAAATTATTTGTCTGATAAAAGTATGGTATTGTAATAATGTGAAAATTATGTTATTAAGCATTGAAAGTCAACAGCTGTAAATGGAAAATGGTGAAAAGTGGTAGCCTATAAAGCCTATAAGCTCTTAGCTTCAACCTGCTATGTGGTATCTGAATGGAAGTTACTGTATGTGAATAATAAAAACAAAACAAAAAAAAGCTCAACAACACAGAATAATTCTGATTTATCACAATGTAAATCTGAAAAAACTTGTACTAATGATGACTGATTATTACTTTAAACCTAACCAGAGTGAGCAGAAAAGAACATCCATTACCTTTTTGTTCTTGTGTGTGCAGTTTGGTTGGCATTTTCTCGACAGTATACAGGCGTTAAAGATAGCTGCAAGCCTCTTCCGCAACACTGAAAAACACAAGACATAAGAGTTTGTTTCTCACAATGATAGCTAAAGCACAGTAAAGAACACAAACACAGTCTAACAGTAAGTGGTGTAATTAGACTTTACAGCAAACCTAAGCACTTTCTGTAAATGAAAAATATATCAATATGAACAACAGCCACACTTACCATGCTCAATGTATGTGATGAAACCCAGAGATATAAGCACTGCACCAAGATGGAAACTTAAACCCTGAAATTAAATCAGTGTACTTACTGACACAAACACATACATCAATACAAAGTCTTTTTTTTAATTGTTTATATATGTTAGGGTTAACTATAGAGTACCTACATGCAATAATGCACTGGCAGTATATGTCACCATCACAGCAGTAAATGTTCCAAATTTTAAAGCACTCTTAAAAACATCTGTGAATTGAGAGTATCATTGTAATTGTTTGTTTGAACGAACCATTATCAAAGTTTGTCGCCAGAAAAGACATCAGTATTATTACTCACAGGTGTGCAGAAAGCGAGACATTGGTATATTCCAACAGGTAACCACCTCCACCATCGACCGAGGAAACTCAATGTTCATAGGCTTTGATACAGCCAGGTCCCTTTAAATCAAAATGTGGTAAGTAAAGAACTCTTAAAATAATTTATCATATTTCAGTGTTATATTTACAGCCCTGACCATTTCAGATTTTCTTTCTCCTCTGTAAAACCTGCCCCAGCGAGAGTGGCAGGTAGTTTCACTCAAATAGCCCACAAAATAATTGCTGAAGTGAAATGACATTGTGTTTTCATAGGCCAGCAGCCACCTAAAGATGAAAGTGTGAAACAAGTAAAAAAGTCACTACAGATTTCACTTCAGTGTGCATTAGGCCTATACAACCCAAACACAACTTACTTTGCCACTGTCCCTCTTTGCAGCAAATCAATATAAAAAAGAGACAATTTAACAGTTATTTGAGTTAAAACCAAATGATTCAGTTATTTGCAAGAAACAAGAAATACACAATCTTTACCTGATCTTCCTTCTTTTTTTGCTGTGGGAAACCCAAACAGAGAAACATGTTTAAAGTATTGAGAAATAATAATCAGTAATTTGACTTCATTAGTATTTGAATGTGCCCCTTACCTTCGAAGAAGCTTGTCCCCAAAAACAGGTATAAAATAGGGAAAGAGGTAGGGGGCCACGCAGTTTGAAAGACAAAGGCATACCTGGCTCTTCACCCAGCTAAAAGATACTTTTAAAAACCATGATAAACTCTGAGGTGAAGAAAGCAGAAAATATTTAAATTATTAGCAGCTAGTGACAGAATTAATCACCTAACCTTTAACAATACGAGATATGAGATATTACACTTACCAGCTTACGTCCTTCTAACGCTTCTTTGTAACTGTTGAAGCTAATCCAGGGACCAAAGATGACTGTACCCACAAAGTAAATATAGCCCATGAACTCAATGGGTGATGGGACACCAGCAACAATACCTCGGTCCAAATCAAAGGCTAGAGAGATGGCTTTCATGGCAACCACCATCTGTGAACCTGGAGAATGGAAAGATTATTACAGTGCTTTTGCAATATGTGTGGTTTAACTTTTTTTTTTATTAACTTTGCTCCTGGATAGCTGGCTTACCTCTCATCTTGTGCCAGTTGGTGGCATCCATCATATGCAGCTCCCTAATGAAGTTGTAATTCAGTAGATGCAAAACATGTTTAATCATACATTTAAGAATTTAGAAGTGTTCGGCTCCAATCCCTGTTTTCTTACCCTAATAGTAGATAGATAAGCACAGTTATGGAGAGGAACGTGCCCCGCATAGTAGAGTGTCGGCACAAGAAAAGGAAGAGGTAGCAGAGAAGGCTGAGAAGCACCACCCAGATCATGTGAAGTTCAAAGAACAGGTAAAGAGTGTAGAAGCCTGCTGCCACTGTGCACAGGTGTTTTACAGAGGAGGAAAGGCCTGACATAGAAAAGGATAAAAGTCATGACAAATAAGCAGAGACAAAACTATAAAGGATATTTTTACTTCTCTTACCCAGCATCCAGAGAAACCTACACAGCAAGCACATGACCAGCAGCTGCCATACCTGCTCCAGGCCCTGCTGAGCTGTAGGCAGCAGGCAGCCTTGAGCAAGCGCCTCAAAAAACTTCTGTCGACTGAATACTCCCATGGCTGGACTTAAACAGCACAGAAGCCATACAACGTTAGTTACTTGTTATTTGTGCAAGTGCAACTAAACACAGTAGGTGTTGCACTGGCACATAGCAGGAAAGCTGGAAGAGCTCATAAGCCTTACCAAACTTGAATGCTAAAAATCAATTAATCAATCGATCAATGCAGTGTGGTGTTTTAACATTGTGCATGCTGCATTTTTGGGAAAAATCTAAATCATTTTATAATATTGAAATTACATTCGACATCAAATAAAGCTATATCTAATAATCTATTCAACAGTAAGAGTAGGCATTACTATTAGGCAATGGTAATACGCAAGGCATGGTCACTCCGCAATGCAGTCGACCAATACATTGAGATGACAGCAATTAAAGCTGAATGCAGTAAATGCAGGCTCATGAATATTTGTTTAACACATTTAATGTAAACAGTAAAGCCCGCAATGCTGCCTATAACCTTAACAGAGCCAACGGGATTTGCCTTGCTATGATAAAAGCCGTCCCCCAGCCCCCGATTTACAAGCAGTTGACTGGACGCCTAGGGCATGCAAGAGAAGCAGACGTACCTTCAGAACAGGGGATAGTGTTTCCTCTGTGTTTCGACTGGACAGTTCCCGTTCCCTTTTACTCGGTTTGTGTTGCGTTACTGTTGGCTTTACGCGCTCTCGACCCAGATGATGTTCATCTGGATGTCACAGCATCAGCTTCACTTGCCTGACGCCTAGAGCCGTGCGTAGGGGTAGCACCCAATCCGTTGCTTTTGAACAGCGACGTACGCCAATCATTGGAGCGGTTGACTTTGATTGACACTTCAACTAGCCAATAGTAATTATCGATTTTCATTTTTCGTGCAGTGCTGACCAATAGGATGTGTACAGCGTGAAGACGGACATAATCTGGCCGGTGGATGGGGGGGGGGAGTGATGTGTCAAGGTATGCAACCTCGACATAGCGCTTATATTAACATTTCTGATTATATATTTTTTTCAACAGTGGGGATTCCTTTTATATATTTTTTCACAGTCTAGACATAAATACACATACACAACTCTATATTATTTGCATAAAATACTCCATAATTCAAAGGGCACGTCTACACCATTTTAGAGAAGAAAAAAATGCTAACTGCTTAATTCACATTTTTATTTAAACAAAAACAGTTTAAAGCAAAAAGGCAATCAACAGTAATTGTCCATTGTTGTAGACACATTTCAGATTAAGCAGCATAAAATATTAAAAACATTTAAAACTAAAAAATAGCAACTAAAACATTGAGACAATCATCTCAAATGGCCACAATCTGTTTAGATTAAAACACAATCTTCAGAATGATTATTAAACTTATTTTTCACATATTTGGCAGGGATTGAGAAGCCATCACACAATTATTTTTTTCATGCTTATTTTTTAAATTTTGCTCAAAATATATCTATAATTTCTTTTGACATCAAGCATTGCTGATGTGAGGTACTGGGGTGAAAACATCTGTAGCGTAGGTGGAAGAACAGGAGTCTGTGGTAGATGTGGCTGAACAAATTCTTGAGAGGGGTTAAGTGATGATGCCTCCCACGGGCATCGTCTTCTTTTACTCAAAATAGGTACAGGTGAAGGTGGACGGGAGCCATGGACATAATCAGCCATGGCAGGTGCATGCTTCTCGTGCGGTCTCTTTGTTTGCATGGCTGGAGTTGTGGACATATCAGGAACAAAGGTTGTCGAAGGTTCCGGATTTGGTGGTGTGGCTATAGGGTCTGTAGACAGATCTGTTTTTTCTGGTGTGGGTGCAACAGTCTGCATAAAAGTTATCAGACTTGGCACTGAGGACTTGGTGCTCTCAGTTGTGCATATAAAGGACATAAAGGCTTTTAATACGTCAGGCGGTAGTGGTTTGGAAATGGACAAAGAGGCTGTTGATTGTTTTATTAGCGGTAATATTATAGGTTGTTTCGACTCTGGATTTAGTGATGTGGCCGTTTTGACTTTACGTGATCTTGGCTTTGTAGCTCTAAAGGTGGAAGATTTTCGTGGTTTGGCGGAGGAATTATTAAAAACCTTTACTGCCTCCGTTTTTAGTGATGTAGACGGTTCTGGCACTGGTTGTGTGGATATTAAGTCTGTAGATTGTCCTTGTTTAGGTTGGGTGGCTGTAGAAGGCTGGGGTTTTCTTTTATATTTCGATATAAAGGATACAAAGGCAGTAAGTAAGTCTGGTTTTTGTGGTTTGCAGGTATATGCTGGTCCTGGTTTTGGGTGAGTTGCTGTAAATGCTTCAGCTTGTTCTTCTTTTGCTGGTGTGGGTTCAACAGTCTGGCTATCAGTGCTCAGCATTGTTGCTGTAGTACTGGAGTTCTGAGCCTCATTAATATTTTCATTCAAATCAAGATCGACACTCTTACTGGCTTCTGGGGATTGAGTTCCACTTGCACATTCAGAGTATCACCTGTAACAGTATCTTTCTCAAAATATGTTTCTGTGGAAATCTGCGGCTGGAATAAAACATGATTGTGTCGCTTACAAAACAATGTGCCACACTGTGTGCACTTCCTTGCATCTCTTACGTGTAAAAGTTTGTGACGCTTGAGGTTATGAATTGTAGGAAAAGATCGATTGCACATGTTACACTTAAATGAAGGATCCTCTGTCACATTAGACTCAATATTGGTTCTCCCTTCACATACTTCAGAGGGGGTGGGCAACTTTTCTTCACCTGGCTTTTCTTGGTCATGGAGCGGTTTGTGTTTTGCAAGCATTGAGCCATCAGTGAATCTACCATTGCACACTTCACACCGAAACACCCCTAAGGGATCAACCACAGATTTTAAGAGCAAGATCGGTTTTATGTGTGGTGACAAGCCTGCTGTTTCTAGTACACTGGATAGCTTAAGTTCATCTTTCTCTTGCAGTACCACTTCATCCTAAAAAAAGACAAACACAGCAACAATTATCTCATGCATCCAGTTTTGAGGGATATTGATTTTACAACTATAACTTTTTAACTATAACAACTATACAAAACGTTCAATGAAATGAGAGCATTACACATTAAAAGTACAGTTTTAAAATTAATTTGCAATAGTCTATATTTTAAAGGAACCTTTGTTAGAGTGGAACTTGCTGCTTCCTGCTTTTCCTCTTCACATTGGTCAGTTTCCATCAAGACAGTATTGTTTAACAGATGGACCTCTTCAAGAGGCTTCTGCTGTTTTCTAGGAGTTTTTTTCTTTACTTTCACATAAGATGCTATGGAGGGGGTGCATGGTCTTAATCTGCTTCAGAAAGGTGAAGGCAAAACAGTCATTAAAAACATTATAGAAGCGTGTACTGCAAAACAACAAGAGAGCTAAATTGTAACTCTTCAAACTACTAAACAAACTTTTCACAAAAAGGAAAAATACTTTACAAGAGAAATTACATTTTGATGTCTTGGTAAAAACTGTCTAAGATACAGTATAGGTGTATTATAAAGTGTTTCATAAAGTATATATGTATAATAATTAGAATGTAGTTACAAGTGATTCTAAATACAGTTTTGAAGGTGACAACACAAATGTTTGTGTATCTTGCCTTGTTCCTTTGTCGGGCTTTTGTTGCTGTAGATTTGGAAACACAGAGGGGACAAAATCTGGGTTGGAGTTATCCATTGAAAATTGGCCTGTAAAATACAACACAATAATGGTCATAGGCTGGAATAGGCTATGCAAGTTTTCTTGAGAGTTGTTTGTGAACAAATAAGGCAGACTTTATAGAGTATGCTTATAAATAAAAGCCAAATAAAAATGTACACTAACTTTTAAAAGAAGTTTAATTTGCATTAGCTTTTTTCAGTTTAGTGGCTGCCAATCAAAAAAGATGTCCCGTAACATGTTAGCAAAGGGAAGGCAGTAGTAAAGGAGGTAATTTAACTCACCACTGTTATAGAGGTATAATGTCAAAATGCATTTAGTACAGTACTATGACGACTAATTCCTTGAAATCCTGCACAGTAGGCCTTTACCTTTACAACTCTTACTTATAGTGAAACTGTATTCATTATAAATTCTGTGCAGTAACTGTCTGTCTGCTAGTATATACGTAAATATACCTGAAATGAAATGAGCGCTACATATCCGAGAGTCAGGGCTAAGATCTGCAATGCTGCCGTTCGCTTTTTCAATCGCTTCAAGCCATAGCCGCCGACGATTCAACTTAAACGGTCGCACGCTCTTTGCGGTTGGTATCGTGTAAAATTTAAGTGTTCTTCCTTTTGTAGGTCGGTTAAAACAACCAGCAATGCAGCATTCCGACATTTTCCCTTTACAGTAATGTGGATTTTGAGACAGAAGAAGTTGAGCAACTGTGGTGGTGGTGGAAGCTGCTAATGTCATCTTCCGCAGCTGAAGGCGCACGCAGCCAAAGGAAGGCCTCTGATTGGTTGTCACCATCCTGGACATTTCACAAGTTTGTGTGACCCACAAAGGTATTTAAAAACCATCTGAAACGCAGTCAGGTGTTGCCAGGTCCGCGGTTTTCCGCGGAATAGGAAAGTTTCCGCGGGTGAGAAACATTGTCTGCGGCTTGTGCTTGGCCAGGGCTATATAGCCTACATAGTTCAGACCGGATATGACTAAATTTATCAGAAAAAAAATCTCAATGACAGTATTTAAACCTCAATTCTTTACTTCAAGAATGAAATCAGGTTAAATAAAACTGGAAACTGGGGTACCAAGCTAAACGCTAACCCCCTATAGTTATATTCCGCGGGTTGTTGGGCGGGTTTCGAGTTGAGTGTTGGGCAGAGTTTGACTGAGAGATCTGGCAACCCTGACGCAGTTATTTTTGTCACCTTTATGATTAATGCCTTCCCAGTGACCCACACCCATCTGATTTTGCACAATTGACTATCTATTACCTTTATTACAGTTACTTTCTCAGGAGTTGCTAATGCGTAAAGGGCCCTTGAGTAAATCGAGTTACTGTTTGGTCACACTTATGCACCTGAATTTTATAAGAATATCCTGCACACACAACCATTGCAGGTACTACTTTAAAAATATACAATGGAAATTAAAAAGCCTTGTGTGCTCTATCACGGGGTAAAAAATATTCTTTCCTCATTAAGTTGCTATTGTTGCCTTTGACCAATAGATGCCACTGTTGGGCAGGCCTAATGTTTGCAACTTGGGTACGACCACAATGTTTTAAATTTTTTTTTTTTTACAAATACACCAATTGAAATGTGTGTTTTAATTAGATTTAATTAATGATTGTACGGTTGAATACAGATCTTTGAGTGCAATTGTTTCACCCTAAATCTGAGGTCTAAATTTGAGGTCTCTCTCAACAACAGCTACAAGATAGATGTGACAATCAACAGGCTTTTTATTTTTATCCAAGCAGTTGAGGCTGACTCATTTGAAAACATATCAATGCCATGATTTTCTTGGCAAATAGCACACAGTTTGCAGTTATAGTATAACCTGTCTAAATATGCACACATATGACCTGAAAAGAAATAACTAGGCGCTGCCACTGTGTCCCTACCCTCCTTCTTTTCCCTCCTCAAGGTGACTCCTCCATCTGCACCATCCCAGATTTGCCAATCCCACTCTCACTAGAGGTTGTAGTGATACAGTAACACAACTCTGATCCTCTACTTTGTTTTAAACCACCAGTATCTCACCTGTTCAGTTATCCCAGCGTCAAAGCTCTGCAATGCCGCTTTGTTCCATCCACGTGAGCAAAATAGCCAAGTGTGAGAGACAAGGCAGATACTGTATTATCAATGTTGACTATTTTCTGCCAGCAGAACAATAGCTGAACTCGTAAGTTTTATGTTTTATATATATCAATATATACATACATGTGGGTGAGGTGGTCTTTCAGCAGGCTTCATTTCACTGCACAACATCCCCATTTTAATTACCCTCCTATTCACCCTTTACTATGCTGCTCTAAGTAGCAAGAAAAAGGGAATATGAAAGAGGAATGTTTAAAAATGAGCACAGGGCGGGATGGGCCAGGGTGGGAGTACTGGACAGTTCTGTTTTTGGCAAAGGCAAAGAGGAGAAAGAGAAGGTGATTTCAACCAAGATGACCCACAAATGTTCTTACAGAAGTGTTCTTTGTCACCAATCAAGCTTCTATGTCATCTGCTACAGTGTTTGACAGCTGGGCTTGTTGCTATACCTGCACAATGACAGCCATGTTGGATAACTCTCATGCATAACAACTTGAGCATTATGGATGTTGTTGCTGCCAGTGGTCTGGTAAAGGGTTCAACCACTATACTACACAATTACACATTCACTTCACCCTCACAGCAAGCCAAGCAAGCAGCCATCCAGTCACAGTCTACATACAGTCTCCCCTCCCCCATTTGAGCCCTTTACCCCTTTCATATTTTAACCCAACAATCGCTCCTTCTCTACCTGCCATGGTTTAAAATTCATCCCCTTTAAACCCCTTTTCTTTTAGAGCAGGTTTTGAGTAAAGCAATGGAGGCCTGCAATAAAGGTAAAAAAAAAAAAAAAAAAAGGGCAGTGGGGAGAATTGAGTAAGAGGGCGGTGTGTTTTTTCTGGGTGGGGGTTGGCACAGAGACTGGCTAATGATATATTGATTGGGCTGAGCCTGGGGGTGAATATGTAGCAGTATGTGGGAAGAGTCATTCCGTGCAGACGTCTCCAAAACACCTGGGTGGGTTGTGTTTAATGTACAGCAAACGGAAAGACAAGCATGTATTATCTACCAATAGTCATGCACAAAAACAGCCTTTACATTTCAAAGTTGCAGCAGCAATTCTACAAGAGAATTTTAATTGTTTTAATGTTAATAAATGATCAGCCCAAGCTCCAAGCTCACAGCTGAATCTGAATATTATCAAAGCTTCTGTCTGTAAATGCAGACATTTTAGACCAAGGATAGTCATCAGGGATTACATTATGGGTGATCACTAAGGGGGGTGGAGTAGAATTAATGGGATTTCTCTCAAAGCTTTCTCTCATCATGATCCATCAAGGTGTGCAAATGTGGGAAAGCATACATCCCAGTGGACACACCAGTGAGAGATGTTTGTATTGATTATTAAAACATTGCTGGGTGAATGATATACTGTTTATTGATCCAAAAAGTCAGCACAGATTTAGCATTGTTGTGAATCCAGAGCTGCACGGCGGGAATTTGAACATAATCAATTACAGCAGGGGTCACGAAATCATTTCTAAAATTAATTTAGCTCTTGTTGAGTATTTTAAAGAAGTATTTGAGTGGTGCTGTGTCATTGTTCTATTAATTCTCAAAAGGCTGAACAAACTGAGATTAAATAAGAGTGATAATTTGAAGCAAGTCAAGTGAGCTGTTGATAGCCAGTGACGCTAGCAACACAGGACATAAAGCATTTGTGCAACTTGTAAAGGGTCTGGCTTAAAACAGTTGTAGTAGAGTAGCTTTTATTAATACAATCACTTATTTTCTATGTGTTGTATGTTAATGTTTTTGAAGCTATACCAGCATACAAACATTGTTATTTATCACCTACATTACCTTTCAATATTTTGGAGTAAATGGGAGCTGGCCCTCTTTAAGCCAACCATCCGTTCATCATGTCTTACTCCAGCAGGCCCTTATGGAGAGTCCAATATTTCTATTTTCAATAATCTTCCCTGAGATGTACGACTGCTGTGTTCTAACGAGACTCCACATTGTGGTCCACGTATTAGCGCTCCCATTAATTAGGCCACTCTGCTAAACCTCCCTTTCCCCCTCAGGTAATCCTTCCCCCAAGGAACACACAACGCCCACTCCACTTTTCTTGTGTATCCACCTCGCAAATTCTTTTGTTTCCCAACTTGAGTCTCTCTTCATCCATACAGCTCTATGGATGCAACCAGCCATTCTGAATAGTTCTGTTCCTCATTTTTCTTACAAGGTTAAAGTAGATCAGGGAATTAAAGCTGTAACGGGCAAGGGTTTGAGAACAATGATGCATTCTTAAGAGACACTACCCTATTCCCGCCTTTCTCTACAGTCAGTGTGAGCAGCCTTTATAGGGCTCATAGGACATTTACACAGCCTTTCAAAGTCCTCCATTTGTTTCATAATTTTACTAGTCAGCTTTTCAAGACTAACTGATTGCATAGATGCATGTATCACTGACTTCAGCAGCAAGCATAGTGAGCAATAAAATGCTATAATTTTCACTTAAAAAGGAAACAAAAGCACTGGAGAGATGAATTCATTAGACTATGGCTTTGTGTCAATCAACTGTCGCATATAAAAGGTAAATAAATAAAGCCTCTGGGAAAAGTCAGATTCATTTGTGTCTTCCCTTGAAGCAGTTTAATTAAATGTTCCACAAAGGTTCTCCGTGTTCAGGTGCGATCAGACACAGATACAGAGCGAGCTTCTTCATCACTCACTTCACAAACAGGCTTTACCCTTTTCATTCCTTTTTCATCGAAACTATCTGAGTGTCTATCTACGCCACCTCAGCGTCGCCCAGAGTCAGCTGGCTCTCATGTTTTCTTCTGTGAAATGGCTTTCACAAACACGGCGATTCCTCCAGAATGGGAATGAGGCCAGTGCCATGGGACTCCACAGCTGTCAGTGAGATAAGGAAAACACATCAGAATTCACAAACCGACTCAGGGCCTATTTAACCCTCACGTGTAATGAGATGCGTTGTGTGTATTTTTTTTTTACATTTAAAAAAATCATTCCCTTCTCATATTGTGGACAAATTCTTAGTGAGCAGGAAAGACTGAATGGCAATATACAAAACAAAATGTTGTCAGTTTTTGTTGTTTTGTTTTCAATCGACAACCCCTTCACTTAATAAAAAATAAGATAAAATAGTGCCAAGGTTAAGCAGCTTTATGTCCTCATAACATAATGCCACACATACACTTATGCGCAAAATAAAAAAGCACACCCCTTAACGCAGAATACACTCTGTATTATGTACTGACAGTCTTCACTCGTGGCAGTAAATAAATAATGAGAACGATGTTAAAATTCTGCCAGTATACCAACGCTTCCCCGCACTGACTCCTTCTGTAAGGAATAAGAAACAAACATACATATTTCATTTTTTGATTTTGATCTTCCTCTTGTTCACTCTTCACTCCTGCCCTTTCTTCTCCACCCTCATTTTACTCTCACTGATAAAAAAAACAAAAACAAATCAGCCATCCACTTTTCTCATGTATAAATAATATTTATATTAACATTTTTGTGAGACAAAAGCTTGCATGTGGAGCTGTACCAGAAGAGTGTTCTGGTACAGAGGAATGGCTATAAAGCTTTTCTCTACAAAGACTACAAAGTCAAAGTGGTGTAACATTGTGAAGAAAAAAAAGGGGTTATAATTTTGAACTGAGTAAAAACATAATTGAAAAAACAAATTCAACATTTATAGAACAAAGAGTATTCATGATGCAAACAAATAATCTGAAAACTGTCAATATAATCTTGAATTATTTTGACTTATTTTGCAAAGACTTAAATACTCTCAATCAAAATAAGGAACTATCCAACAAGAGATGCAAAATTAATCTAAACTGTACATACTTTAATGTTACATTAACAGCCTCTTATCATTTCTACAATTTTTATCATAGGTTTCCTCTTAGATGGCATTTGATGAAAAATTCATACTTTTTTGGCAACACAGGAACATAAAAACAAAAAGCAAAGAGAAATGTGGGGTTTACACAGTGAAACATTATTTATTTATTTAACCTTTATTTAACCAGATAAAAAGACTCATTGAGATTAAAAATCTCTTTTTCAAGAGTGACCTGGCCAAGATAACAGCATTTACATACAATTTAAAAAACATACATCAACAAAACAGTTACATTTTCCAGGTTCATTGAGTTCACGCTTCTTTAGAATTGATTTAAATTCTCCCAAAGTCACAAGTTCAGAAAGATTTAGGTCCTTTTGCAGTTCATTCCATGCACAGGGGGCATCTACTGAAATGCTGCCTTACCCAACTCCGTTCTGACTCTGGGAACCACCATCAATATGTTCTTCTGAGAACACAGAGCATACTGTTGTTGATTAGAAATGTTGTTTAGAAATATTTAGGCTATAAATTATTAATCTCTCTTGTCAGAGTGGCTATTTCGTAAAGAGAGGAAATGAAAAATGGCAAACCCACATTTAAAAGCTTGTCTATTTAAGAAAACAACCATCTTAAATGAGTCACATGTAGAGTATGGGAGATATACACCAAAACATTATGTCCCTGACAGGAAAACATAATCAGTGTGTTTGAGGTGGTGCTGTCCTTTAATTATACAATAGCATAGTATTTATTTAAAAAAAATATGAGAAAATATATAATAAATAAATAAATAAATAAATAAATAAATGTTAGGGTCACTGGAGGAGCACAAAGACTGTCTTCTATCATATCTGCCCTTTCTGATGAAAAGAAGTGCTCTTAACATTAAAGGGTAACATTTAACACAACGGAGATCTGCCACATGATATTTCAAAACTGCACAACCCAAGGAGAGCGAGATGACACTGTGTATTCAGAAGTGTTTAGCGTGAACGTGAGCAGGATTGAGCGTTCAACATTCAGGCTTATATTTGTTAGCCTGTTGACACCAATAGAGCCTCCATGAAATCCTGTTTCAAACCGACTTACAGTGAGTATCCTCTCTAGAGCGTGCACAGAATCAATGGCCAAACTTGTTTGTTCTTTAGCTGTTGAAAAAATGGCGTTGGGTCTGAACAGATAAAAAGACAGGCAGAAAATAAGTGTAAGTTTAAACAGCTGCATGACTTTTATTTGGGACGTTAATATCAGCCACTGTAATTGTCTCCTCTGCCCTGAGCCACTTGGCATTGGCACTGCAGTAAATATGCCAGTAAAACCTTGAAATTTAATTTTAGTGCTGCCTGAGTGCCGAGCTGCACTGGGAGAACACTGGAGTAGAGTCACGGAGGGAAGAAACCCATTTTACTCACAAATATGGGCACACAGACTCCTGGAACGAAACGTCTCAGCAGGTCATTTTGATTACCACAGAAAAAAACATCCCAACTCTGCTTCTCTGCTGCATTTGCATTCTCCCCTCTCCCTTGGCTCTTCTCAATTCATCCTGTCACACCTGTTATTTGCTTGTTTGTTTCTCCCCCTCTCCAGCCACCCAGCCACCAGCTCTAATCAATGCTACACACTGTTTTCTTTGATTTGAATACCTTGATATTTGATTCACTAGTTTTAGTTCTGTCATCCTTTGAGAGGATGGAGTGCTTTCTAGTGTCTGCAGACAGAAAGGGGCAGGGGAGAGAGAGTGCAAAGCAAGAAGGGAGGAAGGGAGGGAGGAAGAGCAAACGAGGTGTGGGTATAATGATTGGGGGCTATTGCAGAGAGCAGGAGAAAGAGGGTGTGGAATAGACAGAGGATTTTACAGAAAAACTGAGTAGTAGAAGAGGTGGTAACAGCCCCTCTTCCCTCACCTCCTTTTGTGTTGTCCCTAGGCTGCAGAGGGGAAGCACACGTTAGCGTCGCGCCCAAAGGGGATGCAGGAGAAGCCAAGAAGTGTCCGTCCAATCAGGCGTCAGTGATTTCCTCATCTTGTGAGGCTGCTGCTGGTGATTTATCACTGACCTGAGACAGGCACCGCACTGCACAAGACTCTCCGGATCTAAGCACCTGGAGGGAGACACCATACAGTCCCCTGCGGATTCAGTGAAGAGACAAAAATAGGATTAACATGGACTTATGGACCTTTATATTTGCTGAGAAAGTAACTGACTTTCTTTATTTTGTTACATTTTTTGTTGAATAGCTTCTAGAAAGGGCACTGATATAAACATGTAGTTATTAGTGTCTGATAGAAAGTAGTGATGCAAAGTTGGAGATCATTTAATGCACCTGGAGAGCTTGTCTGACACCTCGGCAGGCTGTGATTAAAACTGTGTGTCAGGATTCCCAAGTGACAGTGATGCACAAGTGGAGATAGCCTTCTTGTTTTTGTCTTGTGTAGTTTAGGATTACAGGTGAAGCCGAGGATTAACAGCTTTAAGACCTTGTCCCTTGCAGCAGGAGGAGGAGAGAATGGGAGATGGACCTTTTAGCTCAGAGCACTGTCAGTTCTTGCTGGAGGGTTAGAGATAAAGGTTTGGTTGGAATGAGAGGGCAGGCAAGGGGACATAGACATGCTGGGGGGATTTGCTTTTGATGCGGGATATCCTTCAGGGGATGGAGCAAGTGAGCTCCTATGTCCAAACACCAAGATAAAAAATGTGAAGTTGATTGGCTGATGCTTGGGCTCCATTATCATCTTGGGAGGACAAAATCCAATTGATTCCTGACTTGCAGATATTGATTTCTGAGCACAGCCTAGATAGAGTCTTGTCTGATCACTGTTTAGGAGGGTTCTAATTTAATTATATTCCAGTCTCACCCTGCAGCAGTATATGTGCTTAGCAGAACCAATGCTCTAATACTTGTCATAGTCGCTGACAACACATCTGATTGCATCGCTGCACCTGTCTGCTACAACTTCTTCAATACGAGTAGTGTCTGGCAGCCTTCATTCACATCTTGCATTAAGTGCAGTTGCTGTATTGAAAATGTCTTCTCACGTTTATGTCACGTCTGCTGACAGTGACAGAAAAAGCGGCAGCATGTGTGTGTGTGCTGAGGCTTGAAAAAGAGCCATGTGTTCCCTGTCCTGATGCAGGTGTGTATTTATTTTCCGGCTTATGTCCCAGACTGCTTATCTTAGCTGCACAGCACGGGCTTAAACATCCCGTCTAATGTAATGAGCAGCTTTGGCCACCTTGCTCCACCCAAAACACTTCAATGGGAGATGTCTGTAACAATGTAGTGATCGTGATGGGTGAAGTTTTCTTAGTTACTACTTATTGAGAAGGCACTGGTAAGTAGGCAAAGTTGGACAGAAAAGTTGTCACATTGTTTGCACCTGTGTGAGGTGAATTGTTGTTTGGTGAAAAACAGTTTAAGTGTGTAAACTTGAGAGATGCATGGGAGAGACTAGCCAGCATTGTAAAAACAGCCTCTGCACAAAACAAGCCAACCTACTAAATCATATTACTGGAAAGCACAGATTTTTTGGAGCTATTCATTGGTATAAGCACAAACCACAAGGACTCTCTCCTCCAACGCTGTACTCACCAAAAATAAAGTGGCATTGAAGAAGCACATCTATTACAAGAACAATGTTTGCCTGGGAGTCACAGCTGTGAAAGTTTGCACTGGATTCTGAAACGGAAGAAAGAAGAGTTTGCAGTGTGAGAGATAGGATGTGCTGTGTGATTACCCGAGGAAGAGTCGTGTGATACACCACAGCCCTACCGTCGAGGGTGGGGCTCTCCCACTGCCACAGACAAAGACCCTGAACGAGAAAGAGAGTGTGTGCTGTGAGACGTGGTCATCTCTGTCCAGTCACGATGGGGTGCAACATGTGTGTCGTCCAAAAGCCTGAGGAACAATACAGGTTCATGTTCCAGGTGAGATTACCAATCAAAGCAGCCTTTTATTCCTCTTTGTTTTTTATTGTTGTGTTAAATTACAGCCAACAACAGTCAGACACTAGCCACCACAATATGGCAAAGAGCACAACATACATTTCAAACATTTTCAGAGAAGCACTGTGCATTATCCAGTTTCCCCAATTCATTTCAATTCAGAATCGTATTTTCTTTTTTGGTATGTACTGGAAATGTCATTTTAAAAAGTGAGATACTGTAATGTACATTGTTGTCAAATCATCACCCGCGCTCCTGACCCTACACACATCCCACCCAGATCAAGCCAATTACAACATATGAGTAATGAAGCACCTGAACAATTAAGAACAATTACACCATCAAAAATGTATCCACACTCAGAATAGTTCATGTGTTTATTCATCACATTTTCTAATATGCACTGAGAAATATTACAATGGTTTTGAGCTAGCTGTAGGGGATTAAATTAGACAGACATAACCACAACATAGTATATAATAAGTAGATGGTGCTTGTAAGTTGACATAGTGGAGCTAGTCTATATTTTGGCAATTGCTTCTTTCCAATCAACAAATCTTACAAAGTAGGATATTGTGGTTCTACCAGTCAATCAACACAGTCACTCTCTAATATCTACTCCCCTGTGCATGAATTTCACATGCATTTTAAATGATCTTCCTTTTGTGGCTCTTACATGAATGTAATTATACTATTCCCGTTGCCTGATGATTACAGTGATAATGGTAATAATGACCTCACGGCTGTTATAATGATCAGGATTAGAGTGAGCTGAGAAAGAGATGTGGAGCAGGTATAAAGCCACACAGAGGCGGCTGGATTGATGTGTTGTCAAAGCCGGGCTAAAGTGGGAGCAAGGAGTTGCCACGGTTACCGCTTCACTAGCACCTGCCAGCAGCTCAGTGAGTAAGTCCGAGGAATATTCTGTTCTCCTACACACTAAACTGTAACCCGAAATCTGTCTAAGCAGGAGAGACGCAACACTTGGAGAATCTGTGGCAGTGGGGGGACGCAGCTGGGACACTGATTTAGGGTAGAGTCTGGGTTTGGCGCAGTTGACTAGGCGTGCATCTGGTGCCAGAGGCAATGCCAGGAAAAGGGAAACTAGGAGGGAGGCTGAGGATAGATTGAAGTTAATGAAATGTGGAGAGAAGTAGAGTGAGGGGAGGCTAAAGAGGTGCCATGTTGAGAGTTTATTAGTGTTAGATATAAAAAAAAAAAAAGACTTTCATTATTTATTCATACAAGACAATAGGTTGTGATTAAAAATATTAAGGCTACAGCCTCGTTTGTTGAAAAATACGGATATATTGCTGTTACTCTGCTCCAGTTGAATCATGAGCACAATTAGGCGAAATGAAAATAAACTACATATTCACATTCCTCCACATTTACATTGCAAAATATTTAACTACAACAACATAATGTACAGTAAACATATTGTTTTTTTTATTTATTTTTGCCCCCCCTCACAGTAAACATATCTTACCTGTATCCCATTAAGCAAGCCACTCAAAAAGGCAAAAAGAAAAAAAAACTTTATTGTAACATGGCTTATTTCATTAAAATCATCCCAATGTGTTTTCGCCTCATGGCCTTCATTATTTTACCTGGAATCGTTAGAGCCGGTTCATATATTAGCAATGACACCACAAACAACATACTCTGAAATCTGCTACAGAACAAAAAAATAAGTCCCGCCTTTTTTAGTTTCTGAGTCATATTCAAAATGTAAGGTTTTTATAAACTGAAATTATAATTTATTTAGCCTAAATTATTTGTTTTTAAATATAGGCCTACTGGTTCTGATGACAGCTAACCTGACTCGATAGAACTGCTCCACAGTAGCATCTGGGAGGGCTGAAAGTGTTAGCAAAAGGGCAGGTACTTTCAATGAATACCTGAAGGTGATTGGATTTATCACCACAGTTCACCAATCAGTGCAGCGCCATGTTGTTTACCAAACCTGACAGATTTTTGTGACTTTATAAACTCACAGATCTCATGAGAATTGAGCTGCAGCACAAGGTTAGATGGCAGTTACAGTGAGCTGCTGTTTGTCTTGCACAAACAGGACGTTCCCACAGGGCCTATTAGACTCTCTTGACATTGCTATGACATGGAAGGACATGGAGTTATGTTTGGCACAGAAATCCTTATCATTGCTTCATTGGGCAAAAATAAAAGTTCCTAACTCAAGTGGCAGTGTTTCAAGACTGAGGCTCAGCAACAAATACATCAAACGTGTCAAATTAATTCACTTTGGCTCGCCTGTAAAATGTAATATATTGCACTTCTACCCCTGGGCTTCAAAACCGTTATCTTACATTTCTTCTTTATTCATTGCCTTCAGAACTAATTGATTCCAGGCACTTTGTGCAGGTGGCGTGAATAGAAAGCATGAGCGACGTTGCAGATCTCTTTCTTAGGGGCATGGAGCAAGGTGTCTGTGTGTGATCATAAAAACCAAAGCCATCACAGAATCAGTGACCCTCGTATAACACAGGTCAGCTGTAATGACACTGACTGTCTGCAGGTTAAAGCCTCTGAATGTGGAAATCAAATATTCCCTGTGATGTGCCGATGTGAGGTCAGCGGTAGCCAAAGCTTTTGTCTCTAGAAGTCTGTCACACTAAAGAGTTTACTGTACTGTTGCTCGGTGCTGGTGTAGTTCGAGGTGTGGTTGTCATCTTATTGCAAATATATGGAGGTTGAGAAGATGGTGATGCAGATGTATTCATTTCAGCATCTTTACCAAAAATAAAAGAATAACTATGGGGATAATTAAAGCAACACTATGTAACATTCCCCACAAAAAAATATTCTCAAGATTAGTAACAATATATAGCCTAAAATAAAATACCACATCAACATTTTCCGGCACACATCAGTTTATAAATTTAACATTTGCCTTTATAAAGAACAAAATGTTAATAAGAATATGTGGAAACTCCCCTGGGCTAAGCTAGCAAAGACATTTGTGGGTGTGATCACCAAAGCAGAGAGAACAAACCCAGATGGAGTAACGAGCAGAGGCAAAGCTGCTACACATTGGTCGACTGGTCCGCTCTAATGAGACTACATTGAGCGAAACGTGGAGGCCTTATTAATGTAGCATGAGCTGTTATAAATTACCAACGACATATAAATCCCAAACTCTATTGTGTTAAAGCATGCTTGTCTAATCACAATCTGCAAGCTGTTTTTCCCATAAACTTTAATATGTGTTATTATATTTAAGGATTTTCTTGTTGTGCAGATGGTTGATTAATCCAAAAATCATGCCAAACCATCAACAGAGGTTAACTGCGTCCAATCATTAGAAAATCCACATAAAAGCAGAAGTATAATTGCATTTCATGATTCTCCCACGACACACTCCTCCTTTTGTGGCTTTTTCTTTAACTAACTAACTAATGTATAATTACATATCCAAACGAGATGCTGCTAAGTTGGTGTGACAATAAATACAGCATTAAACAGCTCACAGCTACAATAAGGCGGGCTGTTAGATGCCAGTATAATCAAAACATTTGTTTTTTTGCCAAAGGAATGAAGCTAATGCATTATACATGAGGTCTCTGCTGCTCGCTGGTGGGTGTGGTGCCCAGTGTGGCACGTTTCTGATCAGTTTTACCCCCTGCAGCCCACTCGGTAGAAAGCCATATTGTATTTGAGTTGGTAAATGGCAGATTTAGCTGCAGAGCAATGAGCGCTCAAGTCTTTAAAGCATCACATATTGTGTTTTTCCAGACATCCTCAGTTGCTCATAGTAAACCTCTGCTCCTGAAAGCCACTCCTTTTTACTCAACTCCCTGTCTCTAGGATGCTGTTCCCATGGAAACCGAAGTGATTAAACAAGCCCTATGTAGGTTTTTTTGGTTTGTAAAAAACATGCTGACAGATGTAAAGTGAGGAACCCATCAGAATCAATACATACCAAGAAGCAGCAAGATGTGAGCTCATTCTAATGCTCTCTGAGATACGTCTGATCTCAAAAAGTGGAGCTTACATGAAAACTCGTGGCTCAATTTAGATTGTGTTTAATGTCTGCATGTTTTCAAAGATTGTACAATGTCAGTTCATCAGCCCCTTTTACAGAACATAATTTAGCTGGGGCTGCCCTAAAGCTATCGTCTTAATATATACGTATGTACCATTTAATTTAAAAAATCTGTCACTAGATAATAATATAAACCAGTGTCTAGTAGTATTATGTAGATGGAAGATAGTGTTTTCTTTTTATATCCACTTCATGTGCTAAATAAACATGAGTGATAAGAACAGGCCTCAGTGTGGTGCTTCATGATGCATTGCTATCCTTTGGGATGCACTCATGTCTCGTGCTTCCATTTTATTTAGTTCACATGCTGCGTCTCAGATCCACTTGCATAACAACTCTTTTGTTCTAACTAATGAATATTGCCGAATGATTTTTTATTTTCTCCACTCTCCCACAGAGGCTTGTTAGCCCCCTCACCATCATTTCAAAAACTGTTTGATTAGCCTTTTAAATCTTCCTATCAGTTCATTTCATTTGCCTATTGAAATTTACCAATATATAACAACAGGGGTCACAACAAGAGTAGGTCAACTTAATTGATTTTGGGAGACGGTGACTACTTCAGCCTCAAAGCATTGGAGATGAGAAAAATCAATTACAGAACAAGTGGAATCCAATAATGTAGGGAGCATGTTTCAGTCATAGAGGACAATCCTGGGGAAACCTCGAGGCGGCAACGGTTTATGTTGGAGAACAGTAGGAGAGGGCACTCTTCTTGTTTGTATTTTTCTCAGGCTGTGGTCTTTATCTACTGCCTCTTTATAACCTCAGCCTGTTGGCACATGAGATTAATTTGCTCTTTAAAGGGCTTTCAGATAAAAACTAATTATGCATTAACCACTTAGTTATTTCCCAAGAGTCCTTACAATGTGTGTGTGCTGGTTTGCATACAAGCATTGAACCCAGTTCACTCACTATTTACATAAAAACTATTTTCTTCCCCACTTACCTGCCCTCTCTTGCTTGCTGTCTGCTCACTCTTTCACTGTCTATCCTCTTCGTTGTTCACCTTGCATCTCTTTCATCTTCATACCCCTCGTCCGACAACCCCACCTCCTGCTGTGAGACGCTGAATTTCAGATTCTGGTTTTCATTCCTTCTTTCATTTTCATTAAACTAATATTCATGCACTTCTGGTGTTTGCATTTGCATAGGACTGCACTGTATATGTAATGACCTTTAACCCTGAGATAATGGGGAACAGCAAATGGTAAGTGTGTAATGGATAGTCCATCAAGTCCAAGATGATAAGCTGTCCAACTCCAACAAGCAATAGCCTCCACGAAGTCATCTTCAAAGCAATCTCAGCACCTCTCATTGATAATGAATGAGATCCCCTCCTCTTCCCTCTCCCTTAGTATTCATACTTGTCACTCATGACCACAAAGCTGTTTCCTATTAGTCTCCTTCGCATCCAGCTGCACTGTATATGGTCTTGTGCACATGTTACAGACTGCATTATGTATTCTTCCCTTTACTGCTGTTGAGAATAGGCATCTTATTTGTTTCAGAGTGAAGGGCCTCATTAAAAGAGGGGGAGAGATTTATGAAGCAGCATTAGTGTGTGGAAGGACACAAGGAGATAGATGCGGCTGAAATAGAGCGGTGCGTTCTGTCGTCTCCAGGGAAGGGACCGAGCAGACAGAAGTGCTGAGGCAGCATGGTATATGAAAAAATAGAAAGAGAAGGAGGTGCAGGCATGAACCAGGGACAAGCAGGAGAAGGAGGATGTGGGATTGAATGGAGGCACAAAGAGATGGGAGCAGTGTGCTGGTAGAGGGGTTGTAATAGTGTGAAAGGAAACCAAATAAACACACAGAAAGACACTGAGCTCAGGTTTTGTGCTTGGCTGCACAGAGGAACATGGGTTTGACATGCAATTACTGGAAGGGGACGCACAAGAGAAGCACAAGCTGTGAGGGAAAGAAGGAGAGCAGTAAAGCTGTAGAGAGCCGTAGACGGTCAAGGTCAGTGATTGTGAGGCTCCAATAAGATGATATGGAGCTGTCTGGCTCCTGAAACACATGGACACCACCATATTATCTGATAAAGCCAAATACAACACTGAGACTGCTTCAAGGTTTTGTTCAACTTTCACATACATTTTCACTTTTTCACATTACTAATCATTTTCATATAGTTCAGAGATCATAGTGTTGTGCTGCATACACGTATAAGAGTAAATGCATACAATCTGTCAATGGAAACAAAAATGTGTTTTAATCGTGTGCAGCTCTACTCGTCATGTCCTAAATGGTTTATAGTAAAAAAATTGGTTAAATGATTCTTTTTTTTTTTTTTTGGATGGTGTAAAAAACATAATAATGACACATTAGGCCTTTCCAAGAGGAAATGTGTAATATGTAATTAAACGTTAGTTGTACAAACCCACATAATGATTGGTCTTGTGAGTGTATACTATATTATGGTATTATTTGGAGTGTGCATGGCACTGTTTAATCTGTGCATATTTAAAATAATATTTTTTGTATCTTTTAAAGTCCTTTTTTCAATTTCTTTAACACATTAAAACAATTTGATCATGCATGTCAAACGTTGTTGCTCACTGATTATTTGTGGCTTACCAAATGTTTTTTTTTTTTATTTACATTTGTCTGCTATAGAAAACATTTTATTATTGTCTAAGCCTTTCTCAACCCTGCACACAGTGTTATTGCCTAGACTTCTTTCTAAAGTCACCATTTTTCTTTCCACAGAAGAGTCACATCAGCAACATGCTGTGTTCTTTTGATGCTGATGGTCGATTAAAGGTCTCAGTATACACTTTCTGCTCTGCTTCTTCCTGTCCAGGCCTTTTACATTTACCCTTTTTATAACCTCTATGTTCTTCAACTGTTTAACAGAACATATGCATTTGATGTCTGTTGTATTTCTCTACTTTTTGACTAACACCTGCTCTGTTCCTGTGTGTTTTAGGTCTGTG